>SJYW01014144.1:192296-204704 GCA_006410735.1 Raphicerus campestris
TGGCGGCGCCCTGCACCATGAGAGGGGAGGAATTTTCTGGAGGGTGGCGGCGCCCTGCACCATGAGAGGGGAGGAATTTTCTGGAGGATGGCGGCGCCCTGCACCATGAGGGGTTTGGGCTGCACAGGTGGGTGCCTTTACCAGAGCCCACTGAGTGACGCACTCTAGGTCTGTGCACTTCACTGTATGTAAATTTTGCCGGAAGAGAGTTGGGAATACGTGTAACTCGAACGATACGCAGGCCACAGGAGTACAACGTGGAGGCGTCTGCAACCGACTCCAGAAAGCAGCAGGTGCCGCTCGGGTGGATGGGGGGTGAAGGGAGAGAAGCACGCAGTAAAGCGAGCTTGGGTAAGTTCACTGTGGATGTTGGGGAGTAGGAAGCCCGATGCTTGATTTAAAACTCTTTGCACTTTTCTGTATGTTTGAAAATGTTCACAGCCAAATGATAGGGAATAAAAGATGATGCCTTAGGACCAGGCCAGGGCAGTGGCGGGGGGGCGACGAGGGCAAGGCCACACAGCTGTGACCGGCATTAAGACTGCTGTTCAGGAAAGTGGAAGTCGGCTGTGAAGACACAGTAGAAAAAGGATTGAATTCCCCAAGCTGAGTCTGGATGGTGGGCACGTCGGCAAACCCGATGACCTCTCCGTGACCCCGTGTCCCCATCTGCAAAATGTAGACAGCTCTGCCCACAGAGGTGTTGCTGGGTGTAAATGAGAAGCCAGAGCAGTGAACAAACGGCCTCACAAGGAGCTGGCCGAAAGCAACCTGATTCTCTCCAAGCAAGCCTGGCCCCACCTCCTAAATATGAAGTTATGCCCAAACACAGGTTTCCTCTGGCTGCCTAATCTGCTGTGGCAGCCACCTTCTCCTGGAGGAGGAAATGGCCGTGGACACTCCAGTATCCTTGCCTGGAGAATCGAGTGGACAGAGGAGTCTGATGGGGCACAGCCCATGGGGTCGCCCAGAGCCGGACACGCCCGAGCACAGACAGCAGCAAGCGCCCCCTCCCCTCGCAGCTTTCCTTGTCTGTCGGCACCTGCCCCAGCCTGGTGTGCTTTTTCCATCTTCCTTACTTTGCTTTCTTAGCTGTCTCCTCCCACTAGCATCAGGTCTCCAGGAGACGAGGGACTTGGACGTGTTCATGACTTCACCTTAAATGCTCTCTGGCACATAGTAGGGACACAGTGACTCTTTGCTGAAGTAAGGAAGAGGTGAGCAGGGTTGGACAGGCTTTAGTCTCACCCCTCAGATCGCAGAATTCTGTCACCCAGAGTACCCCCTCCACGAAATAGCAGGAAGTGAGTTTAGAGATGGCCATCTTTGCCCCCATTTAACAGATGAGGAAACTGAGGTTCAGAGAGAGAAGGCAAACATCCCAGCATCCACTGTCACTTAGTGGCTGAGCCAAGAGGGGCTCTCGCTCTTGCTGTTTCTCTCCAGCAGGCTTCTGGGGCTGACCGGGGCGGCCGCAGACAGACCGACCGACAGGCTCCGCCGAGCCAGGCCGCCGGCGATGCCGCGTGCTCTCACAGCGGCAGGATGTGCCCTGTGCACTGGTGCGCCCCGCCCCCCGGGTGGCAGGCGGGCAGGCTGGCGCAGGCGGCTGATGGGTCGTGTCCGCCTGTCTGCCAGGGCCCAGCCATGCCGACACAGGCTGGTCACCCGCAGCGCCTGCCGGCTGTGGATGGCCAGCAGCCTGGCACGGGAGGCCCCTGCCCACACTGGCAGCCCCTCTGGCCGTGCCGGCACTGTGCCCATGGTGGCCCTTGCCGGCCGCGCCCTGTCCATACAGGTGTGCTCGCCAGCCAGCAGCACAGGGACGGCTTGGGGGCTGGGCGCTGAGTGGGTGCTGCAGGATGCTGGCAGGGTGTTGCCCGGAGAGGACCGCACACAGATACACGGATCCCGGGTCAAAGGCAGGGCAGCCATTTGTCCACCTTCCACCCCCTGCCCGAGCAGCTCGTGGGATCCCACATCAGCCGCAGCCCTGAAAAGGGGGCTGGAGAAATGATCTTCCCTCTGCTCCAGAGGCCTCTCCCCAGCCCAGACCCGCCGGGACCAGCTGTGCTCGCCACACGCAGTCAGGAGGGCTGCTCTGGCCCTGGTGGGGCTGTCACACCCCTGCTTGCGTCTCAGGGGCTCCCCACCTTCCTGTAACAAAGGTATAGCCACAATAATATCTGCTAAGGAATATTCACCATGCCAAGCATTTTACAATGAAGGCGAAAGGAGAAGGGGGCGGCAGAGGATGAGACGCTTCAACACCATCACTGACTCGATGGACATGAGTTGAGGAAGCTCTGGGAGGTAGTGAAGGACTCTGGGATGGGCTTTCAGGAAAATGGACGCGTTCAAACCTTACTCCCACCTGGCCAGGGCGTCCGGCTGTGCACAGATGTGCGAGTCTAGCACCTATCCAGACCCTTCCTGTCCCTTGCAGCGAGGGATTCTAGGGTGACCCAGGAGATGGCAAGGGAGGACTCAGCATCCTGTGTCTGGTGGAGTTTGGGGGCTTTGGTGCTTGGGTCCTGACTGTGGTTTTTGCATTTGATTGGTTGAGCCGGGGGTGGGTGATGGCAAAGAGACAGCGTTGACGTGATGGTGTTTCCTAGCCTGGCATTTCTCAGGCACGTGCTCCCCTCACACCCACCCCAGCTGACGTCCCCTGTCCCCAGCCCAGAGCAGGGAACAGGGGGTATAAACCGGGCTTCCGTCATGGGTGAGGCGGCATTCACGCGCACAGAGGGGCACACACACGGTGAATCCGCAACCTGACATGCAATCCTGAGCGTGCACACACAGGCTCAGACACCCAAAGCATCTAGACCCACATGAGACAGTCTCACCACAGCTTTGCTTTACACACACGTGTGCTTCCTTCCACGCAACCCAGAAGCATGTAGAGCCATCCACTCACCCTTGCTGACACATGTCCGTCCCCACACCCCCAAATACAGGCGTTCTCACTTGCATTGGTGCTCACTCACAGGAGCTGGCCTCCAGCAGCCCTGGGCACCCTCTTGCGCCCACACCCATTGCATACACACCTCCTCACACTGACATAGGCTCCTGTCCACGTGCGTGAGGCCCACAGAGCCAGCTGCCACCCCCCCTGCCTGCCATTCTCAGCTGCCTCCGGCCCAGGCCCGCCCCGCACCTCATCCCCGAGCTGCTGTCTGCCTTTGCACGGTAACCAGATGAGACAAGGCAATTTATGACACCAGCTGTCTCTGTCAAAACCGGATCTCCCACACACATGAGGGGAAGCCAATTACCCCGAGCCCAGCCCTGCCAGAAGCCGGGGCTCGCAGGGAGATACAGTGGGAGGGACCTGGCAACCCAGAGGGGCATGGTGAGCGGCACCTGCGTTCCCTGGGAATCCGGCACCCTCCTCCCCCAGGCCCTGGTGGAGCCTGTCCCTTCCTCTCTGAGGCTGCCCCCCAGCCTCCACTCCCAGGGCAATGCAAGAGCAGACTCAGGGCAGAGAGCAGGTGGGCAGGGAGTCTAGAGGAAGAGTGGTCCAGGGTCACCATGGCAACAGGGAAGGCTGAACCCTGTGGCCTCCCCGCTACACGGCGAGCCGCAGGGAGGCGGCGCCGCTGTCCCCCTTGCTCTCCGCCTCTGCTCCCCCTGCTCCTCTCCGAGTAGGTGCCCACGCCTGGCCCACGTCTCCCTCTGCCTAGAATCCGCACTCCTTTCCCTGTCCTGCCCGACTCTTCACCCAGCTCTGCCACCAGCTGGGCCGCCTCAGGATTGGACCCAGGTGCACATCTTCACTCCTCCACTGACAGGCTGGGCAGCCTGGGCGAGCAGCAGCCCTTCATGCCGTCAGTTTCTGCGTCTGCACGAGAGATTTCGTTTCTGCAGAAATACTGACTGAGAGCCCCCCGTCACCAGCTGTGCTCCGGGAAGGGAGATACAACCCTGAACGAAATGAAGTCTCGCCCTCCTGGGCTTCAGGTTCTGCTGGAGGAGCTGGAAGACACCCACTGCAGACAGTTAGGTGAGATGAGTCTTCACTGGCTCAGAAGCTGCATCTGCGAAAGCTGTCCCAGAATCAAGCATAGCTCTCGAGAGGAACTCAGTCAGTAGGCGAACGCCCGAATGCACAGACGGCTTGGCCCCAGTGCTGAGGCTGATTTGATTTCAGCCCTTCTCCAGCAGTAGCTGACCTGGCGTCACCTTTGCTCCGGTCCTCGGAGGGAACTTTCCCCGCATAATTTCTGAGTGGTTGGATGGAGACATGTCCAAGTAGACTTCAGAACACTCCTGTGCTGACTCATTGACTCTCTCCACAAATGTACGTTAAGGGCAGACCATGTGCCAAAACCCATGCTAGGCACTCGAGGTGGAGTGGGGTGGAGAAGAGACTTCCAGATGCCAACTGCATGGCAGAAGTTTCTAGATGTGCTCTTCACATTTTACAAGATGCTTTCACATATAGGCGTTTCACAGGTTATTTTTAAGGCATTTTTAACAACTCAGTGTTAGTCGTTCAGTCATGCCCAACTGTTTGTAAACCCGTGGACTGTAGCCTGCCAGGCTCCTCTGTACATACAATTCTCCAGGCAAGAACACTGTAGTGGGTTGCCATTCCCTTCTCCAGGGGATCTTTCTGACCCAGGGATCAAACCCAGGTCTCCTGCGTCTCAGGCAGATGCTTCACCGGCTGAGCCACCAGGGAAGCCTGGGTCTGATGAACTTCTTACGGATAAGGAAACTGAGGCTCCAAGACTATTGGTGACTTGCTTGCGAGCCCAGAGCCAGCAGTGACAGCCCCCACGCGTGAGCTGAGCCTCCTCATGTTTGGCCCAGAGCTCCAGCCGCCACTGATCACGTTCAGTGCCCTTTCCCTCAGCGACAAGCCGCTACGGCGGCCCTGGCTCCTGCCCGCTCTCACGCCCGGGAGCCGCCGGGAGCCTGCTGGTGCTGGGACCTGAACCTGAGCCGGCCTGACTCCCGCCCAAGCCCAGGCGCCGTCGCTCTTCCTTGTCTGATCAGTTCATTAAAGCCCTCCTTGCAAACGCTCCCTCTCACTGCCCAGCCGCAGAGACCTCAGCTGCACCATTTCCAGGAGAGCAAATTCCTTCCCGGCTGGAGAGGAGCAGGATAATGTAGGCAGGCGATTTAAACAGCTCCTGCAAAATACACCAGTGGTTTTCACTCTCCGCCACTATTACACTTTCCAGCCACGGCGGGATTGGCCCATAAGTGGGATATCAAGTTTATTACAGCTATTTCCAACCTGTAATTGGTTTTGTGGAACACAAAGAGGAGGAGGTTCGGGGTAGGGGGAGGCGATTCCCCCGACTCCTTTTTTCTTTTCTTCTCTGGATGATGGCACCCAGGGACATCGGGAGGAGGCTAGAGTTGGAGACTTATTTGTTTTTCAAATGGAACCCCCGTCAGCCCTGCAGGCTCTCTCGCAGCTGGCTGGACTCAGTCTGTTCGCCATGCTTTGGTGGCTGCACTTGCAAAATCGACCCAGCCTGGTTGAAGCCAGGTGTGCTGGCCGGGGCCGTGGGGGCCCTGGAACAGGGTCAGGCAGCCTTGGGATCCGGGGGCAACTGCGGAGCCTCAGCTGAGCGGGCAGGGCACATGGGGGTGCGGCCTCCAGGGCTAGCTGTTCCAGCATCAGAGCATCAGAGTAGAAACAGCCTTCAGAGCTCACCCTGCCCCACATCTCTTCACTGAGCACTTCGGGAAACCGAGGCCTGGAGAGAGGAGAGGTGCAGAGCGATTTAGAACCCAGGTCTCCGTCCGCTGTAGCTGATCATTCAGGGAACCAACACCAGCCAGGGCTCTTGGTCTTTCCAGATCAACAGCAATTGAGTACAGGACAGACAAGAAACTCAGGCAAGGCGTCGCTGGGCCCCTGCTGCATCAGGAGGTGAGAGAACAAGTCACAGGGGAAGGCAGTTGCTGGCGAGAACGGGGCCCTCACATGGGCTGAGGGCAGGGGTGTGTCCAGAGGGCTGGCTTGGGTGCCCCGCTGTGGCTTGAGCGCACGGCGGCATGTGGAGGGCCTGCCTTCGCTCCCAGCACCGGATTTTTGCTCCCAGTTCTTTAGAAGTGGCAGCTGGTTTTGGTGGGCGGGGTGGGGGTGGGGGGTCTTTTGTATCATTTGGCCCAGAATTTGCTTGCGCTCCAGCGTGCAGTTATGTCTAGTCCCACAGATTCCTTCATGTTGTTGAGAAGTCTGTCCAGGTGGAAGCATGGCAGCAAAGGGTCCTGGGTCCCGGCCTGTCTCAGAATGACCTCCGAGAGAGGGTGCACCAGGGGCACGCGGGTTCTCTCTGGGGCATCACCACGCGGACGGTCCCACCACCTTCCCTGTGGGGCCTGGTTCTACCAGGAAGCCCCATCCGACCCAGGCGTGGCCGCAGCAGGCCGTCCTGAGGCAAGTCTGTGTTGCCAAGCAGCAGGGATGGCTTCTTGGTTCCTCGTGGGGTCCCCAGTGCCTGGCACGTGGTGCGGATTCAACTCAGATCAGTCGCTCAGTAGGGTCCAACTCTCTGCGACCCCACGGACTGCAGCGCGCCAGGCCTCCCTGTCCATCACCAACTCGCGGAACTTGCTCAAACCCATGTCCATTGGGTCGGTGACGTGATCCAACCATCTCACCCTCTGTCGTCCTCTTCTCCCGCCTTCAATCTTTCCCAGCATCAGCTCATTCGTGTAGCCAATATTTACTGAGTAAGTACCATGTGCCCAGCTCTGGGGGGCAGAGCATCAACAGGGCAGATAGAGACCCCGCCCTCACAGAGTGTATGTTCTGGAAGTGGCTCACATGCAAAGCCTGCTTACTAATTCAATAAAAATCTGTGAATGAATGGCTGAACACACAAGCCCCTCTCCCTCTGGAGGANCCCGCCCTCACAGAGTGTATGTTCTGGAAGTGGCTCACATGCAAAGCCTGCTTACTAATTCAATAAAAATCTGTGAATGAATGGCTGAACACACAAGCCCCTCTCCCTCTGGAGGAAGGAAACCCCACCCCATACGTCTTTATCTCTCCAGCAGCGCCTTGTCTGCCCCTGCCAGCTTCGCCATGCTCTGTCCCGACTTCCTGGTCCCACCTGCCCTGGGAGTCTCTGCGACTAGCCTGCCACCCCGGTCCTTGCTCGGAGCCTCCTCAAGCTCTCTCTCTGGGCTGATGCAGTCATACAAGAGTTCAGCAAGTTCCTGGGCCTCTGTTCTCTCTCTCGGCAAGCACGGACCCCTGCCTTCCATCCTCAGTGCCCACACTGGCTTCCGGCTCCTTCCACCTGCCCCCTCCCCTGGGTTGGACCCTTTCTCTCACTGACTGACTTTCTGCATCCTCTGGCTTTTCAGCAAGAGGTATTCTCCTCTTTAGCCCTGAAGAGTGAGAAGGGACACAGAAAAAGCGGTGACTCAGAAAAGTGTTACTGTTTATAACAGTAGGTATCTCCACTGACCACACTGCAGGCGATCTATCCCAGCCTTGTCTCATTTAATCTTTCCAAGAAGATAAGTCGGGTTGTCCCCAGTTTACAGATGCGGGAACTGAGACTTAGGTGCAATAGCTTGATCAAAAGTACCAAGTAGTAGCCAGAAGTCAAGGATTCGACCAGTGTGGAGGAAATCAGTCTAGCTTCTTGCTCAAGCCTCCCATAGGCAGGGAGAAGCAGCCCGAGACGAGATGCTCCCAGAAGAGGGCCCAGCTCCTCCAGGAAGACTCCTCGGATTACCCCTTCCTCCAAAGGAAGCCTCGGCTCCTCTGCAGGCCTCAGATGACACTTGTCTAATGCTTGTTGCTACAGCCACGGTCTCCCTGGCTCCGGCCTCTCACTTGGCCGTGGGCTACGCTATCTCCCACGGTACACAGAGTCTGAGAGTGAATTTCGAGTCTGTAACTTTCCTTTACCCTCCCTGAGGCTGAGGGAGACTGGCGAGTCGGCGGCAGGGAGCTGGGACAGCGGATGCTTTGGGTGGAAGCAGCGAGTGCTTGTCTCAAGCTGCCCGCGGTCAGTGTAACCACAGCAGCCAGACACAGCCCCAGAGAAAAAGATGTAAATAAAAGGAAAAGAAAACTGCGTGCGTCCTTGAAACTCCCCTGTCCCTCGGCCTGAAATGGCGATTTACGACTCAGATAATTCTCCGGTGTTTTATCTGGGGTGTGTGTATGGGTACCTGTGAGTGTATGCAGGGTATGGGTGTATTTTCCCAGCAATAAAAACCTCAGTCCTGGAGAATAAATTTGAGGAGGCAGTTTTACTGACAGATTTTTTTTTTTACCCTCCTTTGTATAATAAAAAAAAATGGAGTGAAATTTGAGATTGGGCCGATAAGGGCTGGCGCATTTTAGGAGGAGATAAAAGAGCAGCACCTGGGGGAGGCGAGGCTGCAAGGCAGATGGGCGGGATGCCTTCCACTTTCACGACTTTAGCAGAAAATTCCTCACACCTCCGCTGGCTTCTGGCATTTTCCCTCCTAACGAGGCAGCTGCTGAGGGTAAAGAGAAGGCCAGGGAGATGTTTAGTTCATTCACAGCCCTTGGCAGCCTAGTGGGTGGGATGTGAACCCTCATCTGGGAGCCAGCACTCTGCCAAGAGCTCAGTGTGGGACCTCAGCTGCATCACCTTGCCTCTCCAAGCCTCAGTTTCCTCATCTGCAAAATGGGGAGGTTATGGTCTATTCTGCTATAGGAAAAGGGAAGGACTTCAAGCAGATTTCCCAGCCTTGGATCAGATAATTCTTTGTGTATGTGTGTGTGTGTCAGGGGCGGGAGCTGTCCTGTGCCTTGTAGGAGGGTTACAGCGTCCCTGCCCCTGAGTTGTGACAACCGAGCCTGGCTCCTGACATCGCCAGATGTCCCCGCGAGGAGGCAGTAAAACCGTCTCCCAGTTCAGGGCTCCAGTTTAAAGGCACTTCACTCCTCTCCCTCCGCCGTCTTGATTCCCCGTTTGGGAAGCTGGTAAGAGGCGAGGGGAGAGACCAGAGGATGGGACAGCCCGCCTCCTGACTCACTGCGTGCTGCATGCTAGTCTTCAGTCCTGTCTGACTCCTCGTGGCCCCATGGACTGCGGCCCGCCAGGCTCCTCTGCCCATGGGATTCTCCAGGCAGGAAGACTGGAGGGGGTTGCCATGCCCTCCTCCAGGGGATCTTCCCAACCCAGGGATCGAACCCGCATCTCTAGGTCTCCTGCACTGGCAGGCAGGTTCTTTACCACTAGCGCCACCTGGGAAGCCCTGCACTGTAAGCCCGGTCAAAAAAGCGCGAACCCCCCAGAGGGAAAGCAAGTGAAAAGCATGAGCTGTGGATGAGCCTGCAGGAGGCGCAGAGGTGTGAGCTCAGCAAGGAGAAGCCTTGTAGTGGCAAGTCTCACGGCCGCCCCTCCCAGGGTCCTGGAGCTCATGAGTGAGTTACCGTCACTCTGAACCTCGCCAGCCAGGGCTCCCTGAAGACCCCGGCTCTGGCAGAGGACTCCTACTCTCACGAACTTGCAGTCTCAGGAGGGTGATCCATACTGGCATTGCCTGTGGCTGGCACACAGCTGGCACTCAATAAATGCTGGCTGGATTGAACTGAATCTCCGTTCTCTAAAGTGTTAGCTGCTCAGTCGTGTCTGACTCTTTGCAACCCCATGGGCTGTAGCCCACCAGGCTCCTCCGTCCATGGGGATTCTCCAGGCAAGAATACTGGGGTGGGTTGTCATGCCCTCCCGCAGGGGATCTTCCCAGCCCAGGGATTGAACCAGGTCTCCTGCATTACAGGAAGATTCTTTACTGTCTGAGCCGCAGGGAAGCTCAAAAACCAGCAGCAAAACCACCTTGGCCAGATAGATGTGGTCCAAGTCAGCTGGGATCCAGATGTGCCCGGGGTGGCCCAGCTGTGCTGAGGCTGGTCCTCCCAGGGAGGTGGAGGATCCTGTACTTCCCTGGCTAGGCTGGGCAGGCAGCTCTCAGCACCTCCCGCATCCCTGAAGCCCCTTGGAGAAACCCCCTTCCTGGCCGCCACCCTCCCAGCCCCCTCTCCTGCCTCCAGCACACAGAGCTGCAGGGAGTTAATTCCACTTCTCCAGGACCAGGCATGAGGCCTCCCCGTCGCAGGCTGTTAGCGCGGAGCCCAGCTGAGTGGTGAGAGGCTGCAAGCGCCCGGTCTATAATAGAGTTGCTGAGACAAGCGGAAAACTGCAGCCGGGTAAACAGATAAATAATTGAAACAGTGACAACACATGCCTTGCTGGCTTGTGGAGCAACACCCTCATTAGCGGGGAGCAGCCCGGTCCTGGGGGTGCGGGCGGGCGGGCGGCGGCGGGGTCAGGGCACACTGGGGTCCAGCTTTTAATCAGCTGGGAGCCGCTGGGCTCTCGAGCAGCCTCCGTCTTCCCGCGGGGGCTTTATTGCCACCTCCCGGGAGCCCCTGCCTTCTGCGGCCTCCGTGTCCCTGTGTGAAATGAGGGCCTCGTGCCCGCCCTCCTCGCCTGTGCCAAGGGCAGCCAGAGGCAGGCAAGCCCCCCACCGTGTCGTCTTCTCTGCAACCCCCGCGTTCGTCGACTGGGTTCCTCCCAGGCTCCCCCAGGGTTCCTCGGTCTCCAGACAAGTCCGTTCAATCAGAAGGAGCTTGTAAACAGAAGCTGAAACTCTGTGCCTCCTTGGCTCTTGGGAGCGCTGAGTTCTTTTGCCAACCAGGCCCTCCCTAATGAAGCTCTCATTTCACTGACTTCACTTGCTCTCCGCCCCAGGTACTCAGAATAGGCTCCTTTTACTGAGCACACGTCGCTCTTTCCCACGCCAGGGCCTTTGCTGCTGCAGTCCTTTCTGCCTGGAAAGCCCTCCCTCCAGGTGCCAGGCTGACTCCCACTCTTGCTTCGGAAGACGACTGAGATATTGCTTCCTCCAGGAAGCCCTCCAGGATTACTCTGTCTCCAGGCTGGGTGCTGCCCCGCCTCTGGACTCCCTTGCTATTCTGGCCCTCCCCTTTGTAGGATTTATCAGAAATTGTTGCCATTTAGCATTTTGAAATCATATGAGATCTCGGCCCAGGGGGACTGCTCCCTGACCCCAGTTCCTCTCCTCTCTTCCTGTTCAGCCTGTTCCCCTTTTCCTCTCTCTTTGGGCAAGGATGGCTTTGGGCCAAACACATTTACGGTCTGTGCCCCAGGCGGGGCAGCTCCCCAAGCTTTGGTCATCGTCTTGGCAAGGCCAATCAGTGGGATCACGGAAGTGGCCTCACCTGGTGCCCTGGGACAAGCCCAAGAGAAGGGTGGCCGTGCTCCTGCTGAACCGTCAGGCCTCGGGGGGGACCTGAGTTCAGAGCCTCAGCCTGCACACCGTCAAGTGGGGATGGACGACTGGGAGGGTGAGAACGATGCTCACAACACCTCCCCCAGAGAGCCCTCCGGGGCTGCCTGCCTCTCCGCAGCGTCTGGGGAGCCCACCCTCCACCTCGGGAAAGGCGGGGCTGGCTGAGCGCTCACCCCGGCTCCTCTGCGCTGCGTTGCAGGTGACGGATGGCGGCACTATCAAGCAGAAGATCTTCACCTTCGACGCCATGTTCTCCACCAACTTCTCCCACATGGAAAGCTACCGCCGGCGCGAGGACTTGGTGTACCAGTCCACGGTCAGGTAAGGGCCGCGGCTGCCTCTCCAGCCTTCTCATGCCCACCCACGGCGCCTGCAGGCTTGGGGAGCGGTGTCTCGGGAGGGCCCTCCATGGACTCAGAAGGCAGAGCTGGGGCTCTGCTGCAGAAGGGGGGCCCCTTCCCTAGGAGGGTCACCCCCTGGAGGAGGGTGAAGGGCAGGGGTCAGGAGGCCACTCTGCCACAGGGAGCGGACCCTTCACGTTGGCCTCCCGGGTGCTCCTCCAACAGTCCTGCGAGGTGGGGTTTTCCAAACCCCGTGTCCAGGTGAAGACACTGAGGTCCAGAGAGGGTGAGTGAATAACCAAAGGCCACACAGCCAGGAATGCCAGAGACGGGAGCTGGACTGGCTCCACCCGGTTCAGAAGCCCGTGAAACACATTCTGTGGTTTCCCAGGGCTTCAAACTTGGGAAGGAAACCAGACCCAAGGTCCAAGGCAGCACCAGGATGGGGAAGGAAGAGCCCTTGGGGGTGGGGATACTTAGTATCTCTGCACCTGCCCCCCTTTCTAGAAGACTTTAAGGTAGCGGATCCTAGCCCAGGCCCTGCCGCGTTCCAGGAGGGTGGGCTGCACTCCCCTCCCATCTCTCCCTAAAAAGCCCCATTCCTGTTTTGGCGCTCTGATGCTTTATAGTCACCGGGTCCCGTTCCCTTTGATCACATGGTAAACTCATCAGCCTTCAGAGCCCAAGCGAGCAGGTCCTTGGGTGTGACACCTTCTTTAGACAGCCCCTTGCTCCAGCAGAGCTGACCTGCCCCAAAGCCCATGACCTCGGCTCTTCCAGTACCCCCCCC
>SJYW01014144.1:224834-246968 GCA_006410735.1 Raphicerus campestris
AATTAAAAGACGCTTACTCTTTGGAAGAAAAGTTATGAGCAAGCTAGATGGCATATTCAAAAGCAGAGACATTACTTTGCCGACTAAGGTCTGTCTAGTCAAGGCTACGTTTTTTCCTGTGGTCATGTATGGACTATAAAGAAAGCTGAGTGCTGAAGAATTGATGCTTTTGAACTGTGGTGTTGGAGAAGACTCTTGAGAGTCCCTTGGACTGCAAGGAGATCCAACCAGTCCATTCTGAAGGAGATCAACCCTGGAATTTCTTTGGAAGGAATGATGCTAAAGCTGAAACTCCAGTACTTTGGCCACCTCATGAGAAGCGTTGACTCACTGAAAAGACTCTGATGCTGGGAGGGATTGGGGGCAGGAGGAGAAGGGGACGACAAAAGATGAGATGGCTGGATGGCATCATGGACTCGATGGATGTGAGTCTGAGTGAACTCCGGGAGATGGTAATAGACAGGGAGGCCTGGCGTGCTGCAGTTCATGGGGCTTCAAAGAGTCGGACACGACTGAGCAACTGAACTGAACTGAGCTAGTGTTCTTGCCTGGAGAATCCCATGGACAGAGGAGCCTGGTGGGCTGCAGTCCAGGGGGTCGCAGTCAGACACGGCTGAGTGACTAACACTTTCCCCTCCCCCTCTCTCTTACCCTTCTCTCCCACACCCCTCCCCTGGCCCAGGTCCCATTGGCATAGGGGCTCAGCCCCATTGCCTGGGGAGTCCCCCAGAGGGGGAAAGTTCTGCAGGATAGGGAAGCTCTCCCTGCTCTTGGGATAGTCACTTCCCTTCTCCGGGCTGAGCTTGGTCCCCATAGACAGCATCTGAGATCTATACTCCAGAGGGGTCAAGATAATNGGAAAGTTCTGCAGGATAGGGAAGCTCTCCCCGCTCTTGGGATAGTCACTTCCCTTCTCCGGGCTGAGCTTGGTCCCCATAGACAGCGTCTGAGATCTACACTCCAGAGGGTTCAAGATAATGATGGATGGGAAAGTTGTGCTGACCGTTTGAAATAATTCCACATTTAGATAACCTGTCAGCTTCCCTGGTGGCTCAGACGGTAAAGAGTCCGCCTGCAATGCAGGAGACCCGGGTTTGAGTCCTGGGTCTGAAAGATCCCCTGGAGAAGGGCATGGTGACCCACTCCAGTATTCTTGCCTGGAGAATGCTGTGGACAGAGGAGCCTGGTGGGCTACAGTCCATGGGGTCGCAGAGTGGGACATGACTGAGCGACTTCACTTCACCTCACTTCATCAATTTAACGGATCTCTACTGAGACCTTGTGTTGGACACTGAGGTCTTAAGAGGTGAAGAAAGGAAGTTCCTTGTCTTGAGGGACAAGACCCGTCCTCTCTGACTGGGGGTGGGGGGCAGCATAGGTAGGGGCCCCCTCCTTGCAATACCCCAGTGTATCACCAGAGGGCAGCAGACAGCTGTGCAAGCACCTCCCTCCCCAGGAGGGAACCTGGTGAGAAGGGTGCGTTCTGGGGGTCCCAGGGGTGTCTAGTGGGCCGGGGACAAACAGAGAATGAGGGCAGGTTGGTGCAGCACGCTGATCTGTGCCAACTGTGGGCTCAAAGAGTACACCGACCTTGGTCACTGCGTCTAAGGTCTCCAGTAATCCAATATCCAATCCCAGGTAAGCACCCCCAGGGTGTGTGCGGACCCACCGGAGCCTTGGGGCCCAGGGTCTGTGCTGCTGGGGAGATTCTGGGGCCCCAGAGCGGCTCCAAGCCAAGAGAGGCGAGAAAGTGCAGGGAGAGGAGAGGGTCGTGTACTGTGCCCGCGTGCGCGCCCCTGTACCTCTGCGTGCAGAGAATGGGAGGGCAGGGCCCCACGCGGGGAGAGAGGAATGGGGAGCTGAAGTAAAGAAGAGGAGGTCATGCTAAGAAAGGAAAGCCACGGAAGCAGAAAAAAAGACGGAAATTCAAGAAACGAGAAGATCAGCCTTTACCGGTGGGAAGCGAAGGGAGGCAGGAACGGCCCTTCGCAGCATCCCGAGCTCCACCATGTGCTAGCGATGCTGGCCCGCCCCGGCTGGGTAGGGAGGGGCAGGTTTGTGTGAGCGGATGATTGCCACCTGGGTTGAGAAGAGTTGAATGCCACGCACAGACTGTTCCTGGAGAACCGTCAGTAGCATTGATTCTGTGCAGGGGCAACAGGGCTGGGGAGGGCTGGGTTTACACGCATTGCTAGGTTTCAAAAAGGTGAAGAAGGCCAGACGGCCGCNGCCTTGCCTCGAAAGGGCTGCTGTTCCGGGGAGTTTGGTCATCTGTGAACTGCCCATGAAGCCAGGTCCTTTCTTGTTCCCCATGTTAGGCCCTTAGTGTCAGCCATAAGATAGAAAAAATCAGCAACAGGCTGGGTGGCAGGGAAACAGGCAATGAAGAGGCACTGGGAGCAACGGACAGCATGCTAAGTGGACAGCACCTGCCGGCCACACGCAGGCATGCCTGGCAGGTGTGCCTGCCGCCAGCCCCCCATATACACCTGGACAAAGGTGCACAAGATAAAGATGAGATTCAGGATGGACAGTCCTAGGACGACGTTGTGGTCAGGACCGAGGACTGGGGCTCATGGCTGGGTATCAACATATAGATCATTAAACCCGTGATGGGGATGCCAAACACCAGGCTGCACAGGAAAGAGTTCTTCCACTGCTTTATTTCCACCGTTATGTTGGTATGGGTTTTGAGCTAATTCTCACCACCAAGGCAAATAATCTTCTGAGGACACTACTCGGTGTTCTATGGAGCAGGAAGTGGCTCCACCCTGGCTCACAGGAACAGGGGATAATCCGTCTTTTGCATGTTCCAGGAATTTCTGTCTGTTCCTTTCCAGTGGCTCTTTCAGCGGCTCCAGGTGATTTCCTCCTGTGTGCAAATCAGTCTAGACAAAGATTGGAATAAATACCTCTGCAGACCTGCAAAACCCTCTGATATTTTCTGACATTTTCCTTTGATTTTCTCAATTCTCATCTCTCTCTCTTCACCTAGGTGCGATCACCAGCCTGTTTGGGTTCTCCTTCTTTGAGCTATGAACTTGAAAACCCTGTCCATCAATAAGCTGAGTCTATCACAAGGCTCACCTTATTTCTTTCTCTTATGAATTAATGTCCTAGGCTTCTTTGCTACTCAATGTCTGAACACTATAGTTTCCTATTTTCATTTTTCTATTTAAAGCCATCTAGTCAGTGTGATCACTCTTATTTCAACATGGCCAAAAGCAGAAATCTGTTTTGATATATAGAATTTTCATCATTGCCAGTTCTAAGTATTTTTTAATTTGCAACTTTTGATTCAGTTTTAGACTGTATTCCTTAAATTCTAAACACATAAGTTTTCAGTTATTTATTTTTATCTAATTGCATTGTATTGAGAGAGCATGCTGTGTATGTTTTCAGCCCTTTTGTAATGGTTGAGATTTCTTTTACTGACCACTATTTGGATGATTTTTGTAAATGTTCTGGATGCACTTGAAAAGAACATGTACCTGTGGCAATCTGCAACAGGATTCTTTATATATCCATTATCAAGTTTGTTAATTGCGCTGTTTAAATATCCTGTATCCTTGCTGATTTTTTTTTTTTTGCCTGTTCTATCAATTACTAAGAGAAGATGTAATCCATCTACTATGATTGTGAATCTACCTATCCTTACTTTTAAGACATTTTGTTCAAGTACATTAAATAACTGGAGGTGTTCTAAAAACCTATTCTTTCAATCTTTGTTTTTTATCTAAAACAATTTTCTTACTTACATGGAATATGGTTATTTTTCTATAAAATTATGTAGGTTTTAGGTTTCTTTTTGATTCTCATATTGTACACGTTTTGCTTTTTTCTCTGAACATAAATTTCAGGTGTTAAGTGTTAGTCGCTCAGTCATATCTGACTCTTTGAGACCCTTGGACTGTAGCCAGCCAGGCTCCTCTGTCCATGGGATTTTCCAGACAAGAATACTGGAGTGAGTTGCCATTTCCTCCTCCAGGGGATCTTCCCAACCCAGAGACTGAACCCATGTCTCCTGTGTCTCCTGGACTGCAAGCAGATTCTTTACCTGCTGAGCCAACAGGGAAGCCAAAAAATAAATTTCAAAGGTTACTTGTATCAACTAGCTGCTACAGCCAACAACCAGCCCCACATTTAAAATAAGCTTCAAACAACAATCACTTATTATTTCGTATGATTCTACAGGTTGACTCTGTGAGCTTCCGGCCTGGGACAGCATGGTTGATCTATGCAGTCTGCTAGTACAGCTGGACAGTATAAGGCCTCATTTGCATATCTGACAGTTGGCAGCCTGTTTGGTCTTGGGGTGGGAGCAGGGCTCAGCTGGAATTACCTTTCTTTGCTCATCCTCCAATAGTCCAGGATTCTTCACATGGTAGTCCCAGTGACAGATGGCAAGCTCCAACGCATAACAAGTTTCTAGTACTTGGTTTTGTCCTATTTGCTATTTGTCTCAGTGACCAAAACAAATTATAGGGCCAAACCAGATACAACAGGTAAAGACAGACTCCACCTCTTGATGAGAGAAGTAGCAAGGTTAGAGTACAATGGGGGAGAGCACAAGGGTGGGAGGGATTTTGGTGGTTATTTCCGCAGCTGACCCATCAAGTCACCTTACCAACAGCACTGCAGTTAAGAAACAAATGACAACCTTGGAAAATATTCACAACTCAAACTGTAAAAGACTAATTTAGCTAACACACCAGAAGCACCTATAAACTGTTAAGAAACAGATGAAACAATCATACCTAAATGGCTAAAGGATATGAACAGTCTCCAAAAAAGGAAATGCAAATGTCTTTGGCATTATATTTAGCTACATATTTGTGGGAAAGGAGAGGGAAATTTTTAAGGTCAATTAGGTAATCTTTAAAAAACTAGTTGATTCTTGATCCCATGGTACAAAATTTTTAAAAGTACAAAAAGGTGCAAAGTGAAAAATCTCTCTTTTCTTCTTTAGACTATCATGGTTTGATTTTATTTATAAGAGATATTCCCATACAGGAAGTTTTAGTATTTCAAAATTTTCAAACATTTCAATCATTTTATCTATGGCTCCCAGATTTCAGTCATAAGTTTCTGACTCTGATTATTTAAAAATCAAAATATTAAAATTCCTCTATGATTTCTTTTACTATCTTTTAAAAAAATATTTCAACCTTTGATCCCTTGAAATTATCCTGATATAAGGGGTAACGTATAGATTTAGCACCATGTGTTAAATTATCCATCTCTCTATTACTGATTTAAAAGCTCATCTTTTTCATAAACCAAATTCCTGCATATATTAACATTTGCAATTAAGCAGGTAAGTGGATCAGAAAAAACAATAGCAAATCCCAGAAGGGGGCGTGAGAGGAACATAACTGAAGCTGCAGAATCTTTCCCTTTCATTTAGCTGACCTCGTGAGCGACTACATGATGACTGTCATGAGTTCACCTAAGAGAGCTACTGAAGGGCTTGAAGCCACTAATAACATCGAAAACCAATGTTTCTTCATATGAAAACTATGCATTTGCACATAAAAATTCAAATCACAACCAGACACCACTGTTTCATCAATAATGACATTATTTCATCTAAGAACACAGAAATTAAGTTATAAGGAATGTCACAAGGAAAACATTCTTTAAAGTCCTGTTCAATCTACTTTGTTAAGAAAGGTGAAATTTATTTGGCTCTGGTCACAGTTCCATCATGTTTACTTTCCTTGTAAGTTCAGCTTCAATAGTATCCTAAAGGAAGAAAGGAACACCATAAATATTATAACTAAGGACATTAAAAAAAAGTGCTCTAACTTCTAAAGCTATTTAAAATAAGGGAAACAGAAAGGAAAACCACTAAAGCAGAAATTTTTGAAAATATCATTATAAATGAGATTTTGCTTGCTTTTATATCTTTCCCATTTCCCACACTCCAAGTTTTCAGACTCCTAATAAACATCTAAGGAGGGGAAAAATAAAAACCTTTTATAGAGGTGAATGACATGCTACATGAATGGATTTTCCTGACCTGTACTCCTTAAGCAACGTACTTTCGCAATGTCTCCAACATCGCTCTTTTCCAGTCTAACCGTCACTGTTCTCATTACTTCTTATCTGGCCTAAACAGGCCAACTTGTTTCTGCAATTTTCTTTTTCTATCCTCCAATCCACCTTATACACTGATTCTAGAAAAATCTTCCTAAACGACTGCCCTGATCAAAAAGCATAATCTTGATCATGCTTCACTTTAGCTTAAAAGGCAAGGCAACTCAGAGCAACTTTCAGTGGTCTCCTGCAGCAGCAGTCCCCAGTCTTTTTGGCACTAGGGACCAGTGGAAGACATTCAAGTTTTTTCCATGGACTGGAGGTAAGGGGATGGTTTTGGGATGATCCAAGTGCACGACATTTATTGTGTACTTTATTTTTATTTTGTGGCAATCTCAGCATATTCTGCGTTGACTTTAGGGTTGGCGTTCACACTCCTATGAGAATCGGATGCTGATGCGACGGGAGCAGAGCTCAGGAGGTAATGTGAGCGGCTGTAAATACACATGAAGCTTCTCTTGCTCACTCGCTTGCTGCTCACCTCCTGCTGTAAGGCCTGGTTCCCAACAGGCCATGGATCAGTCCTGGGGACCCCTGCCCTACAGGCTCCAAGTTCAACCTTCTTTATATTTAAGGCCCTTCACCTCCTAAACCAACTTCCACTGCATACCCTTAAGCAGGCAGATTGCTTTACTTGCAAAAGCTTGGAAAAGTCTTCCATTTTTTCAGCTCTTCTGTTTTTGTTATTTCCTGACTTCCCTGGTGGCTCAGATGGTAAAGTGTCTGCCTACAATGCAGGAGACCTGGGTTCAGTCCCTGGGTCAGGAAGATCCCCTGGAGAAGGAAATGGCAACTCACTCCAGTACTCTTGCCTGGGAAATCCCATGGACGGAGAAGCCTGGTAGGCTGCAGTCCATGGGGTCGCAAAGAGTTAGACACAACTGAGCGACTTCACTTTCACTTTGTCTAGAATATTCTATGCCTTTTCCATCCAGGAAAATCTATACAAAAATTTTAAAAACCACTATGCATGTTTTATGAAAAAAAATNTGAATTATCCCACATAATCTTCTCAACTGTCTGACGGAGAGGGGCCATGAATGGGGGAAGCGAGACTCAACGGCCAGGCTTTGAAAGAAGGCTGGAGCAAGAAAGGAAGAGTGGCCTGAGCTGAGGGAACAGGCTGGATGAAGAGTCGCAGATGCAGGAGAACGTCCTTGGCATCTCTGTGTGCCCCTGCCCAGGCCCCGAGCCCTAAGCTCAGCGCGGGGCGTAGAGCACAGCAGGTGTGAGTACCCATGCTCGACGTGGATTGCCTACGGCCCTGCGGGAGCCCCAGTAACCAGGCTGCGCCCAGCCTCGCCTGAGCCCCGGGCGGCCGTGGGGACAGCCAGTGGGGCCCTGGCCGTCTCCGTGCCCAGCTTTCAAACACACAGTTACTCGCCCTTCAGAACCACTGTCAGTGTTAGTAAACTCCAGCTGCTAAAGTGTATTATCCTGAACTCGCCAGAAACCTTTGCCGTTATTAATGGTTTATTGATTGCAGCCCACGGCTGATGAGAGTAGGTTTCCTCACCCCCAGGCCCCTCGGGGCCCTGCTATCTGCGGAAGGCCTTCTAGCCGGCATGCAGATCAATGCCACTCAAATCTGGAGAAAAAGGAGGTCTCCCGGCCACTTAACCCACTTTAGGACGATCACACTGATGGCACAGGGTCAGAGGAGGCGCTGAGAAGAGGCGGGCCGGTCCAGACCACGGCTGCGCGGGCGCTGCGGAATCTGCAGGCGGGATGCGCGGGGGAGGGGATGGCGGTACCGCATGGTTTGCAGCAGAGAGAGACTCACGCCACGGCTTTCTGGAAGGTCTCGCCGTCCACTCTTTTTGCAACTGTTGTCTGAGTACCTACCATGATGACAAGCACGGGGCAAGGCCCTGAGACACACTGGCAAGCCAGCTAGACGCAGACCTGGCCTTTGTGGATTCTTACTGTGTGTGGTGGGGGAGGAGACTGTGAGTCACTCAGTTCAGTTCAGTTCAGTCGCTCAGCTGTGTCCGACTCTGCGACCCCATGAATCGCAGCATGCCAGGCCTTCCTATCCATCACCATCTCCCGGAGTTCACTCACACTCATGTCCATCAAGTCCGTGATGCCATCCAGCCATCTCATCCTCGGTCATCCCCTTCTCCTTCTGCCCCCAATCCCTCCCAGCATCAGAGTCTTTTCCAATGAGTCAACTCTTCACATGAGGTGGCCAAAGTACTGGAGTTTCAGCTTCACCATCATTCTTTCCAAAGAAATCCCAGGACTGATCTCCTTCAGAATGGACTGGTTGGATCTCCTTGCAGTCCAAGGGACTCTCAAGAGTCTTCTCCAGCACCACAGTTCAAAAGCGCCGATTCTTCAGCACTCAGCCTTCTTCACAGTCCAACTCTCACGTCCATACATGACCACAGGATGGAAGTCAATAAGTTACAGTGGAGACAAGGACTGCTGAGGAGAAGTCTCCAGAGTCCTACTGTGAGAGTTAGCTATCGCTACATAAGCAGCAGCCACAGGTCGGGGCAGTTCACAGCGCCAGCCACGCATTCTTGCTTAGGAGGCCAAGGGTTGGCCAGGTTTATTCCCGAGCGTGGCCTTGCCTGGACCAACTGAGGAAGTGGGGCCTCCTTCCACTTACTCTCAGCCTCAACCAGAGGCTTGTCCTCAGGACAGAGGCAGAGGATGGAGAGAGAGAGGGAGGTGGAGAGGGAGAGACAGAGATCATTCTTTTAAAACTTGGAATTTGCACACCATCACGTTCACCACTGTTAGTTGAAGCGAGTCATAGGGCCAAGAATACGGAAATAGAGTCCTCCTCTAGGTAGGAGGACTTCCCTGGCTCAGGTACAAGTAAAGAATCCACCTGCAATGTGGGAGACCTGGGCTCCATCCCTGGGTTGGGAAGATCCCCTGGAGGAGGGCATGGCAACCCACTCCATATTCTTGCCGGGAGAATCCCATGGACAGAGGAGCCTGGTGGGCTTCAGTGAAGAAGACTCCACTTCTAGGTGGGAAGAGCTATGAAGGCGTTTTGCAACATACAGGAAGGCTGTTAATCCAGGTTATGAAAGTAATCAGTCCTCCATGGCCACCTCTAGGTGGTCACGTTCTAAGTAACTGTGTAACATGAAGGTGGTAGCCGGAGGAAGAAGATGCAACAGGAAAACACACTGTTGCGATCAGAAGTGGTAACTCAGAAAAGAAACCTGGATCAGCGCACCCGTGAGTGTTACCGGTAACGGGTCCTGGATGGGACTTTTGAAATGGAAAAGAGGCATTAGTGGAAAAACTGGTGCAATTTGGGTAGAGTCTGGAGTCGAATAAATAAGGACTCATTAATGTCGATTCTTACATCTGACAGCTGTACTGTGGTTGTGTAAGAGTTAACAGAGGGGACACGTGAGGGGTGTTAGGGAACTCTGTTCTCTGGGCAACTTTTCTGTAAATCTAAAATAATTCCAAAATCAAAAGTCTGTTTTTTA
This sequence comes from Raphicerus campestris, assembly GCA_006410735.1. Classification (NCBI taxonomy): domain Eukaryota; kingdom Metazoa; phylum Chordata; class Mammalia; order Artiodactyla; family Bovidae; genus Raphicerus; species Raphicerus campestris. The sequence continues at coordinate 234,395 of SJYW01014144.1, forward strand.
AAAAGGAGCTTGGCACATGGGCGGAATGGAAGCAACGCCACTGTCACTGAGGCAGGGGGAGCTGAGGCGTGGCGGGAACCAACCGTGCTAAGCCTTGCTGGCCCAGATAAGAATCCTGGTCTTCAGTTGCAGAGCAGAAAGGAGCCTTTGAAGGGCTTTCGGTAGGAGACCGCCGTTAATCCTATTTGCATTTGAAAAGATCTGGGTTCTACTTCCTTCTCAAGAAGGAGGTTAGCATGACAGAGAAGCTGGTGAACTGTCCCTCCCGTACTCCAGGAGAGAGACATGTAGACTGTGGAGATACAGGGAAGAGAATGCTTTAGGATATGTCTAAGAGGTAGACCATCCAGCACTTGGTCGCTGACTGTGTTTGGGGGAGCAGAGAAATGGGAGATACCAAGGATGGTGCCTGCAGTATCACTTGGATCCTTGGTGGAAGGCAGGACCGTTCACAGAGCTAGGGGACTCGGCAGAAGGATGTAGAGATAGTCCCCAGGCAAGAGGCTGCCACCTCCGTAAAGCGCCCGTCCAGCTGTCCCCAGCGCGTCTGCTCCTCGGCCTGTGTGCGTCCCCTGAGCGCGAGCGCCGCGGCTGCCCCGGCAGCCCCACCGTGTCCCAGCCACAGCAGCGCGCCGGCGGCATAGCTGGCCTGTGTGGCCGCTGGCTGTGCGCTCCCACCCGCGTGTCAACCGGGTCCTTACTATTTTGTTACGTCGCTTGCGTAGCTGCCAGCTCCACGAGCCCCTGGAGCCTGCGTCTTCACAGAGATGTCACCTGCGCCTCAGGTTGCCTCTGTAACAGGCCCCTATGAGCATCAGCCAAACGTGTCACTCCAGGCGACTGTCACTCCACAGCCCTGCCCGGCAGAGCCAGGCTGGCTGAGTTACAAACAGAGAAAACGGTTCCCAGAGGAAAACAGTTCCCCACTGTTCCCGCTGCCACCACGCTTTCCTTTCGAGAAGGGAGACAGCACCTTCCCCACCGAGCTTCCCTGATGAAAAGCTCCCCGTTCTTGAAGTCCTTTCGTGACAAGTTGGTAGAGCAGGTTTCAGCCTCTGTATTCTGTGGAAATGAAGATGTTTGCTTATGCTAACGTGAGCTGGGCTGTGGGCAGCAAGGAGCCATGGTTAGATGGGTTGGCTTCCTTTGTGAGACCCCTGGATGGGGAGAGAGGCTGGGAGCCCAGGGCTGTGTGTGTGTGTGCGCATGCATGTGTGTGAGTGCGGGCACAGAGGTGCGGCTGGGGGACCCTGAGTCACAGGCAAAGGGGTTGGAAGACAAAGATGGGGGTGGGGTCAGCTGAAGAGAGAGGGGAAAGGCGTGGCCCGAGGCGCGACTGCTTGGAAGTAGCAGGTGTAACAGAGGCGGGCTGAGCGGAGAGTGGCCTGAGTTGGCCTGGGGCTGGGTGTGAACACGGAACTGAAGGACACGCCTTGGCTCCAGCAGGGCTGGGACAGGCGTGCGGGCCTCGGAGCCCCTGCCTGCCCTTAGCCACCACCCTCTCCCCCCACCAGGCCTCTGGTAGGACTGCAGGGCCGGCATTACGAGTAGGGCCCTGTGCTTGGCACTTCCTGGGGTTCCTTGAGCATCAGCTTCTTCTTGGAGCTTTCTGCGGCTGCATGAGAACCCCCAAGACATGAGCGCAGAGACCTTCCTTCTGTCGTGGCCAGAACAGGCCCCTTGTTGGGCACTCCATGAGGCCCAGAGAAGGCCGGAACTCGCTCGAGGATGCATGGGTTTCCCAGTCGCGGGAGCATAGCGTCTGAGCTCCAGGTCAAAGCTCCTCCCCTTCTGAGTATCCAGATCTCACTTGCCAGAGCCCCTCTCCCTGACAGGCATCACAGCATCCAGGAATCATGGGCAGTGGTCCCCCGACCACCTTAATGAGTTGCTCCTGCTTCCAGAGGTCTGGAGGTCACATCGTCACTTGTAATCTTCACTGCAGGCCACCCCTTCACCCTGCAGAGCCTGGGGCACAGGGCCTGGGTGCCGTCGGTGTTCCGCGGGTGTGCGCTGGTGGGTCCAGGAGCATTGCTGAGAGACGCTGGACGGTGGGGCTCTGGGGGTTGGTCTCCTAGCTGCTGTGACTTCCGGCCCCAGACGATGGGTCCCCATTCTGCTCCTCTGTGCCCCCCACAGGCTGCCCGAGGTCCGCGTCTCCGACAACGGCCCCTACGAGTGCCACGTGGGCATCTATGACCGTGCCACGAGGGAGAAGGTGGTCCTGGCTTCGGGCAACATCTTCCTGAACGTCATGGGTGAGTGCGGGGCTGTGGGCCCTGGTGTCGCCGTGTGCGCACGTGTGCGCGTGCACGTGTGCGTACCCGGGCACGCGGAGGGGCTGGCCCGGGAACCGCCTGCCCAGATGCCCACCGTACTGGCAGGAGACCCTCTTCTCGCCTCGGCTTGCCCTTGAGGGCAGGAGGCCGGCCATGCCCAAGTGTGACTTGTGGCCTCTCAGGAACCCCTTCTCCTTCCAGCACGGACACCCGGGCCTCAGGGAGGCGGGGCTCAGCCTCATCCCTGGAGCCCTGTGGACTCGCACTTTGGCGGGCGAGAATCTTACCAGGGGACGCCCCCCATGCACCCGGACTCGGAGCTTTGAAGAGGCTCTGATACATTGATTAGGATGAAAGAGGACCCGAAAGGGCTCTGGGACTTCCCGGGAGGCAGCGGCCTGCAGTGGCCTCTGGGCCTCAGTTTCCCCTTCTGTAAGATGGGAGTGAGATGCAGGCCAAGTGGGACGTTCATGGACCTCCCAGCTCCAGGTTCTGTGACCTGCTGAGGTCACAGGGAGGAGACACTGAGCTGTGTGGACACCTTCTCCAGATGAAAGCCAGGAGCCATGTTCCTGGAAACCCTGTGAGCCAAGTGCAGTGGGGGTGGACCCTCCCCAGGGGGATGCGACTCTAGGAGCGTCCGGGGCAGGGGAGAGGGTTGAGACAGCATCTCAGGGAGGCTGCACACCCACTGCAGAGAGAATGGCTCCTCTGTGTGCTTCCTGAGGCCTTTGCCAGAACACAGACATGTCGGAAGACAGTTAGAAAGCGTGCTAGACTGGATGTCAGTGTTGCTGGGTTTCCACTCTGTGTCTGTGCCTCCATCTCTCCATCTGTAAGATGGGGACAAGCATCCTAGTGTCTGTCTCTGGTTGGTGTGCCCCCATACCAGCCTCGGTTTCCCAGCTTATAAGACACAGCTTTCCCCAAGTGGTCTCAGAGAGCCCTGCCGGCACTGGTGGTCTTGCCAGGTACACTCTTGAGTTCTGGGTCAGCCCTGCGGCCAGGATTCCAGGTGTGTGGTCTTGACTCCTGTCTCTGTGTTCCCTGCTTTCCTTATCCAATGATATATATCAGGGAAACACAGCTTGCTGTTCTCGGGCTAGCAGTGAAAGCACAGAGGCCCCGTGGAAAGTCACTGTTTCTAAGGAAATGGAAAACCTCCAAAGGCCTGGCCTCCAGAGGGACATGAAACCCCGCAGAGTGGCAGACTGCGTGTTCTGGCTTCTGGGGGTCGGGCCGCGCTGGGAGCGGCTACGCCAGGAATGCCTCCCCTCTTGCAGTCACCCACCCATGGAACAGCTCCTGTGCACTTCAGTAAGAAATGTTCTCAGCGTCTGGCCCCGAGCTGGTCACATCAAGGAAGCCAGTGAGGGATGGAACTCTTCATCCCATCAAGGGGCTCCCAGTCTGACGAGGGCCGTATTCTCAATTGTTTACTCATCAGATGTTTGTTGGGAACCTACTATGTGCCAGGTAATGGCCACACGCTTCCAGTAGGAAGCATCCTTGTCCTTGGGGAATGTGAATCTGTGCACACTGTGTAGGCGCTAAGTCGCTGCATGAGACGAGTCTAAACCATAAGCATAGACAGGTGAGTGAGATGATTGTGGCCTCATTCTCAGTCTGACCCTTTAAAACCCCCTGGACTGTAGCCACCAGGCCCCTCCGTCCACAGGGTTTCCCAGGCAAGAATACCAGAGTGGGTTGTCATTTCCTTCTCCTGGGGAGCTTCCCGACCCAGGGATCAAACGTGCGTCTCCCGCACTGCGGGCGTATTCTCTACCACTGAGCCACAGGGGACACTTATGAGATGACTGTGGATAGTGATGAATATTGAGAAGAAAATCACGCGGGGCTACAGGATCAAGCATCACTACAAGTGGAGCGGTGGCTAGTTTAGAAAGGGGCTCAGGGAAGGCTCCTGGAGGCCACGCGCTTAACTGCTTCCCAGACCTTGCGCCATTTAGACCTCAGGTCAGCCCGAGGGGAGGGGCTCATTACCCCTGTTCTGCAGACACAGGTATGGATAGGCACGAGAGAGCTAGCAGCTTGCGTGAAGGCACACAGCAAGGACCACGAAGCCTTCCTGTGACATCAGGCCACTTCGTGCTGGGGCTGGAACCCAGGCCTCTTGACTCCCAGGCCAGCTGGGGTGCACAGATGGAGGCAGTGTGGACGGTCCAGCTGAGGCAGTGTAGACGGTCCGGCTGAGGCAGTGTAGACGGTCCAGTTGAGGCAGTGAGACAGATGGAGGCAGTGTAGATGATCCAGCTGAGACAGTGTAGACAGTCCAGGAGGCACATGGTCTCACCAGCTCACTGAAGGATCCTGAGCCGGTTCCTGCCCCCGTGGGCTTGATGCCCTTCTTTGCAGTGAGGAAGTGGAGGGAGGTAGCCCTACGCCTCCCCCGCCAGCTCCCACGGAGGCAGAGAGTTCTCAGGGCCCAGCCCTGGGACCCAGGAGATATTGTGACCCCTGTTATAAGAGGAGACCGAGGCTTAGGGAGGGGAGACGATTTATCTAAGGTTGTAACAGCCATCTGAGGCCAAAGCCCACGGTCTAAACTAGTGGTTCTCAGCCTTTGAATGAACGTTAGAAGCGCCTGGAGGGCTTATGAAGCTACAGCCCCTGACTCAGCAGATCTGGGTAGGACCTGGGAATCTGCATTTCTTACAGGTTCCCTGATGATGTGGGTCCCAGGACCATATTCTAGAACCGCTGGCCTAAGCCTCTAAGTCTTCCAAAAAGACTCACTCTGTAACGTCTCTGTTGGTATCATTATCTCTACACGCATCAGCAGCTGCTCTTATTTATAGGCAAATATATTTCTCCTTCCTCCTTCTGACTCTCACCTCCCCCCAGACACGGGAGAATGCCCCATCCCTTCCACATACAAGATAAGGACACGCGGGTTTGGATCTGAATCCCAGATCCACCAGGTGACCTCGGATTCATTAGCCTCCCTGGGCCTCAGTCTCTCCATCTGTAAAATGGCGGTAAGGATGCCTCCTTCCTAGGGTGATTCTGAGGTTTAAATCAGAAAAGGTTTGCCAACACCTAGCCCAGCACGAGGCGGCCAGGAGGCTCAGTCGGTCTGGTTTCACTGTCTTCATGCACACCGTCTTGGCCTGCCTGCTCTCAGGCGTGAATGTGGCTGCTTCCTCCTGGTCCCTGGTTTCAGCCCTGGCACAGAGAAGTCTCGTCCACCATTTCTTATTCCAAGGAGCCTTAAGCCAGTCTGAGAAGTAAGCGCGCACAGCTTTGTACACCATGGTCCTTGGAAAGGGGTCCAGGTCCTGGAGTCAGGGCGGCCCCACTCTGTCTATCCATTCTCCTGTAGGCCTGCCCGTCCTGGGAGGAGCCAGGATACTTCCCAGCTTTGAAAGGACACCCACACCTCACCNGTGCCTGGGCCGCATCTGTGAGGCGAGGGCAGGGCCCTGACTCCAGTGACGTCTGTCCGAGGATGCCCAGGCCGCTGGTGTGGGCCTGAGATGCTCCCTATGGCAGCCGTGGGATGTAGGAGCAGGGCTGAGAGTGGAGACGGTCGTCACTGAGGAGCTCCGGCCAGCCGTGCCTCTCAGCTGGGTCTCCCCGGATCCCAGGCCCACGAGCGGAGACACCCCAACTCCTGAAGCTCCCCGTCAGGGAGAGCCTGGGCCCTGCCCCGCTGGCCCACCCCGTCTGATGGCTGGTCAGGACAGCCTTCCTCCTCTCCAACCGTGAACCCTCTGGCTGCTCCCCCAGGGCTCCCCACGTAGAGCCACAGGCTTTGTGAACTGGAGGAGGCTTTAGGACCCGCCTAGGCCAGTGCCCTCACCTGAGCACAGAGGAAACCGAGGCCCTGAGATAGACCCCACAGCAGGGAAGGAGCAAGGCCAGGCCAGGGGCTCAAGCCAGACGTGGGTTCAAGCCATAACCTTGGTCCTTACTGGCTGAGAAGCCATGAACCAGTGCCTCTGAAAATGGAGATCATAATTCCTACTTCTGGGTTCTGCAAGGCTCTGATGCGTTAAAGCATTCAGCATGGACCCTGCCTCAGATGAGCCGTGATGATGGTCAGGGGCCTCCCACCTGCTGCGTAATTCAGGACCCTCTGGGCCCTGGAATCAGGGCTCAGAAGAGGGTGCTCGCTGAGCAAACCTGTGCCCCCCATCACCCCCGCAAACAGCAGCCCAGCCCCTGCTCACTGAGGTTTGCCCTGTGACATGCGCGGGGTTGGCAAAGCCCAGACGCTGGTCAGACCAGAGACGGAGGTTCCTGTTCACAAGTATGGCAGCCAGCGGAGGCAAGGGCATAGCAGATGCCAGGCATCCTGCGAAGCCTCCGCAAACGTAAGCCCTGCGAGACAGGTCCTGTGTGACGCCCATCTCACAGGTGAGAGAACCGAGGCCAGAGCTGACCAGGCCGGAGCTGAGCAGAGGGGGCTCAGAAGCGGGACAGTGGCCCAGACCACAGGGCAGTGAAGGGCCAGGGGAGAGGCTGGGGGGCTGCAACTCTGGGGCGCCCCCAATCCCAGATCAGGCCACCCCCCCAACTCCCGGCCAGGAGTTGGAGCCTTGCTAGGAACGAGCTTGGCTCTGCCTTGCCCCGCTCTTGGAAAAGACGCAATCAGATAGATGTGTGATAGAGTCGGTAGAAGTAAGTGTTCATCGACAAAGCTGGGTGATGGCCTCATGAGTGTTCATTGTACAGTTATTTACGCTTTTTGATAGGCTTGAATATTTTTGTAGTAAAATGTCAGGGAGGAAAAATAAAACACACAGTCCTCTTCGCACAAAATGCCCCTCTGCACAGCTCTTCCCTCCCCTTCACCCTCGCCTCCCCTGGAAGTCGCTTTATGAGGCTCAAGCAGCAAGGATGATTTACTTGCCCTCTGACTCAGGAAATCAATCCTAAGATNCCTCTTCGCACAAAATGCCCCTCTGCACAGCCCTTCCCTCGCCTTCACCCTCGCCTCCCCTGGAAGTCGCTTTATGAGACTCAAGCAGCAAGGATGATTTACTTGCCCTCTGACTCAGGAAATCAATCCTAAGGTGCCGATGGGACTGGAAAGACTCTGTCTGCAGAGCCCTCTGGGAAATCTCGCGCTGGAAGGGAGGGCTTTGAGCTGGGGATTTGGGGGGCTGGGGGCTCTGCTGGGAGGCTGGGGGTCAAGTGCTTCAGCCCCCACAGCACCCGCAGGAAGGCGCTAACGTCACCCTCACCTTATGCGGGAGGCTCAGGAAACCAGCACCTGCCTAAGGGATCCACTGCCCGTAAGCAGAGGACGTGCGACCCGGGGCCAAGTGACCCCAGTGTGGGGTGGGGAGGGCCAGGGGTGGCCCTGTTCCAAGTCTCCAAACACCGGGACCTGATGCTCGCAGGGACACAGCTCTGTCGGAAGGGACAGAGGCTTTCCTGGGCTGGGGAAGAGGATTTGAGACTCATCCAAATCTCCAGGCTCCAGCCCATTGTTCTCAGAGGCTTGAGGGGTGGTGGTTAATGGAATAGCCTGAACTTGAACTTGAACAGGAAGAACTTGCACTGAGTGCCATTGCCACGGGCCACATCTCAAATGTGCTTGCCCACGTGCCGAGGCCTCCCCAAGCTTCTGCAGGCTTCCAGAGTCTTCTTTAATAAAACTACAACGATGCCACCTGGTGAAACCGCCCATGTGTGTCATACGCACCTCTGGGATGCACGGAAACATCCCCCACGCAGCCAGGCTTGCTGCTATTTAAAATGGGCTCCTTCACACCCCATAGATTTCATCTCTGCCCAAATGGCTCCTATCATGGGCCTGAACACATTCGCTCTATTGCCGCATAAACTACAATGGCGTGGTGGGCGGGGGCAGTTCTCAAAACACACTTGGAGAACTTCTGGGCTACAGGTGACGATGCAGAGTGGCAGAAGCTAGAAACGCAGACGCAGCAGCAAGGCCTGTGTGCTGGTCTCCCCGCCACACTTCCGGGGGGGGTGTGTGTGCGTGTGTGCATGCGTGTGCATGCTGTGACTGTTATGCACAGGCCTGTGTGTGTATGTGGGGTTTCCCTGGTTGAGCTCCTGGTGAAGAACCTGCCTGCCAGTGCAGGAGACGTAAGTGACACGGGCTTGATCCCTGGGGCAGGAAGATCCCCTGGAGGAGGAAATGCCAGCCCGCTCCACTCTTCTTGCCTGGAGAACCCCATGGACAGAGGAGCCTGGGGGGCAGCAGTCCATGGGGTCGAAAGGGTCGGACCGGACTGAAGTCCTTAGCACGCAGCACAAGTGTGCAGACGTGTGTGTGTGTGTGTGTGTGTGTGTGTGTGTGTTTGTGTGTGTGTGTATATGCACATGTGTGTGTGTGCGTTTCTGTGTGTGTTTTGTGTGTGTGTGTCTATGTGCATATACCTGTGTCCGTGTGTGTGCACAGGCACGCGTGGGGTTTTATTTCTCCGTCAGCAGTAGCCCGAGTTGGGCGCCTCTCTGCGCAGCCTCACCCGTTCACCGCCCCCCACGCTGTACCACCCCTCCCCCAGAGCAGCCAGCCAGAGCCTCCAGTTGGGGTTGTTAATTTTATCTCCCACCGCTTGGAAAGCACAACAGCTGGCAGGGGAGGGGCAAGGCAGGTGAGCGGTGCTGGCAGCCGGCTCTCTGCAGAGAGGAAGTGGGTGGGTGAGTTGTGCCCGCAGCCACTGGAGACCCTTGTGACCCTGCTCCATTCAGAAAGGCCCCCATCTCCAGGCAGGGAGGCTCTGGGCCGTGGCCCCTGACTCCGCCAGAGACCTGGGCCCCGGATTCCCAGCGCATCCGCACGCGGGCTCCCGCCCGCTCCCAGGGCTGGGGGCTGTGACTCAGCTCAGCAGCTGCCACATAAAAGGGCCCGTTGCGGCTCGTGTAAGTGCAGACGCTGCGCTCCCCTCTCCCGTCACTGACGGCGGCTCCATTTGGGGCTTTTCGTCAGTATTTTCCCCCTTGGCTGCCATTACTACTCAGTTCAATATTTAATTTTCCCATAAACTGAAGCGGTGCACTTTTTCTTCTCTCTTTTTCTTGCTGGAGGCCCCCTCCTGCTGGTGGCATCTTGCTTCCTCAGGCTTCTGCTGGGAAAGAGCGGCGTGGAGATGGCTGGGATTTCAGTCCTTCTGAATCGGGCGTGGACAGGAGGGCAGGACACCTACATCCTTCCTCCCAGCTCATTCATTTGACAGATGTGTGCTGAGTAAACTGCTGTTTCAGGCCCTGGGGTTGCAGCAGTAGATAAGAATTTCTGTCCTCACGGTGCTTACGTTCTAGTGGGGGGAGCGGTGTTGGAAAAAAAAAACGTGTGTGAACTAATATATGAAATAATTGCACCTTATGATGCGCTCTGTGAAGAAATGACGAGTGCTGTGACAGGCAGCAGAAGAAGCACCTCGCTTGGGTTGGGAGGTGGCATTTGAGCTGAGACTTGAAAGATAAGCAGGANGAAAAAAAAAACGTGTGTGAACTAATATATGAAATAATTGCACCTTATGATGCGCTCTGTGAAGAAATGATGAGTGCTGTGACAGGCAGCAGCAGAAGCACCTCGCTTGGGTTGGGAGGTGGCATTTGAGCTGAGACTTGAAAGATAAGCAGGACTCAGCCTTGCACAAAGCTGAGTGGAAGACTTCAGGCAAAGGCCCCAGCAGACGCAAAGGCCCTGGGGTTGAAAGGTGCTTAGGGTGTTTATGGACCAAAGATGTCTCAGGATTTTTGGAGCATGGTGTTGAGGGGAGGGTCAAGACAAAGCAGGCCCATGGCATCGCAAGGTCTTGGGGGATTCCTTCTGGAGGCCATGGGCTTGTTTGTACTAGGAGAAGTGAAGGAAGGAAGAAAGCAAACAGGAGTAGAAACTGGACCCTTGTGTGGCAGGCTTGTATTAGCTCTGAGGTTAAAGACAAAGTTCTAGGCTTCAGAAAGTACACAGCCTAGTGGAGAAACAGACATGGGCCTGGAACAGAATGATAAGCACCCAAGAGGATGTCAAGAACAGGATGCTCCAGGAATTCAGCCTGGCAAAGTCCTGGAAGGCTGCCTGGAGGAGGCAACCTAAGGCCAGACCTGAAGGATGAAGCCGAGTTAACCAGCAGCAGGACTAGTATGTCCAGGGCACAGGGTAGGTGAGCAAGGCAAGGAAGGAACCTTGAGCAGTTCAGTGAGGCTGGAACAGAGAAGGCTTCCTGGAGGAGATGCTCATTTGAGTACCATCTTGAAGAAGCAGAGAGAGACTGTAGAGAGGATGGGAAAGACACAGAGAGGTAGGCCTGAAAAAAGAAAGCGAAAGAAAGAAGGAAACAGGAATGAGGAATATTTATATTCATGAGCACTTTTATATGAGAGAGTGGTTTTCTTTCTTTTTTAAAAAAAATATGGTATAAAGACTAGGAGCTGATTGAAAAAGAGGGCAGTCAACAGAGCAGGCATGCTGAGAGAAGAAGAATGGATTTTTGCAAATAATATAATTTTGAACTAGCCTTTCCCCTCTCCCACTCCTCCCCAAAATCTAATTGATTACTGCCCCTTGATAAATGACACCCAGAGCAGGAGTGTGTTCAAACCAATTTAGAGTGATGCCCAAGGAACAGCAGAGATGATCCCTTCCTGCAGACAATAGCCAGTCCTGGGAGGGAGAAGATATTCCCCTACATGTCCCTCCCAGCCCAGGGAGAAGGGAGAGAGATCGAACAGGCGAAACAAACGATCCCCTTCTGTTCGTGTGGCACTTCGCCATTCTTGTAGAGGATTTGTTTATGTCTGTATTCTCATTTGCTGCTTCTCTCAAAAACGTCGAAGCTGAAAGTTTGGCAGGATGTGTTTTATTGAACCCATTTTATAGATAGCAAGACTGATGCCTAAATGGGTCAACTGATTTGCCCAAAGTCCCATGGGATATTGGTAACAGAACATGGGCTGAAACTTTGGCCTGACTCTGTCTGAGCTGGTTCCCTAGGGGCAGTGTAGGGAGAGCGTCATGACACGCTCATGACGAGGGGAGAGAGAATTTAACTCCACTAGATACAGTTAAAGACTCAGGCCTGCTGGGGTTTATGTCAGAACAGGTTTGTGTTCCCGAACTGCAAAAGCCACAGGATGATTTACAGGGCTGAGAGCCATCACATTATCTGCAAAGTGAGTTACGATGACCGAAACGAAGTTCTGCTTTTGAGAGAAAGACAGGCGATATTTCAGAGTTAATTTCATAAAACTGATCGCCGACCATTGCCTCACTGTATCGACGTTAACTGTCGAGTCTGAAATAATTTCCACTTCTGCCCCCACTGATGGACTAGAATGGGGCCTGCCGTGCTGTGTGGCCGCTGCATCCAGAGCTGCTCGGCCTTCCTGGGGGCTGGACAACATCAGTAAAAGAAACTTCTAGCAGGAATTCTCTCTTCTTAAGGCAAAGTCAAAAATTAACTGGGAAGTCTCCTGGCTTGGCTCGGGGGTGGTGGAGTCAGGGGAGCTCTATGGTGGTGGCCTGTGTGGCCGTGATGGTGAACTCATGGAACTGGGGGCCTCTTTCTCATGCCCAGGGCCGGGATGGCCCAAGGGTCATGGTCTGTCCATGTAGCTTGTAAACTCAGACACAAGCTCTGTCTACGTCTAGCCTCTTACTGCTACAGCCACTGCTGACTATCTCCCCTTCTGGTATGTGCTTCCTCCTTCAATTGTGTCCAGCTCTTTCTGATCCCATGGACTGCAACACACCCTCCACCAGACTCCTCCGTCCATGGGATTCTCCAGGCAAGAGTACTGGGGCGGGTTGCCATTTCCTTCCCCACGGGAGCTTCATGACCCAGGGATGGAACCCACCTCTCCTGCATCGGCAGGCAGGTTCTCTAGCACCTGAGCCACCTGGGAAGCCCATATTTCTCCCTTGCTCAGGCCACATAGACCTACCTGCCCAGTGTCTCTGAGGAGGGCCATTTCAGGCGCATGGTATCCCCTTCCCTCCACCCAGGAGAGCCTTGCACTAGCACGGACGCCCTTGAAGACCCGCTCTCAGAGCCCACAGGAATGAGGCCCTTAGAGTGAGGACACAGGCTGCTGCCGCAGAGGAGTGAGGAGCCAGTGGAGACCAGGGGCCTTTGCAGCGGATTCCTCGCCATTAAACGCACCGCGTTGCAGCTGCAGCCGGTGGCCTTGCTCTGTGCTGCGCATCCTGCAGCCCAGCTTTGAATTAGGGATTGCTGTCGTCCAGGATACTTACACCTGGGACTGTCGCTGCTCCTGCGTCCACACGGCGAGGAGGGGGGGGGTGTGTGTGTGGGGGTGTTGTTGGGGGGGGGGGGGGGAGGAGGTGT
>SJYW01014144.1:258058-273363 GCA_006410735.1 Raphicerus campestris
CCAGTGCAGGAGACATAAGAGACGTGGGTTTGATACCCGAGTCAGGAAGATCCCCTGGAGCAGGGCATGGCAACCCACTCCAGTATTCTCACCTGGAGAACCCCATGGACAGAGGAGCCTGGGAGGCTACGGTCCATAGCGTTGCCAAGAGTCAGACACGACTGAAGCGACTTAGCACACACACATTCAGTGAGATCTGCGGTACTATCTCTTTCATAACAGTGATCCAAATGATATCAGTTAAAATTGCTCAGCTGTACTGCGGGCTCACTATGTGCGGGGCGTCTGGTAAGCATCATCCCATTTACTCCCCAAAGCCCTCTTATAAGGAAGCTTCTAGGGGTCTGATTACTGTTTGCTCAGTGAAAAAGAAGGAGGAATGAGTGATTTTTAAAGGTGCCCCCTGCCTGGTTCTGAGCCGCTAGCATTCTTGGAGGGTATACTTATCCCTGCGTATCGACCACCATAAGCAGGGCCAGAGACAATCAGGCTGGTTGGCTGTTGGTTGGTCACTCAGTTTTGTTCAGCTCTTTCACAGTCCCATGGACTGTAGCCCACCAGCCTCCTCTGTTCACGGGATTTCCCAGACAAGAACACTGGAGTGCCATTTCCTTCTCTGGGGGATCTTCCTGACCCAGGGATCAAATGCGTGACTCTTGCCTTGCGGGTGGATTCTTTATCATCTGAGCTATCGGAGAAGCCCCACCAGAGAATTTTGCTACGCTCTAAATGACATGGTCCCTTGATCTTTGGGGCACCTGAGTTAAACAGAGCCACCCACAGGAGCAGTCTCCCCAGAGATTCAGTTAAAGGTCTGCCTGAGAACTGAGTGTGTCAGGCAAATGAGCGTCTGCAACGGCTGATATGTGCGCTCAGGGCTAAAGGCACCAACAGACACAACCTCTTTCCTTCTTTCCAAAGATGGACGTGATGCCGTTTGATGCAGTGTTGGAGCCCTGGGGTCTAGGAGTTCCGGTTTCAAATCTAAACTCTGTAAGCCCCAGAAAGTCCCTTCAACCCTTAAGTTTCCCCATCGGTAAGACAGGAATAAATAAATCCTTTCCGTAGACTCATGGTGAGGCCTAAATGAGTTAACACATGTTAAGGGCTTAGAACAGCTCCTGGCTCTTAACCTTTGGCCACGGTTGGTTCTTGCCGTGGAATCCAGGCTGGCAGTGAGTTCTATAAAAGTTAGATTGCAGACTCTGCAACGTGTGGATAACTGAAAGATTCTGGTGTCTCCCCGCTCGGAGCCCCTACCCCACTTCCCGTCTGCTTCCTCCCATCTCACACTTAATTACAGCTCTCCGTCTATGGCTCTCCCAGTGTTTCCTGTTCTGCTTCCCTTGCGACAGCGCGCGGTGGCTGTCTGAGTGAATGAATGGTTCATACCTGGCTTCGTCTCACTAGACCTTAAAATAGAGTTGCCAGGCGCCTGTCGCCCCCGCCAGACTGTGAGCTTCTCGAAGTGCCGTATCCATTTCATCACCAAGCGCCTACGGCAAGCACCTGGCACCGTGCCCAGCACCTAGTAGGTGTCAGGAAACGTTCGTCGGATTTAATTAAACTTAACTGGAGTGAAAACCCCTTGCAGGAAGGAAACACTTGCCCCTCTTCATTTTCTCTGCACCCCCCCCTCACTGCACTTGACCCAAGGCTACAAGAAGCCAGAATTGACAGCCTTTCCTAAGCAGGGGCCTAAGATTCTAGCTCCTGTCCTGGGGATGACAAGGCGGCTGGAGAAATGAGGTGAATTCCTAGCTGGTTCATCCTTCAAATATGTCTGCCAAGGATTAGTCCCATTTAGCAAATCGGGAAGCTGAGGCTCACGGTTTTGGTAACTTGCCCAAGGATGAAATGGAGGTGGTGGTGACCTCGCTGAAACGCTGGCTCCACGTTTGAACTCTCAATGTCCCGTGGTGCCTAGGGGCACTGGCTCTGGCAAACCAGCCAGTGGTGGGCAGTGAGGACAGGGCAGGGAGCTGGCAGAAGGCGGGACCAACCAAATAAGCCACCTTTAGGGGGAAAGAAGGAAAGAGGGCAGACTGCTGGCTTAAACACCTCTCAGAGTCATCTGCTCTCGCTCCGCGGCCGTCCTCCCGCTCGGCGGCCATCCTCCCGCTCTGCAGTCGCCGAGGTCTAAGCTACCCGTCTCTCTGGCTTAAGCAGCCCTCTGTGTTTCCAGTCTCAGATCATGTTCTGCTTTTGTCTGAAGCTGTCAATGGCTCCCTACTGCCCTCAGGACAAAGAAAAACTCACAACCAGCACTGGGCTGGTAAACCTCCTCTGTGGAGCTGGGGCTGAGGGCCGGGGAAGGAAACAAGGAAGCCCTGATTTGCAGTGGTGGCTGATTTCCATGGTGTAAGGATGCCCACTGGGCCATCTGTTTCAATCTAGCAGCGATTTAAAAACTGGTTCACAATTCCCAGGAATGTCACAGACAGCTCTCAGGAGCTGGTGGGAACCGGCCCCCACACATCGCTGTGAGCGGTGACCCACTAGCTGTGCCCAGCAAGTCTCCTGAACCCCACTGGGCACCTCATCCCTCACCTTGCCCTCCCAGCACAGCATCCCGCCTCTCACACCCCTCCCCTCCCCCTACCCTGAGCACCTCATCCCTCACCTTGCCCTCTCAGCACAGCATCCTGCCTCTCACACCCCTCCCCTCCCCCCCAACCCTGAGCCAGCTGCCATGAAGCTTTTGCACATGCTGTTCCTTCCACCTGCCACACTTGTCCTCTGCCTACTGCTGCTTCCTCATATCACAGCACAGGAGCACTTCCTCAGGCCTGGGTGGGTCCCTTCACACTTGGTTACACCAGGTATCTGATGCCCTGAGCCCAGTGGACCACGGTGATCTCTCCATGCCCAGTTATCTTCCCCACCGGGCTGGAGCCCCAGGTGGCAGGGCCCTCATTTGTATGCCCAGCAGGGACGCCATTCTCGTGGCAGTTGACGCCGGGGGCACTCCCTGGAATTGTGCAACGTTTGTCCTCTGCCATAGTGCCTGTTGGGCTTCCCTGGGGGCTCAGCTGGTAAAGAATACACTTGCAATGCGGGAGACCTGGGCTCGATCCCTGAGTTGGAGAGATCCCCTGGAAAAGGGAAGGGCTATGCACTCTAGTATTTCTGTCTAGTGAATCCCATGGGCAGAGGAGCCTGGCGGGCTACAGTCCAGGGGGTCACAAGAGTCGGACACGACTGAGCGAGCTCCCCTTCCACACTCGTCACCGCCCCTGGCAGCGGGCCTGGCCCGTCCTGGCCGTCAGTGAGCTCCTTCGGAACCTTCCAGTGAGGCCTCGCTCTCCTGTGCTTCTCTCTGGGTAGCTCCGCCCACCTCCATCGAGGTGGTGGCCGCTGACACCCCGGCCCCCTTCAGCCGTTACCAAGCCCAGAACTTCACGCTGGTCTGCATCGTGTCGGGAGGGAAACCAGCGCCCACGGTGAGTACCGCTGCAGCCGCTCCTGCTGCGTCCCCTCCCGCGTGGCTTCTCCAGCGGCCCGTGTCAGCACGGAGCCCACCTGCAGAGCACGGGCCAGAGGCCGCTGTCTGCGGAGGGGCACGCTGCTCTGCCTGCTCTGACCCTGCCCACTCATCTGGCCCGCCCAGATGTCCGTGAGTCTCTCTTGCCTCCTGGTGAGGTGAGGAGGACCCCCACGTCTCCTGGACCCTCAAGTCCCTGAGCTGCAGTGAGGGTGATCTTCAGGGGATCCCAGCTTCAAGCACACCCCTACCCCAGTAACTGAACAGGATGGAGACTGATGAGGCCCCAGGAAGGGACGTGAAGTAGAGGGAGGCCCCCACTGTGTCCGTGACAGAGCTGGGACTCAAGGTCGTGCCCTCCAGCTCCAAGTCCACTGCGGAGGGTGGGAGGGAAGGAGGGAAGGAGAGAGAGAAGGAGGGGAAAGAAATGGGGACTCTCTGTTTTGGCCAACTCCTTACTAGACCCACCTCACCCACTTTGAGGGGGGCTTCCCTGCTGGCTCAGCAGTAAAGAGTCCACCTGCAATGCAGGAGATCCAGCTTCCATCCCTGCATTGGGAAGATCCCCTGAGGGAGGGCACGGCAACCCACTCCAGTATTCTTGCCTGGAGAATCCCTTGGTCAGAGGAGACTGGCGACCCCAGTTCATGGGGTCGCAAGAGTCGGGTACGACTGAGCGACTAAACATCGCCGCCAGCCGCTCTGAGGTCTGTGGCTGCAGCTCCTGAGTTATTGTCACAGCAGCTTGAAGCGGGTGGGGGAGGGTAGGACCTGAGGGCACCCAGGGAGCTGGGTTCCAGCCCCTGATGCCACCTGTGCCAAGTGACCCTGAGCAGGAAAGCCCCCCTCTGCTTCCCAGGCTTTTTGAGGAGGTTTCGAGTGTGGGCAGAGTTACAGCTTTTCAGCTTTTTTAGAAGCAGCAGGACCTGTGTGATCTAAATGAAATATGCATGGAAGCCCCATGTAGAGGATCTTTAAAAGTGAAGGAAGGGCAAGTTGCCCTAATGGGTCCTGAGGCTCGTCTGTGGAACCCTGAGGGCTCCCTGCAAACTCCCCTGGTGGCTCAGCTGCTGAAGAATCTACCTGCAATGCAGGGGTCACAGGGGATGTGGATTTGATCCGGGTTGAGACGCTCCCCTGGAGGAGGGCACAGCACAGCCACCCACTCCAGCATCCTTGCCTGGAGAAGCCCCACGGACAGAGAAGCGTGCCGGGCTGCAATCCATAGGGTCACAAGGAGTGGGACACAACTGAGCGACTAGGCACAGCTCATGGGGCTCCCTGAGCCGTGTCGAGAACCCATGGCTGCAAGCTCCCAAGGCCCCTTCCAGTTCTGACCTTGCGAGTTTCACACATCACAGGGATTAGGAGGGGTAGAGTGGAGTTGGCGGCTTCCTTGGCAGCTCACGTGGTAAAGAATCCGCCTACAATGCCGAAGACCTGGGTTCCATCTCTGGGTCGGGAAGATCCCCTGGAGGAGGGCATGGCAACCCACTCCAGTATTCTCGCCTGGGAAATCCCATGGGCAGAGGAGCCTGGTGGGCTGCAGTCGTGGGCTCACAAAGTGTTGGACACGACTGAACAGAGTGGAGCTGTGGCGGGGGAGTACAGTTCCAGGTGGGGAGGTGGTTCTCCTTCCAGACCCTCGACTGTCTCACAGGTGGGATCCGTGGGGGGTGATCCTGGGACCCGGGCCAGTTCACCCCAGGCCGTGGCCCAGGGAGACCCAGCTGCCCAGGATGGACAGGAGTAAACAGGTGTGAAGAGAACCAATCCAGGGCAATAAGCAGGTACGCAGCGGCACAGCAGGCCGTGGCAGGGAGCGGACTGCGCCTGTGATAAGGTCCTGCCCCCCGGCCTTGCAGCCCCAAGGACACAGACCAAAAGCAGCCTCAAAGCCAGCAACCGGTGAGGGCAGGACGTGGTCCTGAGATTTCCCCCTCGGAATCCATAAGGAGGTCTGGCCTCCCTAAAGTGAGACAAGCTGGCCTTTTTCCCCAAAGAAAAAAACACCTTTTCTGCATAGCAACACACACCCAAAAAATTGTACTCACAGTCTCAAGGCTGCCAGAANCCAAGGACACAGACCAAAAGCAGCCTCAAAGCCAGCAACCGGTGAGGGCAGGACGTGGTCCTGAGATTTCCCCCTCGGAACCCATAAGGAGGTCTGGCCTCCCTAAAGTGAGACAAGCTGGCCTTTTTCCCCAAAGAAAAAAACACCTTTTCTGCACAGCAACACACACCCAAAAAATTGTACTCACAGTCTCGAGGCTGCCGGAAGACCTCCCCTACCCCCTACCTCTGCTCCAGCCCGCTGGCTCCTAGCATTTAAGACACAGCAATACGAAATTCAAATATATACAAGATCCTCATCTCCCCACATTCCAGGCACCTTATGTTTGCCTGGGACGTTAGAACTTGAAAGAATTCTTTGATATAAATTACAAACCTGCTTTTGAAGCACTTTTCAAAAAAAAAAAAGGGAAAGAAAGAAAAACCCCAGAGCAGGCTATTATGTGCATAAGAGATTCTTCGTTGGAGCTATAAACGCTGACAGCCTCTGCACACCCCGCATTTCACACACCTTCCCACACCCTCCTCTCGGCACCCCCAGCTCCCTTTCCCCACTGGCACCAGCGTCCCCAGAGCTGCTTCCTGGCCTCCCCTCTCCCTGCCTCCCTCAATTTATTTATCTCATTTATTTAATATATATATATACATACACCCAATACCCATAGGCCTCTAGGCGTATGTACCAAAATAAAAAGACAGCAAATTAAATTAAATGCCGCCTTTCAAAACTCGAAGTCTCTATTAGCAGAGAAAGCAAGAGGACGCCGGCTTTTGCCCCATCCTGCCCCAGCGCCCTCCCCCCTGCACACACACCTCTCCTCCTCCTCTGACATCTCATTTACTCTCTGGTGCCCCTCTACCTTCTTGCCCTGCTCTCTCCAGGTGGGCAGGGACCACCCCCTTGCAGCCTGGGGCTGGAGGAGGGCTGCCAAGGGCTCTGTCCAGGACCCTGTTTTGCAGGCTGTCTCTGAGCATCCAGCAGCCTCCGGAAGCAAGTGTTCGGATTCCCTTTGTGGGCATGCGTGCTAAGTCGCTTCAGTCGTGTCCAGCCCTGTGCAACTCCATGGACCGCAGTCCGCCAGGCTCCTCTGTCCATGGGATTCTCCAGGCAAGAATACTGGAGTGGGTTGCCATTGCCTCCTCCAGGGGACCTTCAGGGCTCGAACCTGCTTCTCTTGTGACTCTTGCATTGCAGGCGGGTTCTCTGCCGCTGAGCCACCAGGGAAGATCCAGTATTCCCTTTACAAGTAAGGAAACTGAGGCTCAAAGAAGCTCATTGGCTCAGCCTCTGCCACCAGAGCCTGTGTGTCTGCGTTGAACCGAGCTGCCTCAGAGTGCTAGGGGTGCTGGAGGGGAAGGGGGGAGCGGGGTCCATCCAGAAAGCTATGAGGAGCAGGAGGGGGCTCCTGCAGCCAGTCCCTCTGAGAGCCCCTTGGGGGGTCCCGGTCACTGGTGCCAAATCTTTCCCCCCACCTTCCTTGGGATTTCAGGTTTATTTCAAGCGAGACGGGGAACCCATCGACGCAGTGGCCCTGTCAGAGCCGCCGGCAGCTAGCTCTGGTCCCCTCCAGGACAGCAGGCCCTTCCGCAGCCTCCTGCACCGTGACCTGGATGACACCAAGATGCAGAGGTCACTGTCCCTGCTGGACTCTGAGACCCGGGGCGGGCGTCCCTCCACGGAGCGCCCCTCCCGCAGCCTGACCCCGGATCCCAGCAGCGTCATGCAGCCGACCACCGAGAGCATCCCCGAGACGGTGGTGAGCCGCGAGTTCCCCCGCTGGGTGCACAGCTCGGAGCCCGTCTACTTCCTGCGGCACAGCCACAGCCCGGGCAGCGACGGCACGGTGGAGGTGCGCGCCCTGCTCACCTGGACGCTCAACCCGCAGATCGACAACGAGGCCCTGTTCAGCTGCGAGGTCACGCACCCGGCGCTGTCGATGCCCATGCAGGCCGAGGTCACGCTGGGTGAGGCCCGCTGGGAGATCCCCTGCAGGGCCCCCTCCCTGCAGAGCCGGGCGGTGGGCCACCTTGGAACAGGGCGGTGGGCCGCCGGCCACCCCAGAGAGGAGGAGAAGACGGAGCAAGCTGGGGTTCGGGTCGGGCACGGAGGTCAGGGTCAGGCTCTTTGGGAGGTTTGCTGAGCTGGGCTGGAGGATGTGGGAGGTTATGGGGAGGTCTGGGGAGTCTGGTCCAGTGGGATCAGGAATACAGAAGTCTTGGAAGTCTGCTAGATCAGTGTTAGAAACACGGGAAGTTTTCAAAGTTGAAGATGGGTGGAAGGCGCCAGTCCCAGGGGAGTTTGCTGCACGAGTGAGGGACACACAGGAGTTGGGACTCATAAGACAGGGCTGCTGAGTCAGGTCAGGGAAGGATGAGGACATGGAGGCAACAAGGGGGCTTTCTCAATTGAGTAAGAGACCCATGAGCCCAGGGAAGAGTTACCAAGTACAGATCATGAGCGTGGCAGGTCACAAGCTGGTCAGATCAGGGTCAGGACCGCTAGCGCTTATGGAAGCTTGGCCAGCAGGGGAGGGGAACGCACCAGCTGTGGAAGGGTACCGCTCTGGCTGGACACCATGGAAACCCTGCGCCTGCAGGGATATGGGAAGTGGGTCACCCAGGGAACCAGATGCCCAGAGTCAGCTCAGCCTGAGAAGCCAGTCCCCAGCCGGGACCTGCTTCTTCTTCCTGCATGGCACCAGCTCAGCCTGTCCCCAGAGCAGCTCCCTAAGATCCGACCCATCTTCCCTTATCCATCTCGCAGCTTAGTAGAGGCAGGGAGAAGCGGAGTGTGGCATCTTCTCTAGAAACACGAGACCCTTCGAGCCAGCGTTTGTATTGACTAGGGTGGGGTAGGGCAGGGAGATGGCCTCAACGACCCTGTACTGGTCCCCTCTGCCCACAACACTCTGGACCTGACTTTCAGCACCCAGCAGCTCAACTTGTAGCCCAAGGAGCCTGGGCTTGTCCGTGAAGCTCCCCCAGTGGTGAGCAGTTGCCTGGAAACACCCCCAGCCCCCAGTCCAGACCCCCCACGACAGGGACAGAGAACAGTGACTGCTGGCAGCTGAGACCCCAGCCTATACTGGGCGGGAGGCAGGCAGCGGCGGGTGGCAGGCAGCGGCGGGTGGCGATGGGCAGCAGCGGCGTCCAAAGGGCATCTCTGCTTTCACCTGGCCCACCAGAAAACCCAGCACCACCTCTGCACCAGACACCAAGAGAAAAGATTTTGTGTACATGTACACCTAATATGCGCCAGGGACATATGCAGGGTCCTCTCGCTCTTCACAGGCAGTTTACCATGCAGTCCCATTTTACAGGTGAGCAAAACTGAGCCTCACTTGGTGGGATCCCTTCCTTTGAGCCACCAACTTAGAAGCAGCAGACTAGAATTCCCAGCCCTTCTGATGGTGCCTTCTCCACCTTCCCCTATGCCAGCCACTGAACCTACCAGCCCCAGGACTGGGCACCCTTGCTGGCTATGGGTTAGCTCTCTGAGAACCCATAAAAAAGTCCCTTTGATTCCCAGAGGCCAGTTGCCCACACAGAAAATGATCTTAAGGGCTAACCAGCATTTATTGAACACCTACTGCATACCACAGACCGTCGCTTTCCTCGTACGAACCCAGCANCCAGTATTCCCTTTACAAGTAAGGAAACTGAGGCTCAAAGAAGCTCATTGGCTCAGCCTCTGCCACCAGAGCCTGTGTGTCTGCGTTGAACCGAGCTGCCTCAGAGTGCTAGGGGTGCTGGAGGGGAAGGGGGGAGCGGGGTCCATCCAGAAAGCTATGAGGAGCAGGAGGGGGCTCCTGCAGCCAGTCCCTCTGAGAGCCCCTTGGGGGGTCCCGGTCACTGGTGCCAAATCTTTCCCCCCACCTTCCTTGGGATTTCAGGTTTATTTCAAGCGAGACGGGGAACCCATCGACGCAGTGGCCCTGTCAGAGCCGCCGGCAGCTAGCTCTGGTCCCCTCCAGGACAGCAGGCCCTTCCGCAGCCTCCTGCACCGTGACCTGGATGACACCAAGATGCAGAGGTCACTGTCCCTGCTGGACTCTGAGACCCGGGGCGGGCGTCCCTCCACGGAGCGCCCCTCCCGCAGCCTGACCCCGGATCCCAGCAGCGTCATGCAGCCGACCACCGAGAGCATCCCCGAGACGGTGGTGAGCCGCGAGTTCCCCCGCTGGGTGCACAGCTCGGAGCCCGTCTACTTCCTGCGGCACAGCCACAGCCCGGGCAGCGACGGCACGGTGGAGGTGCGCGCCCTGCTCACCTGGACGCTCAACCCGCAGATCGACAACGAGGCCCTGTTCAGCTGCGAGGTCACGCACCCGGCGCTGTCGATGCCCATGCAGGCCGAGGTCACGCTGGGTGAGGCCCGCTGGGAGATCCCCTGCAGGGCCCCCTCCCTGCAGAGCCGGGCGGTGGGCCACCTTGGAACAGGGCGGTGGGCCGCCGGCCACCCCAGAGAGGAGGAGAAGACGGAGCAAGCTGGGGTTCGGGTCGGGCACGGAGGTCAGGGTCAGGCTCTTTGGGAGGTTTGCTGAGCTGGGCTGGAGGATGTGGGAGGTTATGGGGAGGTCTGGGGAGTCTGGTCCAGTGGGATCAGGAATACAGAAGTCTTGGAAGTCTGCTAGATCAGTGTTAGAAACACAGGAAGTTTTCAAAGTTGAAGATGGGTGGAAGGCGCCAGTCCCAGGGGAGTTTGCTGCACGAGTGAGGGACACACAGGAGTTGGGACTCATAAGACAGGGCTGCTGAGTCAGGTCAGGGAAGGATGAGGACATGGAGGCAACAAGGGGGCTTTCTCAATTGAGTAAGAGACCCATGAGCCCAGGGAAGAGTTACCAAGTACAGATCATGAGCGTGGCAGGTCACAAGCTGGTCAGATCAGGGTCAGGACCGCTAGCGCTTATGGAAGCTTGGCCAGCAGGGGAGGGGAACGCACCAGCTGTGGAAGGGTACCGCTCTGGCTGGACACCATGGAAACCCTGCGCCTGCAGGGATATGGGAAGTGGGTCACCCAGGGAACCAGATGCCCAGAGTCAGCTCAGCCTGAGAAGCCAGTCCCCAGCCGGGACCTGCTTCTTCTTCCTGCATGGCACCAGCTCAGCCTGTCCCCAGAGCAGCTCCCTAAGATCCGACCCATCTTCCCTTATCCATCTCGCAGCTTAGTAGAGGCAGGGAGAAGTGGAGTGTGGCATCTTCTCTAGAAACACGAGACCCTTCGAGCCAGCGTTTGTATTGACTAGGGTGGGGTAGGGCAGGGAGATGGCCTCAACGACCCTGTACTGGTCCCCTCTGCCCACAACACTCTGGACCTGACTTTCAGCACCCAGCAGCTCAACTTGTAGCCCAAGGAGCCTGGGCTTGTCCGTGAAGCTCCCCCAGTGGTGAGCAGTTGCCTGGAAACACCCCCAGCCCCCAGTCCAGACCCCCCACGACAGGGACAGAGAACAGTGACTGCTGGCAGCTGAGACCCCAGCCTATACTGGGCGGGAGGCAGGCAGCGGCGGGTGGCAGGCAGCGGCGGGTGGCGATGGGCAGCAGCGGCGTCCAAAGGGCATCTCTGCTTTCACCTGGCCCACCAGAAAACCCAGCACCACCTCTGCACCAGACACCAAGAGAAAAGATTTTGTGTACATGTACACCTAATATGCGCCAGGGACATATGCAGGGTCCTCTCGCTCTTCACAGGCAGTTTACCATGCAGTCCCATTTTACAGGTGAGCAAAACTGAGCCTCACTTGGTGGGATCCCTTCCTTTGAGCCACCAACTTAGAAGCAGCAGACTAGAATTCCCAGCCCTTCTGATGGTGCCTTCTCCACCTTCCCCTATGCCAGCCACTGAANGTAGGGTTTATCAAATTGTGTTCTTAAGAACACCACATTTCCCTTCTGTGAGCTTCATCACAATTTAAGAATATATGAAAGTCAAACAAGGCAACCCAAAACAGACCGCGTCATGTGTAAGCTTGCACCCCCACGGAGCTCATGTTTCACGCTCCCCGCTGCTCCATCTGCTCCCGCCACAGGCTTCTCCTTACCCTTCCTTGAGTAAGCCCAGCTCAGGCCCACCGCCATGACTTTGCACTGTCCTTCCTTTCTGCCTGGAATACCCTGACCCCAGGCCATCTCAATCCCTCCTTCACTCAGGTCTCTGCTCACATTTTCTACCCAAAGGCTCTTCACTTGAACTCTCGNGCCCACCGCCATGACTTTGCACTGTCCTTCCTTTCTGCCTGGAATACCCTGACCCCAGGCCATCTCAATCCCTCCTTCACTCAGGTCTCTGCTCACATTTTCTACCCAAAGGCTCTTCACTTGAACTCTCGCTCCCGGTCTCCTCTTGGCCCTCCTCGAACTCCTTCCCCTGCTTGTTTCCTGGCATTGCGTTTTTCTCCATCTGCAAGCGTATGAGAGGCTTCCCAGATGGCTCAGTGGTAAAAAGAATCTGCTTATCAGTGCAAGGAGATGCAAGAGATGGGGGGGGGGGGCGTCGATCCTTGGGCCGAGAAGACCCCCTGGAGCAGGCAATGGCAACCCACTCCAGTATTCTTGCCTGGAGAACCCCATGGACAGAGGAGCCTGAGGGGCTACAGTCCGTGGGGTTGCAGAGATAGACGTGACTGAGTCTGCACGCATACAAGTATATGATACGTTTCCTTATTGCCTGGATCTTCCGCTGGAATTTAAGCTGCATGGGAATAGGGTCTTATTCACATGGCACAGGGCTCAGTGAAGACTGAACAAGGCAGGCATCCGAAGTGCTTCCCACGTGGCAGAGCAAGGACTCGGCAAATGCAGGTTACTGTCGCTATTCATTACTGTGCCCCAGCACTGCCCTGCAGAATGGCCAGCATGGACGGGGTGGCCAGAAAGAGCGAGATGTAGCACATGAGTGCATGTGCGGGCAGCTGAGCGGGTTAGCAGGGTTACTGGTAGGCATCTGGACAGATGATGGATGGATAAATGGATGCACGGGGGACATGGCGAAGGGATGAATAATATGACGGAGTGATGAGTGGATGGAGGGATGGACAGAATGAATGCTTGGAAGGCTGGAGGGATGGACAGAATGAATGCTTGGAAGGCTGGAGGGATGGACAGAATGAATGCTTGGAAGGCTGGAGGGATGGATGGATGGGTGGATGAATAGTAGCTAGACGAGTAGGTGGGTGAGTGAGTAGATGACTGTCTCCGTGAAGACCCAGAATTCCCACAGTGAAGGGCCTAGAAGAGCTTTTCCATGAGATTTCATAAGGCTGATACGCAGCACATCGCTGAGGGAGTAGAGCGCAGTTATAACATCGGGATCTTGCGCACGCCCCTGAGCAGATGCACGCCATTCCATATTTCTGTCTCGTCCCTCCCGCTCACTGTCATTTTCAGAACAGTTTCTCAGAGTGGGGTAGTGGCCTATTCTCCCCATGTACAGGTGAGAAAACTGAGGCCCAACACGTTGAACTGACTCCTGCAAGTCACGTAACCAGAGACTGGAAGACAGGCCTCAGTCCTGGGTCTCCAGACTCCCATTCTTTCCACATGTCCAGGAAGTGAGAGGAAGGAAATCCCAGGGGCAGAGAACCTTCCTGTGGGCCCTTTCAGTGATGAGTTCTAGGGGCAAGAGAGAGGGCCCAGGACCGGCCTGTCAGGAGCTGCTGACCCGCGTCAGTGTGCAGTGGAAGGGTGTGGGTGGTGGCTGCTGGCCTCCCAGCAGTTCCTGCTGCCGGTCAGAGGGGCCGCCTGCCATCAAGGCTCTCACTGGCTGGCAGCTGCCAGGGTCAGGCCCGGAGGTATCAGGGCCCTCATCTACCCACCCCATGCTCTGCAGGGTTGGCTCCACCCAGGAGCGCAGTGCAGCAGGGAAGGGGTCTGGCTGCCCACGCGCAAGCAGCTCCCTCCTCCTCCACCCCGAGCTCTGAGTGCCCCTCTAAAGACCGATGCACGCTAGGGTCCTGCTCCGGCCACATCTTCGCTGTCTGACCTCCTGGGAGCCAGTTACGTAACCTGCAAAATGAGTTTCATGGCAGCTTGCTTCGTAAGCGTCAGGATGAGGGCGAGGGCTGAGGATGGTTCTAGAATGGAGTCTAGTGCGTGTAGGGCGCGAGATAAATGTGAGCTCCCTCTCCTGGGGGCCAGGAGGCCCAGGCAGGTCGGCCTGAAGCAGGTGGGCGGGGCCTTTAGAAAAGCCGCAGTTAAGAGTCACCCAGGAGCTGTCTGCTCCTCCTGCTTATGCGCATCTCTGGGACATGGCAGAGGTGGGAGTGGGGGGGGCGCGGGGTTGGGGGTGGCGGGGAGCGCAGGGGGCAGGGGCAGGGGGCTCTTCTACGCCCCCTGCTGGCTACAGCGGGACGGTGCCGCCCGTGCAGGACAAGAAGAGACAGACCGTCCCGGGACTGTACCCCGCAGCGCTCCTCACCTGCAAAGGGACCTTGACAGCGCTCACGAAAAAGGCGAGAAAGTGACTTGACTCCCCTAGGCCTTCCTTGCCTTATGAGGACAATCTCAAGACGTTGGAGGTTTAAATGAGATCATACATCCTAAGGTGCTTAACAGAGTGCCTGGCACTCAGGATGTGCTGGACAAATGCCCTCAAACCCACACCGTCTCCCAGCACTCCTAACAGCCCAGAGTGGCGGGCCGGCCAGGGTTGCGTGGCTGTTCCCATCCTGCATTTGGGGAAGCCGGGGAAGGGACTGGGGCAGGGACGCACAGGGACTCCTCTCCTGCGCGGTGGACGCAGCAGCGGGAGCCGCCCCCGCCGCCCCGTCGCTCCGTCCCCTGGCGCGGCCAGCTCTTCCTCGATGCATGTTTCCGCCCCACGCGGCCCTTCTGGTGTCTTGCTCATGATTTAATTAGCAGTCCTTTGGTGTCATTCTCAGAGAACAAGATTGGCAGTGCCTGGGCGATCACTTGCATCCGCCAGCTGCTCTGAGCTCTTCTCTGAGAACTCTGAATGTGAAACAGAGGCTTCGGGAGCTGGTGGGGCTGATGCGGAAACCCCGGGGTGGTGCACAGAGCTCTTCTGCTGCCACCCCTGGAAGGCGCCCTCAGAGAGAGGCGCAGAGCCAGGTCCTCCGATCCAAACCCTACCTCTTTCCTCTTTCCCTGGCTGAGAAACCTGTGGGGCCTGGCCCAGTCCACACCCCCATTACCCCCAACCTTCCACCTCAGCGCCATGGCCTGGCTGCTCCATCTAGCTGGAACCCTTTTCGGGAGCTTCTTCTCAGATGACATAGCAGCTCAGAGGAAGAGATGCTCAGGCCCTGACTCCCCACTGGTCAGAATCTCCAGGATGCTAAGGCTCTCTGATAAGCTCTTGTTCACATACTTACTTCGTATTGAATGTCGCCCTACTAAAGTGTGAGCTCCGTTTCAGCAGGCACACACCTCCATCACCACCGTGTCCCCAGCCCTGCCGAGCAGCTGGCTCAGTAATTCCTTGCTGGATGAACAAGTGAGTGATGGAAGGATCTGGCAGACAGAAGCTTGGTGTGAAAGTCACGGGAGGAGTAACTGGCTCTGTGGGTGACCTTGGATAAACCCCTTCGTTACCCTTGGGCTATGGTTTTTCCTGTGGTCATGTATGGATATGAGAGTTGAACTGTAAAGAAAGCTGAGCACCGAAGAATTGATGCTTTTGAACTATGGTGTTGGAGAAGACTCTTTGAGAGTCCCTTGGACTGCAAGGAGATTCAACCAGTCCATCCTAAAGGAGATCAGTCCTGAGTGTTCATTGAAAGGACTG
>SJYW01014144.1:274219-285653 GCA_006410735.1 Raphicerus campestris
TTTGACCAGGAGAGAGGTTACACAGGTGTTCACATTTGGTAGGGTTTATCAAATTGTGTTCTTAAGAACACCACATTTCCCTTCTGTGAGCTTCATCACAATTTAAGAATATATGAAAGTCAAACAAGGCAACCCAAAACAGACCGCGTCATGTGTAAGCTTGCACCCCCACGGAGCTCATGTTTCACGCTCCCCGCTGCTCCATCTGCTCCCGCCACAGGCTTCTCCTTACCCTTCCTTGAGTAAGCCCAGCTCAGGCCCACCGCCATGACTTTGCACTGTCCTTCCTTTCTGCCTGGAATACCCTGACCCCAGGCCATCTCAATCCCTCCTTCACTCAGGTCTCTGCTCACATTTTCTACCCAAAGGCTCTTCACTTGAACTCTTGCTCCCGGTCTCCTCTTGGCCCTCCTCGAACTCCTTCCCCTGCTTGTTTCCTGGCATTGCGTTTTTCTCCATCTGCAAGCGTATGAGAGGCTTCCCAGATGGCTCAGTGGTAAAAAGAATCTGCTTATCAGTGCAAGGAGATGCAAGAGATGGTGGGGGGGAGGCGTTGATCCTTGGGCCGAGAAGACCCCCTGGAGCAGGCAATGGCAACCCACTCCAGTATGCTTGCCTGGAGAACCCCATGGACAGAGGAGCCTGAGGGGCTACAGTCCGTGGGGTTGCAGAGATAGACGTGACTGAGTCTGCACGCATACAAGTATATGATACGTTTCCTTATTGCCTGGATCTTCCGCTGGAATTTAAGCTGCATGGGAATAGGGTCTTATTCACATGGCACAGGGCTCAGTGAAGACTGAACAAGGCAGGCATCCGAAGTGCTTCCCACGTGGCAGAGCAAGGACTCGGCAAATGCAGGTTACTGTCGCTATTCATTACTGTGCCCCAGCACTGCCCTGCAGAATGGCCAGCATGGACGGGGTGGCCAGAAAGAGCGAGATGTAGCACATGAGTGCATGTGCGGGCAGCTGAGCGGGTTAGCAGGGTTACTGGTAGGCATCTGGACAGATGATGGATGGATAAATGGATGCACGGGGGACATGGCGAAGGGATGAATAATATGACGGAGTGATGAGTGGATGGAGGGATGGACAGAATGAATGCTTGGAAGGCTGGAGGGATGGACAGAATGAATGCTTGGAAGGCTGGAGGGATGGACAGAATGAATGCTTGGAAGGCTGGCGGGATGGATGGATGGGTGGATGAATAGTAGCTAGACGAGTAGGTGGGTGAGTGAGTAGATGACTGTCTCCGTGAAGACCCAGAATTCCCACAGTGAAGGGCCTAGAAGAGCTTTTCCATGAGATTTCATAAGGCTGATACGCAGCACATCGCTGAGGGAGTAGAGCGCAGTTATAACATCGGGATCTTGCGCACGCCCCTGAGCAGATGCACGCCATTCCATATTTCTGTCTCGTCCCTCCCGCTCACTGTCATTTTCAGAACAGTTTCTCAGAGTGGGGTAGTGGCCTATTCTCCCCATGTACAGGTGAGAAAACTGAGGCCCAACACGTTGAACTGACTCCTGCAAGTCACGTAACCAGAGACTGGAAGACAGGCCTCAGTCCTGGGTCTCCAGACTCCCATTCTTTCCACATGTCCAGGAAGTGAGAGGAAGGAAATCCCAGGGGCAGAGAACCTTCCTGTGGGCCCTTTCAGTGATGAGTTCTAGGGGCAAGAGAGAGGGCCCAGGACCGGCCTGTCAGGAGCTGCTGACCCGCGTCAGTGTGCAGTGGAAGGGTGTGGGTGGTGGCTGCTGGCCTCCCAGCAGTTCCTGCTGCCGGTCAGAGGGGCCGCCTGCCATCAAGGCTCTCACTGGCTGGCAGCTGCCAGGGTCAGGCCCGGAGGTATCAGGGCCCTCATCTACCCACCCCATGCTCTGCAGGGTTGGCTCCACCCAGGAGCGCAGTGCAGCAGGGAAGGGGTCTGGCTGCCCACGCGCAAGCAGCTCCCTCCTCCTCCACCCCGAGCTCTGAGCGCCCCTCTAAAGACCGATGCACGCTAGGGTCCTGCTCCGGCCACATCTTCGCTGTCTGACCTCCTGGGAGCCAGTTACGTAACCTGCAAAATGAGTTTCATGGCAGCTTGCTTCGTAAGCGTCAGGATGAGGGCGAGGGCTGAGGATGGTTCTAGAATGGAGTCTAGTGCGTGTAGGGCGCGAGATAAATGTGAGCTCCCTCTCCTGGGGGCCAGGAGGCCCAGGCAGGTCGGCCTGAAGCAGGTGGGCGGGGCCTTTAGAAAAGCCGCAGTTAAGAGTCACCCAGGAGCTGTCTGCTCCTCCTGCTTATGCGCATCTCTGGGACATGGCAGAGGTGGGAGTTGGGGGAGCGCAGGGGGCAGGGGCAGGGGGCTCTTCTACGCCCCCTGCTGGCTACAGCGGGACGGTGCCGCCCGTGCAGGACAAGAAGAGACAGACCGTCCCGGGACTGTACCCCGCAGCGCTCCTCACCTGCAAAGGGACCTTGACAGCGCTCACGAAAAAGGCGAGAAAGTGACTTGACTCCCCTAGGCCTTCCTTGCCTTATGAGGACAATCTCAAGACGTTGGAGGTTTAAATGAGATCATACATCCTAAGGTGCTTAACAGAGTGCCTGGCACTCAGGATGTGCTGGACAAATGCCCTCAAACCCACACCGTCTCCCAGCACTCCTAACAGCCCAGAGTGGCGGGCCGGCCAGGGTTGCGTGGCTGTTCCCATCCTGCATTTGGGGAAGCCGGGGAAGGGACTGGGGCAGGGACGCACAGGGACTCCTCTCCTGCGCGGTGGACGCAGCAGCGGGAGCCGCCCCCGCCGCCCCGTCGCTCCGTCCCCTGGCGCGGCCAGCTCTTCCTCGATGCATGTTTCCGCCCCACGCGGCCCTTCTGGTGTCTTGCTCATGATTTAATTAGCAGTCCTTTGGTGTCATTCTCAGAGAACAAGATTGGCAGTGCCTGGGCGATCACTTGCATCCGCCAGCTGCTCTGAGCTCTTCTCTGAGAACTCTGAATGTGAAACAGAGGCTTCGGGAGCTGGTGGGGCTGATGCGGAAACCCCGGGGTGGTGCACAGAGCTCTTCTGCTGCCACCCCTGGAAGGCGCCCTCAGAGAGAGGCGCAGAGCCAGGTCCTCCGATCCAAACCCTACCTCTTTCCTCTTTCCCTGGCTGAGAAACCTGTGGGGCCTGGCCCAGTCCACACCCCCATTACCCCCAACCTTCCACCTCAGCGCCATGGCCTGGCTGCTCCATCTAGCTGGAACCCTTTTCGGGAGCTTCTTCTCAGATGACATAGCAGCTCAGAGGAAGAGATGCTCAGGCCCTGACTCCCCACTGGTCAGAATCTCCAGGATGCTAAGGCTCTCTGATAAGCTCTTGTTCACATACTTACTTCGTATTGAATGTCGCCCTACTAAAGTGTGAGCTCCGTTTCAGCAGGCACACACCTCCATCACCACCGTGTCCCCAGCCCTGCCGAGCAGCTGGCTCAGTAATTCCTTGCTGGATGAACAAGTGAGTGATGGAAGGATCTGGCAGACAGAAGCTTGGTGTGAAAGTCACGGGAGGAGTAACTGGCTCTGTGGGTGACCTTGGATAAACCCCTTCGTTACCCTTGGGCTATGGTTTTTCCTGTGGTCATGTATGGATGTGAGAGTTGAACTGTAAAGAAAGCTGAGCACCGAAGAATTGATGCTTTTGAACTATGGTGTTGGAGAAGACTCTTTGAG
Source organism: Raphicerus campestris (assembly GCA_006410735.1). Taxonomy (NCBI): domain Eukaryota; kingdom Metazoa; phylum Chordata; class Mammalia; order Artiodactyla; family Bovidae; genus Raphicerus; species Raphicerus campestris. The sequence goes on from SJYW01014144.1 coordinate 277,925, forward strand.
AGTCCCTTGGACTGCAAGGAGATTCAACCAGTCCATCCTAAAGGAGATCAGTCCTGAGTGTTCATTGAAAGGACTGTTGAAGCTGAAACTCCAATCCTTTGGCCACCTGATTCAAACTGACTCATTTGAAAAGACCCTGATGCTGGGAAAGAGTGAGGGCAGGAGGAGAAGGGGACGACAGAGGATGAGATGGTTGCATAGCATCACCGACTCAATGGACACGGATCTGAGTAAACTCTGGGACTTGATGAAGGACAGGGAGGCCTGGCGTCCTGCGGTTCATGGGGTCGCAGAGAGTCGGACACGACTGAGCGACTGAACTGAACTGAACTGAACCCCTGGGCTTCGGTTTCCCGATCTGAAACCTGGGAGGATGGAGCCGGTGATCTCCGTGGCTCTTCCTGCCCTGATAGTCTCTAGGCCCGCCTTGGGCGTCGTGTCTCCCAAGTTCAGAGACGTTAAGGGGTTTGAAAGAAGCGATGCCAGATGGGGAAGAGAATCAGGAGGACACAGACCAGGCCCAAGGAAGGAGACGGCTCCCCCCATATTTTGCTACTTTCTACTCACCTCCAATCCAGAGATTCCAGAAAAGAAAAAAAAAAAAAAAACCCCGTGGGCCAGATTAACCTGGAAGAAAGTGCTCTGGGGCAGGAATGATGAGACCTGACATTTGGCCCTGGTGCTTGCTCACTGTGTGACCTTTGGCAAATTTCTTCCCCTCTCTGAGCCTCAGTTAACTCAACTGTACAATGGGGACGACATGGCAAGACCCCACCTCACAAGCATTTAGTGCACAGACGAGTTTGAGTTTCTAGCGGTACTGGCTGCTGGAGCAGGTTCCTCCCTGTTTGCAGCTGAGTCATCTCTGGGTGGCACCTCCCTGGGGCATCCCCAACCCCTGTGCCCCGGCGTCTCTGGCCTGACCCCTGGCTGCACTGTCTTGCGCTCGTCTTCTGCCGGCACTGAGTGAGCCCCACCAGGGCAGGGGTGTGTTGTGGGCGCCATTAAGTCCCCAGCTCTCAGCCGGGGCTCGGGAACTGTGCGTGAGTGAGCGCACTGGATGGGAGCCTTCTCTTCCGTCCCCCGCCCCTCCTTTCTTTGCTGAGTCCCCTCTCCCCCTCGCAAACGCACAGCCCTCTGACCAGGCCTTCTTCTCCTTTACAGTTGCCCCCAAAGGACCCAAAATCATGATGACACCCAGCAGAGCCCGGGTCGGGGACACTGTGAGGATCCTGGTCCACGGGTTTCAGGTCAGCCTCGCTCTGAGCAGCTGAGAGGGGGCGGGAGGTGGGCGGGGCCCCAGCCTCCCTCCCCCTGACCTCCAGCACCACCAGTGGGCCCCAGTCTTGTAATGTGTGTGATGGCAGAATCGGCCTCCTCAAGAGACTGCACGCACTCTCCTCGAGAGACAGCACGCACGGCTTTGCCCACCCATCTGCAGCTCAGAGCCCCCGGCATGTTGTCTCAGCCTTCTTTTCGGCCCTAGAGTCCTCTTCTCCCCCAGGCTCCGGGCAGCCACTCCCAACCCATCGGATGAGAATGTGTTACCTGCGCCCCGCCAGACCCTGCCTCTGGCCCCCTTCCCACTCTGGCAGGAAGGGTCGTTCTATAACTCTGCCCTCCCCTGCTCTGGCCAACAGAACGAGGTCTTCCCGGAGCCCATGTTCACGTGGACGCGGGTGGGGAGCCGCCTGCTGGATGGCAGCGCCGAGTTTGACGGGAAGGAGCTGGTGCTGGAACGCGTGCCCGCCGAGCTCAATGGCTCCATGTACCGCTGCATGGCCCAGAACCCGCTGGGCTCCACCGACACGCACACCCGGCTCATCGTGTTTGGTATGCTGTGCTAGACCAGGGGGTCGGGAGGGCTACCCAGGGCTGGGAGGGGTTGTCCCAAGGAGATAGGAGCAGCAGGGGCCCGAGTTCCCCAAATTTGCCCCAGGAGGCGCCTGCGGTGAGGCCCTGGAGTGCTGCGGGTGAAGCAAAAGCAGCTTTGGAGCTCGGGAGCCCTGGGTTCAGATCTCAGATTTCCCACTCGGTGACGAGGCAACCCTGGGCAAGCCGTTTCTCCTCCCTCAGTCTCTCCATCTGTAGAATGGGGCCAATACCTCCCACCCGCAGACGTCGTGTGCCTGCCCTGAGAGGCGTGGTGACGTGAGGTGCAGCAGGCGCTGGACAAGGGGCCTCCTGGCAGAGTTCTGAATGCATCCGTGCTCTAGCTCTCTTTCTGTTCTTCCCGACAGAAAACCCGAATATCCCCAGAGGAACAGAAGACTCCAATGGTAAGCCTCAAGCCTCAGAGCTTCTAGCGTGAAAGCTCTGGTCCCCCAAAGGCTCCCTTTGCCTGTGCGTGCCCCTCCCCCAGGCCTTAGGCGTGTGACTGTCCTCTACTTGGGCAGAATCTGGGTCAAAGGTCAGGAGTGGGCACTAAAGCCGTTACGGGGGACCCAGTATCCCTAAGCAGCCAGCAGGGATCTCCAGGGACCAGGTCTTTCTGGGAGCCCAGCTTCCATGACCCCAAGAGGATGTGTTCAACCCTCACCCTAGGGCTGTGGTCTGGGGCCCTTGGCCACTTTGCAGGATGCTGGGCACGCAGACCAACGTCTCAGCAGGGTCCTTTATGCTGCTCCTGTCTCCAGGCTGGCCCTGGCCTAGAGACCAGCCCATGGGGCCCAGATATCCCTCCCAGGCCCGCAGCCCTCCCCTCCCCACACTGAGCTGACCCCACATCTCACGATGCATCCCCCCACACTCCTGGTCCCCACTGCAGGGTCCTGGGCCCCCCCAGGGAGCCGGGCCTCCGCCCAGCAGGCCTGGGACAGGGAGGGGATCACACGCAGTCAGCTGGGACCTAAGGCAGGGCTGGGGCTGGAATCCAGTGCACCCCAGCACTGCAAGGCAGGCTCTCGTCCGGGGCCCACCAGAGCTCCGTGGTCCCTAGGGCCCACACCCCTCCACGCGCCCGAGAGAGGCGGCGTGAGGCCCCCGCCCTGACGGCGCCCCCTACCCTGACGGCGCCCCCCGCACAGGTTCTGCATCTGGCCTCACTGGTGTCCGGCTCAGCCTGGTGCTCGCCCTGACAGTGCTCCTGGAGCTGACGTGAAGGCGCGGCCTCCGCTCCGTCTGGCGCTGGCGTCTCTGCGACCGGCTTTCTTTTTTAAACTATTTCCAGTCTTGTTCTTAGTCTCTCTCTGTCCGTGTCTTGGCTCCTTCGGTCAGTTTAATTAATACAGAACACTTTTCCCCACCTCCGTCTGTGGCTCTGAATTCTTCACGCTCTATAGCAGCAACGAGCACCTCCCAGCATGTAGCCTTGGGACAGGCAGTGACAGGGTGACAGAGGGCATGCTCCTTCCCAGAGAAGGGGTGAAAGAGCAGTGCCTTGTCTCAACCAAATCCAGGCATGGGAGGTTGCCAGAGACTTTACTCAGGAAATCTAAGCTCCCTCAGGGCCGGGTGTAATAGTCAGCTCTCGCCACAATGATGCTGCGTAACAAAGCAACCCGAATCACAGAGGCATGAAATAACAGGCATTAATAATTACGTTCATGTTCAGGAGCAAGTGGTTCAGCTGATCTAGTCTGGATTCTGGAGGAGGAAATGGCAACCCATGGCAGTATTCTTGCCTGGAAAATTCCATGGACAGAGGAGCCTGGTGGGCTACAGCCATGGGGTCACAAAGAGTCAGACATGTCTGAGCACAGCACAGCAGTCTGCATTCAGCTGGCAGCCCTGCTTCAGGCAAGAGGCTGTCTGGGCTGGATTCCAGGCTTGGGGTTGGACTTGGGTCTCCTCCTTGGGTGTTTGCTCTGGCGCCCAGGCTAAGGAGGTGGTGGCTGATCCTCTTATGGTGGATCATCAAAGCTCATGAAAAAAAAAAAAAAATGCAAACCAAGCAAGTACAGTCACGGCATCTGCCAGTCATGTCCACTCTCTTCAGCCAGAGTAAGTCACCCGGCCAAGCGCAGCATCAATCAAGGTCACATGCAAGTCAGTGGTAGAGGTTCCCGAACTTCTTACTCAGCTACCAGACAGTTTGCCAAGCCATTTAGCTGTTGGAGGGAAGGACCGAGAGTGTCTGGGGGAGGGTGGCCTCTCTGAGCCACGGCCCAGACCTGAGAGTCGCCGAGGAGAGGCCTGGAAGAGTGTGTTATTCAGCCAGGAGAAGCTGGGCTGCGGTAACACACTGGCCCCAGAATCTTACTTGATTAACACAATAAAAATTGTATCTGGGCTCATGAAAAGCCCAGGGCAGTCTGGGTAGTCCTCTGCAACACGCGGCCTCTGGAACCTGCAAGGCAGAGGAGGGGGCTGGAGGATGAGAGCGGCGCACAGAGTGACACCCTGCTAGGACGTTCATGCTCTTTTTAAATTTTCTATGAACTTGTTATTTTGTCTTGGGGTATAGCCGATTAACAGCGCTATGACAGTTTCAGGTGAACACCAAAGGGACTCAGACATGCGTATAGCTGTGTCCACGCAGCCTCAGAGCCCCATCCACGCTGCCACGCACGCTGTGCTGCCCAGCAGGGCCTTGCTGGTTACCCATTTTAAACACAGCAGTGTGTCCACGCCCATCCCAAACCCCCTCACCATCCCGTCCCCCCGGCAACCATAAGTTTGTTTTCTAAGTCTGTGAGTCTCCTAAGATGCTCACATTCTGATCCCAAGGATCTGTGAGCACGTTACCTTATGTGACAAAAGGGATTTTGGCCAATGTGATTAACTGAAGGACCTTGAGGTGGGAAGACTGTCCTGGATTATCCAGGTGGGTCCAGTCACAAGCGGTTCCTTATAAGAGGGAGACAAGGAAGCAGCAAACAGGGGCAGCTGTGATGACAGAAGCAAGAGGTCGTCGTGATGCTGGGAAGTGGCCGTGAGCCGAGGAATCCGGGCGGCCTCGAAGCTGCAGCAGGCGAGGAAACACTCCCCCCTTGGGCCCCTGGAAGGAGCCAGCCCTGCCAACAGCTTCACTCTGTCCGGCTCATCTCAGACTTCCCACTTCCAGGACTCTCCTAAGAGACTCAATGTGCCTTGTTTTGCACCTCCGCTTGGTGGACAGGAAAGTGGCACAGTCACCCAGGGTGTTTCTCAGGCTCGCGCCCCTCAGTGGCATGGTGGGGGGGTTCAGTTGCTCAGTCATGTCCGACTCTTGTGCCTGCATGGACTGCGGCCCGCCAGGCTCCTCTGCACATGGGATTTCCCAGGCAGGACTGCTGGAGTGGGCTGCCACGTCCTTCTCCAGGGATCTTCCCGACCCGGGGATTGAACCTGCGTTTCCTGCACTGCAGGCAGATCCTTTACTGACTGAGCTACGCGTGAAGCCCACAGGGGCAGAGGCCACACCTATCACATCCCATTGGCCCGGGGGATTGCCCTCGGTCACTTCCACCGCATTGTTGTTTTTTTGGTTTTGGGTGTTTTTTTGGCCAACATGAGCTATAAGGCCAGCCTGGATTTAAGGGATGGTGTTATCAATTCCACTTTTGGGTGAGAACTGCAAAACCATATGGCATAGTGTGTGGATACAGNAGCCTTGTGGGCCCCCTGCTGCCTCCTCCCAGGATGAGAGCCGTCTACCCGGGGGGACCCAGACGGGGACCCACCCTCAGAAGCAATGACCTTGATCCCATTCAGAACCCTCCTAGGCTCAGGATACAGATTCGGGTTCTAACAACCCTGAGGGCTTTTGTGAGAGGTTCTGGGGAGAGATCTTGCAGGAATCCAGGTCTGAAATAACAACTTCGCTTCACTGGGCACCTGCTTCCATCTCGTCCTTTTTTTCCCTCAATTTCTCCTAAAATATATATATATATACACGAATGTGTGTGTGCCTGCAAGTGTCTCTGTGTGTGTGTGTGTGTGTGTGTGTGTGCGCGCACACACATGCTTTGAGGTTGTTCCTGGGGGACTATTAACTAAGAATAATTTATCCAAGAAATTTGTTATGTTAGAATTACCAATTAGATATGATTATAACTTGCCATGGCTAACACGGCACTACGGTTGGAAATCTGAATCCCATTAAAATCTAATTAGCATATATTAAGTCGAAGGCGGCTTTACTGCAGTGCGCCAGCAGGTTTGAGCAGNGATTATAACTTGCCATGGCTAACACGGCACTACGGTTGGAAATCTGAATCCCATTAAAATCTAATTAGCATATATTAAGTCGAAGGCGGTTTTACTGCAGTGCGCCAGCAGGTTTGAGCAGCGCTGGGCCTGACCGGAGGACTCACTGCCCACTTCAGCATGCTGGCCACGTTGCCCACGGCGCCCAGAGGAATGCCAGAAGGACTCTAGGCAACTTTTCCTAAACTGGGGAGCAGATGGTCCATGCTGACAGACAGGGGCGGCTCAGAAAGTGGACTTGCATTCCAGGCTCTGACCCTGGATGAGTGGCCAGAATCCAGGGAAAAGTATCTTTGACTGGACAAGACCCTGATGCTGGGAAAGATTGAAGGCAGGAGGAGAAGGGGACGACAGAGGATGAGATGGTTAGATGGCATCACCGACTCAATGGACATGAGTTTGAGTGAACTCTGGGAGTTAGTGATGATCAGGGAGGCCTGGCGTGCTGCGGTCCATGGCATCGCAAAGAGTCAGACACGACAGAGTGACTGAACTGAACTGAACTAATACAGTCAGGGTGCTCTGAGGTCACAGCTCTGGGCTAAGGGGGGTGATTTTGGTAGCCCCTGGGGGGAAGTTAGCTTTGGGGCTGAGTGTTAGCCTCAGAGATGGGTCCTTCCCTGGGCTTATGGGCATGGTGATCCTGATGTGTAGGACTTGGCTGCTATCTCCTTGGACCTAGAAAGCCCCTGGCTCAGGAAGAGCAGACACTTACTGGGCTCCTACAGTGGGGCTTACTTTCTTATTCTCATTTAATCTTCATAATCAAGAAAAGACCCTGATGCTTGGAAGGACTGAAGGCAAAAGAGAAGGGGGCAACAGAGGATGAGATGATTGGGTAGCATCACTGACTAAATGGATGGGAATTTGAGCAAATTATGGGAGACAGTGAAGGACAAGGAGGCTGGCATGCAGCAGTTTTGGGGGTTGCAAAGAGTTGGACTCTAATTAGCAAGTGAACAACAACAAATCCTCTTAAGAAATCCAAGAGAAAAGTTCTAGTATATGCCCACTCTACACACAGGAAACCTAAGGCTTAAAGAGGTTAAGGAACTTTCTCAAGATCATGTAGCCATTAAGCGGCAGAGTCAGCGTTTCAATACAGGTGACCCCTTTTTAAAAGCTCTCTCTCTCCTAACATCTTGTTGCTGGAGTAAACTGCAGCAGATGTCCACTGCAGACGGTGACTGCAGCCATGAAATTAAAAGACACTTGCTCCTTGGAAGGAAAGTTATGGCCAAACTAGACAGCATATTAAGAAGCAGAGACATGACATTGTCAACAAAGGTCCATCTAGTCAAAGCTACGGTTTTTCCAGTGGTCATGTATGGGTGTGAGAGTTGGACTATAAAGAAAGCTGAGCGCTGAAGAATTGATGCTTTTGAACTGTGGTGTTAGAGAAGACTCTTGAGAGTTCCTTGGACAACAAGGAGAGCCAACCAGTCCATCCTAAAGGAAATCAGTCCTGAATACTCATTGGAGGGACTGATGTTGAAGCTGAAACTCCAATACTTTGGCCACCTGATGCAAAGAGCTGACTCATTTGAAAAGACCCGGATGCTGGGAAAGTTTGAAGGCGGGAGGAGAAGGGGACGACAGA
>SJYW01014144.1:293716-314288 GCA_006410735.1 Raphicerus campestris
GGGGCGGCTCAGAAAGTGGACTTGCATTCCAGGCTCTGACCCTGGATGAGTGGCCAGAATCCAGGGAAAAGTATCTTTGACTGGACAAGACCCTGATGCTGGGAAAGATTGAAGGCAGGAGGAGAAGGGGACGACAGAGGATGAGATGGTTAGATGGCATCACCGACTCAATGGACATGAGTTTGAGTGAACTCTGGGAGTTAGTGATGATCAGGGAGGCCTGGCGTGCTGCGGTCCATGGCATCGCAAAGAGTCAGACACGACAGAGTGACTGAACTGAACTGAACTAATACAGTCAGGGTGCTCTGAGGTCACAGCTCTGGGCTAAGGGGGGTGATTTTGGTAGCCCCTGGGGGGAAGTTAGCTTTGGGGCTGAGTGTTAGCCTCAGAGATGGGTCCTTCCCTGGGCTTATGGGCATGGTGATCCTGATGTGTAGGACTTGGCTGCTATCTCCTTGGACCTAGAAAGCCCCTGGCTCAGGAAGAGCAGACACTTACTGGGCTCCTACAGTGGGGCTTACTTTCTTATTCTCATTTAATCTTCATAATCAAGAAAAGACCCTGATGCTTGGAAGGACTGAAGGCAAAAGAGAAGGGGGCAACAGAGGATGAGATGATTGGGTAGCATCACTGACTAAATGGATGGGAATTTGAGCAAATTATGGGAGACAGTGAAGGACAAGGAGGCTGGCATGCAGCAGTTTTGGGGGTTGCAAAGAGTTGGACTCTAATTAGCAAGTGAACAACAACAAATCCTCTTAAGAAATCCAAGAGAAAAGTTCTAGTATATGCCCACTCTACACACAGGAAACCTAAGGCTTAAAGAGGTTAAGGAACTTTCTCAAGATCATGTAGCCATTAAGCGGCAGAGTCAGCGTTTCAATACAGGTGACCCCTTTTTAAAAGCTCTCTCTCTCCTAACATCTTGTTGCTGGAGTAAACTGCAGCAGATGTCCACTGCAGACGGTGACTGCAGCCATGAAATTAAAAGACACTTGCTCCTTGGAAGGAAAGTTATGGCCAACCTAGACAGCATATTAAGAAGCAGAGACATGACATTGTCAACAAAGGTCCATCTAGTCAAGGCTATGGTTTTTCCAGTGGTCATGTATGGGTGTGAGAGTTGGACTATAAAGAAAGCTGAGCGCTGAAGAATTGATGCTTTTGAACTGTGGTGTTAGAGAAGACTCTTGAGAGTTCCTTGGACAACAAGGAGAGCCAACCAGTCCATCCTAAAGGAAATCAGTCCTGAATACTCATTGGAGGGACTGATGTTGAAGCTGAAACTCCAATACTTTGGCCACCTGATGCAAAGAGCTGACTCATTTGAAAAGACCCGGATGCTGGGAAAGTTTGAAGGCGGGAGGAGAAGGGGACGACAGAAGATGAGATGGTTGGATGGCATGAGTGACTCAATGGACATGAGTGTGAGTAAGCTCCAGGAGTTGGTGATGGACAGGGAGGCCTGGAGTGCTGCAGTCCATGGGGTCACAAAGAGTCATGACTGAGCAACTGAACTGAATGAACTGAACTGTCAGCTCAGGTCAGGCTTGATCAATGCCCTCTGCTGCCAGGAGGGGGAGATAGTGAGACACGAGGGAACAGGGCAGACTGGGATGTGTTAATGGGTGTGTTGACATCAGCTAGAGGTCACCAGGGGACATTCCAGGTGCAGAATAAGACCCCCAAACGATGATGCTCCAAAAAGATTGCAATCATCCAACCACAGGTGTTTGAGGGTTAAGGGGGAAAAGATCCTTCTTTTGTGCAAACACTTATAGAAACAGGTCAGAGTATTACTAGCAAATACTGTCTCCGTCGCTCCCCCCTCCAGGATGACGTATGCTTCACCTCTGCCCCTCCTTCTGCCCCCCAACTCTGCTGCTGCTGGGCATGGGCACGTGGCTTTCTCTGGCCAGTGCGATGTTCATGGGTGCTCCAGGAGCAGGCGCTTTGAATCTGCTTCACTGTCAGGACTTCTCCCTGGGATGTCTGTCATCACCAGAACACGCCCGGGTACCCAGGGTTCAAAGACGAGGCGGATGAGAGCTGCACAGAGCAGATCTGGTCTCAAGCCTCAGCGTGAGGCCAAGTCCAGCAAGGCCAGTCTAGATCAGCTGCAGCCCAGGGGGCCACGCGTCAGAACCAATGCTTCTTGCAAAATGCCACTGAGGTCTGGTGGTTTGTTATACAGCAAGAGCTGACTGACGTACCCAAGCTGAATAAAGACAAAAAGCAAGCTCTCCTGATCAAGTGAAGGAGACAGGACAGAGCCCTGCTCTCCCCCCAGAGGCCCCTCCCCGTCCATCATCACCAGCCTGACGTCTAACCTCGTCACCAAATGCTTTGCTTCAGCTGGTTCAGCCTCCCAGCCCCAGCCCCAGCCCTGGACCACACATCATTTCTGGACTTTCTCCCAGCGTGTCCCCCACCCACCCACTCTGCCTCCCTCAAAGCACACTCAAACTCAGCAGGGGGCTGGGACTCACATACTCCCCAGCCTGCTCCTCCCTGCAAGCTCTGGCCTCAACCCTGTCCCATTCCGAGGCTCTTTCACCCTTAGCCGGCTGGCAAGGGGGTGAAACGTGGAAGGAGGGTTCCAGAAGCTGCCTGTCCCAGGCTGCATCCCACACTCCCACGGCCACCCGAGGCCTGGTCACGCCTGTGTCCCCAGACGCCTTCCACATCTTCCCCCAACAGCTGGGCTGACTCCCTGGCCCCAGCCCCGAGACCGCAGGAGGGACGCGAAGCCCAGTGGCCCACAGAGCCACACCGAAAGCCAAGCCGCACATCTTCCCTGGTGGCCTGGAGCGCCCGCTACTTACTGGGACTGAACTATGCTCGGGAAGAGGGACGCACCCTGAGGGTCTGGGCCAGGCCTGGACAGGAGCGGTGTCACCAGGAGACAGGGGAGGAGCGTAACGGGGAGGAGACCACCCCCCAAGGGGGCCTGGACAGGCCGGCCCTGGCCCTCGGTGGGGTCCTGGGAGCATGTGAGCAATTCCCGCTGCTTCAGCCTCTGTGTTGAGCTGAATCTTCCTATAAAAAAAACTGCTTACACCTCCGCTGGGCTCAGCTGGTATGAGGACCGGCGACCAGCAGAGGGGCCCCAGGATGGGAGCAGGCAGACGTCCCAGTTTTTTGGGGGCTACACAGCAAGAGGAGACGTTGGCACGGCGTGCAGAGGCCGCCGTAGGAAGGTATCACAGACGGAGGGGCTCAGCGTCCTCGCCTCTGGACGAGGGAGGCCAGGGCTGGCTCCTTCCCAGGCCTCCGTCCCGGGCTTGGAGGTGGCCGCCCTCTCCCTGTGCTTCTCTGATGGAGCTCGACCTGCACAGCGATGGAAAGAAGCCCGCGACAGCTGCGGGGCGCAGAGTGGACGGAGGCCCGGGGCGTGCTGGTGCGGAGAGGGCGCGGGCGCAGAGGGGCGCGCGCTGTGCGCGTGCAGCCGCGCGGCCCGAGACCCGCCCCGCGAGCCTCCGCTCCGGAGGCCAGGCCTCAGCGCAGTTACCCCGGGGGCGGAGGCGGCTGCAGGGGCCTGCGGCCCTTCCGGGTGCCGGCCGCGGCCAGTTCGCCCCGGCGCTGCCTTCAGGGCCGCGTTCGCTGGGGAGAGCCGCGGAGCTGTCCTCTGCAGGCGCGCGCACTCTCTGGGAACAGCATCGCGCCAGCGTCAGCCTCCTGGTTTCACACTGTCTGTGGTTTCGTAAGATGTCATTGGGAAAAGCTGAATAAAGCGTGGAAACCTGGCGGTATTTTCACCACCTCTTGTGAGTCTCGAGTGCTTCAAAAATAATTTTTTTATAGTGCTCTAAATAAAAACAATAAAAGCAAGACGTTTTAGGTTTGTCTCAGGGTTTAGTAACACGTGCAGCCCCAGGGGAGCGGAAGTAAATTTTAGATTAGAAAACAACGGATAACTATGCACTTCTCCGTGAATGTGCAGTTCAATTAAAAGTAAAAAAGCAAAAAAACAAAAAAAAACTTCTACCAGTTTCTGAGCTTTTCCAAAAGGAGAAAAGTAGCATTCACAGAGTACATACGATGTGCTAGAGATTTCTAGGCACTTAAGCCAAGGTAACCCATTCATCACTCTGGTGTGAGGGAGGTCACTGTTGTGTCCATTTACAGAAGGGAACACTGAGGCTCAGAGGGAAAGCAAGCTGCTCAGTGACACACAGCTCCGTCAGGGGTCAGCCAAGGTGCACACCAACGCTGGCCGCCTTCAGAGCCCGCCCTTGTCCCTGCCCAAGCTTGGCACGCTCAGAAGGACGCGTCTCCCTGCTCCGGGGCCCTGGACCGCCCTGCCCAACCTTACCATGAGGCACCCCCCACACGCACACACGCTTCCCACTCCTACCCGCCAAGATGCCAATGTAGGGTTTTCCCAGGGATGCCCACCCCACCTGCCAAGCTCTTTGGCTGGCACTGACCCTTGGACCGTTATCACCACTTTTTACACTGCTGAGCAAACAGCTCTCCCTCAGGTCCCAAAGACCCTGAAGCCCATTCCACGCTGGAGCTCCTCCCAACCGCACGTGTGCCCGCCCCCAGCACCAAAGTCTCCAAGACACTTGGAGATTGGACGAAATCAACTCATTTCCCAGCCGGCCCAGGAGGGAGGGTTCCGCCTGCTCGTGGCTACGGGCCCAAAATTGACCTGATTTAGCCTGTCCTCTGAGTGGGGGCTTGAGCAGCACTTTGAGGGACTTTCGGGCATCTGGGGACAAAAAAAAATACAGATGGAGGAAGGGGATTTGATGATGATAATTTCTGCCTCAAAGACCATCTCTCCAGGTGAACTGAGGTCAAGGGTGAAGACAGGCTGTTGCTGACTTGGGGAGTCAGTGACGCTGGGTTTGGGGCATGTAACTAAGATGCAGTTTGTCTGGGTCCTCCTGGCCTGGCGACCACAAGAATGCCATAGGCTATTGTAGGATGCTGACAGGTGTTCCGTCAAGAGAGCCTGTGAGAATTCAGGCCGGAGACATTTTATTACTGAGAGTCTTCTTGAAGCCCGTATAGTGCTAACAGGCCCCGGAGTCTCTGAGACAGGCCCATCCACTCTTTTGGACAGTGTCTCAGAGAAATGCTGCTCCCAAGCCTTCAGCACAGATGTATCTCAGGGGCAGTTCTGTAACAAGATGAGAAAGGAAAGAAATTGCCGTGGTGGTAAGGTGATAGGCAGAAGTATTGCTGTTCCCATTTTGCAGATGAGGAAAACTGAGGCCCAGAGAGGGCAAGAGACTTGCCAGGTCAGCAGGCAAGTTCATGCCAGAGCCCACCCTCAGTCTCAACAAAGCGTTCTTCTCTCTGCCCAGGGCTGAGGTCCGGGGGGGTAGAAATCTGCTCAGAGATTTTTCCGTGTTCCACGATGAGAAAGACGCAGTGCCCAAGCTGTCTACCTGGCCTGGGAGGAGGAGCCAGCTGAGCCACATCGTTTATAACTCTCCTGGAACATCTCCGAAGCTCTTTGAAAACTGTTCATTATCTTTTCTTTAACAAAACGACATCATTATCCTCTTTAATCTTGACAGACTTTCTTTGGGTCTTGAACATTAAAGCCTCAGCAAGGCCATGTGATCTATCCAGGGTCCCAGGTCCCACTGATGCCAGAGCAGGGTGGTCCCTCCTGGGGTCCCAAGATCCTGACCCCTGGGCCAGCTCTCCGTCGACACGCCAACCCCCCGTCCCCAGGGCAAGACCTGGGTCTTGTTCAATTAGACGGCCCCACCACCCCCACCCCAGAAGCCATGTTGTCAGGAGAGGAGCCCAGGCTCCCAGTATAGGGCCCCACAGAGGCTTTCACTAAAGGGATGACGTGGGGCTCAGATCTCCATGTGTCCCAGGAACTGCTGCTCCAAGCTGCATCTCTCCTCCCCTTATTATGGCATAGACTAGACTAAGTCGCTTCAGTCGTGTCTGACTCTGTGCGACCCCATAGACGGCAGCCCCCCAGGCTCCCCCGTCCCTGGGATTCTCCAGGCAACAACACTGGAGTGGGCTGCCATTTCCTTCTCCAATGCACGAAAGTGAAAGTGAAGTCGCTCAGTCGTGTCCCACTCTTAGCGACCCCATGGACTGCAGCCCACCAGGCTTCTCTGTCCATGGGATTTTCCAGGCAAGAGTACTGGAGTGGGGGGCCATTGCCTTCTCCGTCAGCATTGCCAAGGTCAAACGCTGGCCCAGCAGCCCGGGGGCCTGGCAGGACTCCTTAAAAGAGGGAGCGCCTTCTTTCTGTTTAGCGAAGGAGGAGGTCACCTGGGATCTGGATTTCACTTCCTCGGGAAGATACACATCCTCTCTTCTAAATCAAGAAGGCAAGTCGCATGATAACCAGAGCTGCAGCTGATCGGCCCAGCTCTTCCGTCAGATCAGTGGGCCTCACACTTTATCATGCCCAGGAGTCCTCTGGGAGGAAGTGGGCGGTGCAGACGGGCATCCACAGAGCAGGCTTGAGGCTGCTGTCATCTGGGCAGCCTGCTTGTGGGTCCTGCCCTTGGCTGGCCTCTGGGCACTCGGATTTGGAGAAGGTTCTCGCCGATGAGAGCCCCTCACGTTGCCCGACCCATTAGGTGTAAACCGTGTGCTCGACGCTGCCCGCTGCGTTTCTTCTGATTGTCTGGAGTTTTGGAACACGCCAGGCAGAATGTGCCTGACTCACCAGCCCCCAGTTCCATCCCTGGGCTCCCAGTTTCTGAGGATTCCCCCACTGGAAGACAGCATTCCACGTGTGTTCTCACAGCTCAGTGCTGGGGCATTAGGCTGCCTTGTGGGAGTCGGGGGGTGTCCCAAGAGGTGCTAGTTGTAAAGAACTTGCCTACAGTGCAGGAGATGTAAGAAACACAGGCTCAGTCCCTGGGTCAGGAAGAATACCCTGGAAGAGGGCATGGCAACCTACCCCAGTATTCTCGCCTGGACAATTCCCATAGACAGAGGAGCCTGGCAGGCTACAGTCCATAGCGTCGCAAAGAGTCGGCTCGACTGAAGCGACCTCACACGCACTAAGCCACTCAGCCAGGCTGGCACGCTCGTGGGGCTCCAGGGACAGGCTCTTGGACGCTGGCGTCTCGTCTCCTCTGGACGCCCCTCCCCAGCTGCTGTCCCTCTGCTGAGTTTGCTGTTTCCTTCACTGTAATAAGTCATAGCCAGGGCACGTGGAGCCCTGGGGGTCCACCCAGGGAGCCATCGCACCTGGAGGTGGTCCTGCCCCACCCATGGCCACAGGGAGCTATTCCGATGCAGAGTCCAGGTGACCTAGGGGGCCTGGGGCAGGGGCCTGGGAATCTGCACACAGTCTGGGTGATTCTGAGACCAGGAGTCTGCAACCCTCACTTGGAGAAACACCACCTCCTGGTTCCATGGCGGCAGTTTCATTCAAGAAAGGGTTATCTGGGGAGCCGTTTTCTCCGAAAATCTCTGCAGTTCTCTGGGGAAGGAAGACCATGCAGCAGGGGAAAACTTGGCAGTTCTCTCCGAGAATCCACGCCACCCATCTTCTGCCTCCTTGCCCTTCCGAAGGAGAGCGCAGAGTGTGCGCCTGTAGCTGTTTTCACACAGCTGCCTGGGCATCCTGGCGGTACTTCACCACGCCGGTGGGAAGAGCGCCTTCCCCAGTCACGCCCTGGAAACTGTCAGATGAAGAGGCTCAGAGGGGCGTGGGGGGAGAGGGAAGAAGGGTCCAACTGCTGCCGCGGAAACGGGACTGGACTCCGAGACGCTACTGCCTGTTCAAGCTTCCCTTTTGGTGGCCAATGGGACAGCTCCCTATGCACAGGCGAGAGGGGCTGGGGCGATCAAAGGTCATTTCTGGCCAAATAGATATCATTCTCAAGGTGCTAATGACGCTGATAGAAACGTCCAGTCGTCCTGACTCAGCCATGCCACCGATCCCTTGCGCATCAAACTGGATGCCAGTTTGGACCTCTGTGCGTGCCCAGATCCCTCCCGACTCTCCAGTTGCATCAGCCTGAGTTGTCTTCAGTGCGCCTCAGGCCAGTGGGCTCCAGCATCAATACCTATTTTTCCCCCAGAACCACACTGATTCATTGAATTGATTCAGAATCATATTGATACAGTGAATATTCACTGGGCACCTACTCCATGCCAGGCTCTATTCTATGCTCGGGAGGCACAGCCGTCAGAGAAACGGCAGAGCCCTCCTGTGGACCTGACATCCCAGCATGGGAGGCAGACAATAAATAAACAAGATGAACAAGTAAAATATACTTTAGAGAATACAGTCTAAAGGCCCGTCTAGTCAAGGCTGTGGGTTTTCCAGTGGTCATGTATGGGTGTGAGAGCTGGAGTATAAAGAAAGCTGAGCGCCGAAGAATAGATGCTTTTGAACTGTGGTGTCGGAGAAGACTCTTGAGAGTCCCCTGGACTGCAAGGAGAGCCAACCAGTCCATCCTAAAGGACATCAGTCCTGAATATTCACTGGAAGGACTCATGCTGAAGTTGAAATTCCAATACTTTGTCCACTTGATGCAAAGAACTGACTCATTGGAAAAGACCCTGATGCTCGGAAAGATTGAAGGCAGGAGGAGAAGGGGATGACAGAGGATGAGATGGTTNGGACAGTGTCTCAGAGAAATGCTGCTCCCAAGCCTTCAGCACAGATGTATCTCAGGGGCAGTTCTGTAACAAGATGAGAAAGGAAAGAAATTGCCGTGGTGGTAAGGTGATAGGCAGAACTATTGCTGTTCCCATTTTGCAGATGAGGAAAACTGAGGCCCAGAGAGGGCAAGAGACTTGCCAGGTCAGCAGGCAAGTTCATGCCAGAGCCCACCCTCAGTCTCAACAAAGCGTTCTTCTCTCTGCCCAGGGCTGAGGTCCGGGGGGGTGGAAATCTGCTCAGAGATTTTTCCGTGTTCCACGGTGAGAAAGACGCAGTGCCCAAGCTGTCTACCTGGCCTGGGAGGAGGGGCCAGCTGAGCCACATCGTTTATAACTCTCCTGGAACATCTCCAAAGCTCTTTGAAAACTGTTCATTATCTTTTCTTTAACAAAACGACATCATTATCCTCTTTAATCTTGACAGACTTTCTTTGGGTCTTGAACATTAAAGCCTCAGCAAGGCCATGTGATCTATCCAGGGTCCCAGGTCCCACTGATGCCAGAGCAGGGTGGTCCCTCCTGGGGTCCCAAGATCCTGACCCCTGGGCCAGCTCTCCGTCGACACGCCAACCCCCCGTCCCCAGGGCAAGACCTGGGTCTTGTTCAATTAGACGGCCCCACCACCCCCACCCCAGAAGCCATGTTGTCAGGAGAGGAGCCCAGGCTCCCAGTATAGGGCCCCACAGAGGCTTTCACTAAAGGGATGACGTGGGGCTCAGATCTCCATGTGTCCCAGGAACTGCTGCTCCAAGCTGCATCTCTCCTCCCCTTATTATGGCATAGACTAGACTAAGTCGCTTCAGTCGTGTCTGACTCTGTGCGACCCCATAGACGGCAGCCCCCCAGGCTCCCCCGTCCCTGGGATTCTCCAGGCAACAACACTGGAGTGGGCTGCCATTTCCTTCTCCAATGCACGAAAGTGAAAGTGAAGTCGCTCAGTCGTGTCCCACTCTTAGCGACCCCATGGACTGCAGCCCACCAGGCTTCTCTGTCCATGGGATTTTCCAGGCAAGAGTACTGGAGTGGGGGGCCATTGCCTTCTCCGTCAGCATTGCCAAGGTCAAACGCTGGCCCAGCAGCCCGGGGGCCTGGCAGGACTCCTTAAAAGAGGGAGCGCCTTCTTTCTGTTTAGCGAAGGAGGAGGTCACCTGGGATCTGGATTTCACTTCCTCGGGAAGATACACATCCTCTCTTCTAAATCAAGAAGGCAAGTCGCATGATAACCAGAGCTGCAGCTGATCGGCCCAGCTCTTTCGTCAGATCAGTGGGCCTCACACTTTATCATGCCCAGGAGTCCTCTGGGAGGAAGTGGGCGGTGCAGACGGGCATCCACAGAGCAGGCTTGAGGCTGCTGTCATCTGGGCAGCCTGCTTGTGGGTCCTGCCCTTGGCTGGCCTCTGGGCACTCGGATTTGGAGAAGGTTCTCGCCGATGAGAGCCCCTCACTTTGCCCGACCCATTAGGTGTAAACCGTGTGCTCGACGCTGCCCGCTGCGTTTCTTCTGATTGTCTGGAGTTTTGGAACACGCCAGGCAGAATGTGCCTGACTCACCAGCCCCCAGTTCCATCCCTGGGCTCCCAGTTTCTGAGGATTCCCCCACTGGAAGACAGCATTCCACGTGTGTTCTCACAGCTCAGTGCTGGGGCATTAGGCTGCCTTGTGGGAGTCGGGGGGGCGTCCCAAGAGGTGCTAGTTATAAAGAACTTGCCTACAGTGCAGGAGATGTAAGAAACACAGGCTCAGTCCCTGGGTCAGGAAGAATACCCTGGAAGAGGGCATGGCAACCTACCCCAGTATTCTCGCCTGGACAATTCCCATAGACAGAGGAGCCTGGCAGGCTACAGTCCATAGCGTCGCAAAGAGTCGGCTCGACTGAAGCGACCTCACACGCACTAAGCCACTCAGCCAGGCTGGCACGCTCGTGGGGCTCCAGGGACAGGCTCTTGGACGCTGGCGTCTCGTCTCCTCCGGACGCCCCTCCCCAGCTGCTGTCCCTCTGCTGTTTGCTGTTTCCTTCACTGTAATAAGTCATAGCCAGGGCACGTGGAGCCCTGGGGGTCCACCCAGGGAGCCATCGCACCTGGAGGTGGTCCTGCCCCACCCATGGCCACAGGGAGCTATTCCGATGCAGAGTCCAGGTGACCTAGGGGGCCTGGGGCAGGGGCCTGGGAATCTGCACACAGTCTGGGTGATTCTGAGACCAGGAGTCTGCAACCCTCACTTGGAGAAACACCACCTCCTGGTTCCATGGCGGCAGTTTCATTCAAGAAAGGGTTATCTGGGGAGCCGTTTTCTCCGAAAATCTCTGCAGTTCTCTGGGGAAGGAAGACCATGCAGCAGGGGAAAACTTGGCAGTTCTCTCCGAGAATCCACGCCACCCATCTTCTGCCTCCTTGCCCTTCCGAAGGAGAGCGCAGAGTGTGCGCCTGTAGCTGTTTTCACACAGCTGCCTGGGCATCCTGGCGGTACTTCACCACGCCGGTGGGAAGAGCGCCTTCCCCAGTCACGCCCTGGAAACTGTCAGATGAAGAGGCTCAGAGGGGCGTGGGGGGAGAGGGAAGAAGGGTCCAACTGCTGCCGCGGAAACGGGACTGGACTCCGAGACGCTACTGCCTGTTCAAGCTTCCCTTTTGGTGGCCAATGGGACAGCTCCCTATGCACAGGCGAGAGGGGCTGGGGCGATCAAAGGTCATTTCTGGCCAAATAGATATCATTCTCAAGGTGCTAATGACGCTGATAGAAACGTCCAGTCGTCCTGACTCAGCCATGCCACCGATCCCTTGCGCATCAAACTGGATGCCAGTTTGGACCTCTGTGCGTGCCCAGATCCCTCCCGACTCTCCAGTTGCATCAGCCTGAGTTGTCTTCAGTGCGCCTCAGGCCAGTGGGCTCCAGCATCAATACCTATTTTTCCCCCAGAACCACACTGATTCATTGAATTGATTCAGAATCATATTGATACAGTGAATACTCACTGGGCACCTACTCCATGCCAGGCTCTATTCTATGCTCGGGAGGCACAGCCGTCAGAGAAACGGCAGAGCCCTCCTGTGGACCTGACATCCCAGCATGGGAGGCAGACAATAAATAAACAAGATGAACAAGTAAAATATACTTTAGAGAATACAGTCTAAAGGCCCGTCTAGTCAAGGCTGTGGGTTTTCCAGTGGTCATGTATGGGTGTGAGAGCTGGAGTATAAAGAAAGCTGAGCGCCGAAGAATAGATGCTTTTGAACTGTGGTGTCGGAGAAGACTCTTGAGAGTCCCCTGGACTGCAAGGAGAGCCAACCAGTCCATCCTAAAGGACATCAGTCCTGAATATTCACTGGAAGGACTCATGCTGAAGTTGAAATTCCAATACTTTGTCCACTTGATGCAAAGAACTGACTCATTGGAAAAGACCCTGATGCTCGGAAAGATTGAAGGCAGGAGGAGAAGGGGATGACAGAGGATGAGATGGTTGGATGCCATCAGTGACTCAATGGACATGAGTTTGGATAAACTCCGGGAGTTGGCGATGGACAGGGAGGCCTGGCTTGCTGTAGTCCATGGGGTCGCTATGAGTTGAACACGACTGAGCCACTGAACTGAACTGAACTAAACTGAGAGAAGGATAAAGCCCAGAAAGAGAATATGGGCTTTGGGGAGGTTACCATTGTAAGCCGGTGATGGGTGAGGCCTCCACCACCTCTAATCACAAGAGGAGGACACAGCAGCTCACGTCCCAGGGTTGCCCTAATAATCAAACCAGGGAAGACAGGGGCCTGGAACCTGGCTCCCCAGGAGAAGCTGAGAAGCCAGAGGTGAGGACGCCAAGAGATAAATTGAAGCCGGGCTTCTAAAGAGCTCAGCAAATTAGAAGTGATGGTGGCAACAGAGCCANTAAACTCCGGGAGTTGGCGATGGACAGGGAGGCCTGGCTTGCTGTAGTCCATGGGGTCGCTATGAGTTGAACACGACTGCGCAACTGAACTGAACTGAACTAAACTGAGAGAAGGATAAAGCCCAGAAAGAGAATATGGGTTTTGGGGAGGTTACCATTGTAAGCCGGTGATGGGTGAGGCCTCCACCACCTCTAATCACAAGAGGACACAGCAGCTCACGTCCCAGGGTTGCCCTAATAATCAAACCAGGGAAGACAGGGGCCTGGAACCTGGCTCCCCAGGAGAAGCTGAGAAGCCAGAGGTGAGGACGCCAAGAGATAAACTGAAGCCGGGCTTCTAAAGAGCTCAGCAAATTAGAAGTGATGGTGGCAACAGAACCATGGCCCTTTGCCCTGTCCTGCCCTTTGCCTCCGTTCTGCCCTTTGCCCTGTCCTGCCCTTTGCCCTCATTCTGCCCTTTGCCCTGTCCTGCCCTTTGCCTCCGTTCTGCCCTTTGCCCCGTCCTGCCCTTTGCCCTGTCCTGCCTGTTGCGTGCCCTCCAGAGCATGGCCCATGCGGGGGCTGATGGCGTCACGGAGGAAAGGGCTGACTCCTGCCCCCTCAAGCATGAAGGGCTTTCACGGTGCTGTGGTTCAGTCGGTCAGTCATGTCTGACTCTGCGACCCCGCAGACTGCAGCACACCAGGCTTCCTTGTCCTTCACCATCTCCTGGAGTTGCTCAAACTCACATCCACTGGATCGGGGCTGCCATCCAACCGTCTCATCCTGTGCCGCCCCTTCTCTTTGTACCGTCCGTCTTTCCTAGCAGCAGGGTCTTTTCCAATGAGCCGGCTCTCTGCATGCATTACCTGGAAGCTGTCAAACCTTCAGCAAAGGACTTTGGTGAACCAGGAAGGTGGGCGGGGCTGATGCACTTGGCAGAACAGCTGGCTCTGTAGTCACGGTGACCCTGACCCTGAGCTGGCCAGTGCAGGAGCCTGGGCGGACCAGCGCAGGGGAGGGGCAGGGAAGGGGGACCCCTCTTCTCCAGTTGCCGGGTGCGCCCAGGGACTTGGTGCATCAGTCCGCGTTTGACAGGGGCAGCGTGGAAGGCAGATTCTTCTCCTTCTTCATCTCAGGTTTGGAAACTGAGGCAGGGGGGCCCTTCTCAAGATCCTGGGCTGCTTCCCGACAGGCAGGACTGGAACTCAGGGTGCCGAGCATCGCAAGGTGTCCTACCAACTGTCCACTGACCCAGCTAGGGGTGTCCTGAGGCTGAGTGCGTCAGACCCTGAAGGCTTCTCAGAACAGTCCTTGCTTTAGAGGCCCCTCCTCCGAGCCCCCATCAAAGAGGAAGGTAACATTAATGGAAGCAAAGGGGACCTGGAGTTCGGGTTCCCAGGCCTGTCTGAGACCTCGTCAGGGTCTCACGTGAGTCTCGTCATCCCGATCTCACAGATGGGAAACGAGCACGTGCCTCCTCAGGCTTCTGTGAGCGGGGAGCACACTCAGGGATGAAGCACTCAACAAAGCGTGTTCCGCAATTACAACCCATTTTATGATGATGATACGTGCGTGCAGACTCCAGGACTCTCGCAAGATTCCAGATCAGCTCTTCTAACTCCTCCCCACTGTAGTCAATTGACGGATCTGGCGGGCCACCCACCCGGGGTACGGGTGCTCCAGTGTTGCAGCACAGTGCCATTCTCCCAGCTGCCCACAGTGACCCACGGGCTGGTCACAGATGAGAGGCTCAGAGGACACAGATTGCGCCACATCCAGGCCAGCCTCGGGGATGACAGCAAGGGGTCACGAGAGGTCAGCTCAGTTCAGATCAGTCGCTCCGTTGTGTCCGACTCTTTGCGACTCTGTGGACTGCAGCACGCCAGGCCTCCCCATCCATCACCAACTCTCGGAGTCCACCCAAACCTGGTCTTTTCAAATGGGTCAGCTCTTCGCATCAGGTGGCCAAAGTATTGCAACTTCAGCTTCAGCATCAGCCCTTCCAGTGTCAGAGGGGGACGAGGGGCTGGCGGCGAGAAGACAGAGAGGCTCTGGCCAGGCAGAGGCTTTGCTGACTGTTCTGTTCTCGAGTTTTCAGCTGCTCTGGGTCTTCCCCATGGCGCGCGGGCTCTGTGGCCGCACACGGGCTCTCTAGTGTGGAAGCAGGCGCCATTGTAGTTGAGAAGCACAGCCTTCCCTCGCGGTGGAGCGCAGGGTCTTCGCCCCCAGGCTTCCGTAGGTGTGGTGCACGGGCTCAGCTGCCCCACGGCACGTGGGATATCTTAGTTCCCTGACCAGGGATGGAGCCCAGGTCCCCTGCATATGCAGGCAGATTCTTAACCACTGGAGCACCAGGGAAGTCCCCAGGCAGCTTTCAAATTGGAGGGAGCATCAGATTCACCCTCATCTGGTAAAGGATCCACCCGCAATGCAGATCTGGGTTTGATCCCTGGATTGGGAAGATCCCCTGGAGAAGGGAAAGGCTACCCACTCCAGTATTTTGGCCTGGAGAATTCCATGGACTCTATAGTCCATGAGGTCGCAAAGAGTTGGACACAACTGAGTGACTTTCAGATTCACCCAAGGGGGAGACTAACCAGGGCCGCAGCTGCCTGGTCTCCACCCCAGGCTATCCTGGAGAGCAGCCCAGGAAGCTGCCTTTTAACAAGTTCCCCAGGGTTTGGCCAGGTGGCTCTTCCATTCCCCACCCCACTTGCCCTGCCTCGCTCCCAGGCCTGGACCCCCTGATCTTACACCTCCAGGCCTTTGCGTTTGTGGAGCTCATCCACCTCAAGACCCTTTCTTCTCTGCCTGGCTCTCTCCTGCGCATCTGTCAGGAGCAGCCTCGGGAAAGCCCTTCGCATCCTTCCTGCCGCCTCCACTCAGGCGCACCTGGACGGCATTCACCCCCAGAGCAGCATCCAGGCGCCGAAGTCAGGCCTGCTCCAGCTGGAGTCTCTGCTCCCCCGCTGATGCATCGCTTCGGCAAAGAAGTCGTCTTCTCTGAGCTTCAGGGTCTTCAGCTGTAACACGAGTATAACATATTCTCCTGGAATTATTGTGTCAATTGCAGGAAGCAATGTATATACAAATTGCTTCACACAGGAAATGCTCAACAAACAGTAGCCAGTTGGTCAGGAGCATTAATAACTAGAGTAAGGGCAATGACATCTGGGGGAATGTGTCTCCTCCCTGGACTGAAGATTCTAGGAGACTGTGTCATATCCCTCTATTACTCCTGGCTTCTACCACAGGGCTTGACATGGAGTAGGCGCTCACACTTGACCCTTGAACAACACGGCTGTTGGGGGTGTTGACCGCCTCCTGCCCAAAGCAGCTGAAAAATCACGTTTCACTTTATAGTTAACCCTCTGCATCCACAGTTCTGCATCTGCAGATTTAATCAACCTTGGATCACATAGTACTGTAGCATTTATAGAAAAAAGTCTGCACATTAGACGCCCCTCGCAGTTCAAACCTATGTTGTTCATGGTAGTGAATTCCAAGCATTAATGACTGTAAGGAATTTGGGGGAAGTCAAGGAAGGCTTTCAAGGGGAGGTAAATACTGGTTCAAGCTGGAGACGATTTGGAGGATTTGGGTGGGGTGTCAGTTAACTATGGCCTCAGTTATGCTGCGGAATAAGCAAGCCCCAGAGCTCGGTGGTGCACGACAGAGAGGCCAGCATCAGTGACGTTTGCCTGGAGCTCTGTAATCAGCTGGGCTGCGCTGAGGGGCTCAACCAGGGCTCTGCTCCCCAGGTCTCTCATCCTTCTCCTGGGGCCAGTGGGCCAGCTCGGGAGTGTTCTTGTTGAGACTCTGGCAGAGGACCAGGTGGGCAAGTGGAACCGTGTGAACTCGCCCAAAACCCGAGCTGAGTATCCGCAATAGCCAAGACACGGAAGCACTCTAATGTCCACTGACAGATGAACGGATGCCGCGCCCGTGGTGCGCATACACGACGGAGTCCTACTCAGCCATAAGAAAGAATGAGACTACGCCGTTCCCGGCCACACGGAGGGACCTAGAGATCGCCAAGCTAAGTAAAGGAAGTCAGAGGAAGACAAATACCGCATGAAGTCACCTGCACGTGGGACCTGTGAACTTACGACCCAGATGAACACACTGAACTTAAATGGCACAAGTGAACTCATCTAGAAAGCAGGCACACAGAGAGAGCGGGCTTGTGGTCGTCAAAGCGGAGGAGCGGGAGAGGGCGGGGTGGGGTTCTGGGTCAGCGGATGTAAGCCGCCACAGAAACAAGCAAGGTCCTGCTGCGTGGCACAGGGAGTCGGTGGGTCGGCCAAAGGTCCGTCCAGGCTTTTGTGCCTCCCATGGAAAAAATCCAAACCAATGGTTTGGCCAAACCAATATATGCAACGTCCTGTGATAACTTCTAATGGGAAAGACTATGACAAAGAACGTATATGTATGTATGCATGTATAAATGAATCACTCAGCTGTACAGAAGAAATTAAAGCAACTTTGTAAGTCAACTCTGTCAGTAGCAAAGTCACGTCTGACTCTTTGCGACCCCATGGACTGCAGTACGCCAGGCTCCCCTGTCCTTCACTGTCTTCCAGAATTTGCTCAAATTCGTGTTCACTGAATTAGTGATATTATCTAACCATCTCATCCTCTGTCGCCCCCTTCTCCTCCCACCTTCAATCTTTCCCAGCATCAGGGTCTTTTCCAGTGAGTTGTCTCTTCACATCAGGTGGCCAAAGTATTGGAGCTTCAGCTTCAGCATCAGCCCTTCCAATGAATATTCAGGATTGATTTCCTTTAGGATGGACTTGTTGGGTCTCCTTGCAGGCCAAGGGACTCTCAAGAGTCTTCTCTAGCACCGCAATTTGAAAGCATCAGTTCTCTGGCACTCAGCCTTCTTTATGGTCCAACTGTAAATCAATTATACTTCAATAACATAAACTTTAAAAAAATGACTCACACTGAGAATTGGACTCGCGTTACATCCACCTCATTTGATTAGCCAAAGTAAGTCCTCTCCCCCAACTCAGAGTCAGAGGGTGGGAAATATTCTCTAGCTTTTAATGGGAGAAACTGTCGAGTCACATGGCAGAGTGCGGCTCCAGGGAGGGCCGAGGCAGTGGGATTAAACCACAGCCGCGTGTCAGTGGGCGCAGGGGAGGGAGGAGGGTGCTCTGTGGGATGGGAGGACAGAGGAAGAGCAGCGACGCCAGCCCAGGATGCCCGTCACAGGGCTGGGAGCTCCTGCAGGGATGGGCCGTGGCGGTTGCTCGTGCTCCCAGCACCGTTAGAGCATCGCTCCTTCATTCTGTCATTCATTTGCCCACTGAACGACTTTCACGGTGGGCCCGCTGTCTGCCAGGCTTTCTTCTCAGCACTGTGGATATCATGTCAGCAAAATGAGTCAAGGTCCCAACCCTCCAGAGGAAGAGGCTGCACTTCATCTTCTGGCTCCTCCATCAGCTTGCTCTGTGACCTTGGGAAAAACGCTGTCCCTCTCGGGGTACCCCAGCCCCCACTCATAATACCTTACGTTTGTGGAACACTTTTAACTTGATCAAATCGTCCTCTCCTAACGTTCTCTGTGAAGCATCCGAGACCGGTTTTATTACTTCCCTGATTTGACAAGTGCAACTCTAATGGCTATAAAATGCACAGCTCCTTGGAAGAGCTCTCTGGAGAGAACTCGAGGGGCGAACCCCTCGTAACAAACCCGAGGATTCTCTCTACAACAAAGCTGGTCCCTGGATAACGGCAGACAGTTGTCATTTCAAACAGCGTTTGAGGCCACACAGTCCCTGTGTGACCCGAGGACTGGGGCGGCTTCCTTTATCTTCCCTTTTATTTAAAAAAAAAAAGCCACCACTCTGAATATTTCAAAGATCCCTGCAGAACTTTTCCAATTTAATTAAAAACAGGGAAAAAGAAAACCTGCCTCTCCCTAACCGGCTTCACAGACGACAGACGTGAAAACGGGGCGGAAGCCAGGCTGCAGAGAACAGCCTGATCGCGCGAGCTCCTTAACAGGGAATGCTCTGCCACCTTGGAAAACCCGGCTGCACGTTTCACAAGAGGAAAGAGAGGCAGAAGGCCCGCGCCCCCCTATCCCATCAGATCTGCCTCTCAGCCTAGGACTGGGGTCACGTGTAAAGCTGGCTTCTCTGCCTGGGAATCTGCCACGTGCCACACATGCCTGGCAATGCCCTCTCCTTATGCAGCTTCTATCAGGGGCGTATACCACCTCCCAGATGAGGAAACTGGGGCTCAGCCAGACAGCGAGTCACCGCGAGTGACAGCAGCTAAGCCAGGTCCCAGTGCAGACCCATCTGAAGCCAGACACCGTGCTCTCCCTTTCCTCACAACATCTCTTTCTTGTATGGGCTGGGGGAGGGGGGGCGCTGTTTAATACTGCAGGGCACCTGGAGGCCGGGGTCTGTGACTGCAGAGGAAGGAAGGCAAGGTAGTTTTTACCATATAGCATGGTGTAGACGTGGAACTGGATTCTAAAGGGGCGCCTTCCTGAATCTGCAGGGCAGCGCCCCGGGTCCTTCTCAGAGCCGGGAGCTGTAGCAGATGCTATGGGTGCTCTTCCCCATCGCCTTGGCCCCTCGAAGTAGCTCAGATGGACAGTCCCCGACCCCGCAAGGCTGCCCTGCCCCCAACAGGACGCCTCTCTGGCTGCAGGCTCTCTCTGGCCCCAGCAGTCTGTGTCAGGGCCAGCTAGGCGTGTCAGGGAGTTAGTACCCTCACCCCTCCACCCTCAGCACCGATGGATGCACCTCTTATCTACTGCTGTGTAATAGGCAACCCCAGCTTCAATGGCTTAGCGACCATGTATCTGCTGGTGATTCTGCAGCAGGGCTGGGCTCAGCTGGAAGGCTCTCACGGGCTCACTCCTGAGCTCCAGTCATTTGGCAGCTGCCCTGCACTAGATGGCCCAGGACGCCTGGTGGTTAGGGGCAGCTGCAGGCTGGGTGCTTCAGCCTCCTCTGTTGGGAGAGTCCAGGCTGTGTGTACGACGGCAGCCGCATCCCCAGAAAACCAGCCGCTGAGTACAAGCACTCAGCAAGGCTCTGTCCACATCACATGTGCTCAGAGCAAGTCACGTGGCCCAGCCGAGTGCCACGACGTAGACTCAGAGAAATGCGATTCCCAAGAAGCTGTTAATGAGCATCTTCCCCAGTGGGTAAGGACGCCAGCTCCCTCATCCCCAGTATGACAATTCTTGGGTGTGTTCTTTTCATTCTCTTGACATCCCCAGAGGGCTTGAGCCACATGTCCACAGCTGCAGACCACTCACAGTTCA
The DNA here is from genome assembly GCA_006410735.1 of Raphicerus campestris. Lineage (NCBI taxonomy): Eukaryota > Metazoa > Chordata > Mammalia > Artiodactyla > Bovidae > Raphicerus > Raphicerus campestris. The sequence goes on from SJYW01014144.1 coordinate 313,492, forward strand.
GTCCAGTTCAGTCGCTCAGTTGTATCCGACTCTGCAACCCCATGAATCACAGCACGCCAGGCCTCCCTGTCCATCACCAACTCCCGGAGTTCACTCAGACTCACGTCCATCGAGTCAGTGATGCCATCCAACCATCTCATCCTCTGTCGTCCCCTTCTCCTCCTGCCCCCAATCCCTCCCGGCATCAAAGTCTTTCCAATGAGTCAACTCTTCGCATGAGGTGGCCAAAGTACTGGAGTTTCAGCTTTAGCATCATTCCTTCCAAAGAAATCCCAGGGCTGATCTCCTTCAAAATGGACTGGTTTGATCTCCTTGCAGTCGAAGGGACTCTCAAGAGTCTTCTCCAACACCTCAGTTCAAAAGCATCAATTCTTCAGTGCTCAGCCTTCTTCACAGTCCAACTCACATCCATACATGACCACTGGAAAAACCATAGCCTTGACTAGACAGATCTTAGTAGGCAAAGTAATGTCTCTGCTTTTGAATATGCTATCTAGGTTGGTCATAACTTTTCTTCCAAGGAGTAAGCGTCTTTCGATTTCATGGCTGCAGTCACCATCTGCAGTGATTTTGGAGTCCCCCAAAACAGAGTCTGACACTGTTTCTACTGTTTCCCCATCTATTTGCCATGAAGTGATGGGACCAGATGCCATGATCTTCATTTTCTGAATGTTGAGCTTTAAGCCAACATTTTCACTCTCCTCTTTCGCTTTCATCAAGAGGCTTTTTAGTTCCTCTTCACTTTCTGCCATAAGGGTGGTGTCATCTGCATATCTGAGGTTATTGATATTTCTCCC
>SJYW01014144.1:314363-331107 GCA_006410735.1 Raphicerus campestris
CAAGCATGAAGGGCTTTCACGGTGCTGTGGTTCAGTCGGTCAGTCATGTCTGACTCTGCGACCCCGCAGACTGCAGCACACCAGGCTTCCTTGTCCTTCACCATCTCCTGGAGTTGCTCAAACTCACATCCACTGGATCGGGGCTGCCATCCAACCGTCTCATCCTGTGCCGCCCCTTCTCTTTGTACCGTCCGTCTTTCCTAGCAGCAGGGTCTTTTCCAATGAGCCGGCTCTCTGCATGCATTACCTGGAAGCTGTCAAACCTTCAGCAAAGGACTTTGGTGAACCAGGAAGGTGGGCGGGGCTGATGCACTTGGCAGAACAGCTGGCTCTGTAGTCACGGTGACCCTGACCCTGAGCTGGCCAGTGCAGGAGCCTGGGCGGACCAGCGCAGGGGAGGGGCAGGGAAGGGGGACCCCTCTTCTCCAGTTGCCGGGTGCGCCCAGGGACTTGGTGCATCAGTCCGCGTTTGACAGGGGCAGCGTGGAAGGCAGATTCTTCTCCTTCTTCATCTCAGGTTTGGAAACTGAGGCAGGGGGGCCCTTCTCAAGATCCTGGGCTGCTTCCCGACAGGCAGGACTGGAACTCAGGGTGCCGAGCATCGCAAGGTGTCCTACCAACTGTCCACTGACCCAGCTAGGGGTGTCCTGAGGCTGAGTGCGTCAGACCCTGAAGGCTTCTCAGAACAGTCCTTGCTTTAGAGGCCCCTCCTCCGAGCCCCCATCAAAGAGGAAGGTAACATTAATGGAAGCAAAGGGGACCTGGAGTTCGGGTTCCCAGGCCTGTCTGAGACCTCGTCAGGGTCTCACGTGAGTCTCGTCATCCCGATCTCACAGATGGGAAACGAGCACGTGCCTCCTCAGGCTTCTGTGAGCGGGGAGCACACTCAGGGATGAAGCACTCAACAAAGCGTGTTCCGCAATTACAACCCATTTTATGATGATGATACGTGCGTGCAGACTCCAGGACTCTCGCAAGATTCCAGATCAGCTCTTCTAACTCCTCCCCACTGTAGTCAATTGACGGATCTGGCGGGCCACCCACCCGGGGTACGGGTGCTCCAGTGTTGCAGCACAGTGCCATTCTCCCAGCTGCCCACAGTGACCCACGGGCTGGTCACAGATGAGAGGCTCAGAGGACACAGATTGCGCCACATCCAGGCCAGCCTCGGGGATGACAGCAAGGGGTCACGAGAGGTCAGCTCAGTTCAGATCAGTCGCTCCGTTGTGTCCGACTCTTTGCGACTCTGTGGACTGCAGCACGCCAGGCCTCCCCATCCATCACCAACTCTCGGAGTCCACCCAAACCTGGTCTTTTCAAATGGGTCAGCTCTTCGCATCAGGTGGCCAAAGTATTGCAACTTCAGCTTCAGCATCAGCCCTTCCAGTGTCAGAGGGGGACGAGGGGCTGGCGGCGAGAAGACAGAGAGGCTCTGGCCAGGCAGAGGCTTTGCTGACTGTTCTGTTCTCGAGTTTTCAGCTGCTCTGGGTCTTCCCCATGGCGCGCGGGCTCTGTGGCCGCACACGGGCTCTCTAGTGTGGAAGCAGGCGCCATTGTAGTTGAGAAGCACAGCCTTCCCTCGCGGTGGAGCGCAGGGTCTTCGCCCCCAGGCTTCCGTAGGTGTGGTGCACGGGCTCAGCTGCCCCACGGCACGTGGGATATCTTAGTTCCCTGACCAGGGATGGAGCCCAGGTCCCCTGCATATGCAGGCAGATTCTTAACCACTGGAGCACCAGGGAAGTCCCCAGGCAGCTTTCAAATTGGAGGGAGCATCAGATTCACCCTCATCTGGTAAAGGATCCACCCGCAATGCAGATCTGGGTTTGATCCCTGGATTGGGAAGATCCCCTGGAGAAGGGAAAGGCTACCCACTCCAGTATTTTGGCCTGGAGAATTCCATGGACTCTATAGTCCATGAGGTCGCAAAGAGTTGGACACAACTGAGTGACTTTCAGATTCACCCAAGGGGGAGACTAACCAGGGCCGCAGCTGCCTGGTCTCCACCCCAGGCTATCCTGGAGAGCAGCCCAGGAAGCTGCCTTTTAACAAGTTCCCCAGGGTTTGGCCAGGTGGCTCTTCCATTCCCCACCCCACTTGCCCTGCCTCGCTCCCAGGCCTGGACCCCCTGATCTTACACCTCCAGGCCTTTGCGTTTGTGGAGCTCATCCACCTCAAGACCCTTTCTTCTCTGCCTGGCTCTCTCCTGCGCATCTGTCAGGAGCAGCCTCGGGAAAGCCCTTCGCATCCTTCCTGCCGCCTCCACTCAGGCGCACCTGGACGGCATTCACCCCCAGAGCAGCATCCAGGCGCCGAAGTCAGGCCTGCTCCAGCTGGAGTCTCTGCTCCCCCGCTGATGCATCGCTTCGGCAAAGAAGTCGTCTTCTCTGAGCTTCAGGGTCTTCAGCTGTAACACGAGTATAACATATTCTCCTGGAATTATTGTGTCAATTGCAGGAAGCAATGTATATACAAATTGCTTCACACAGGAAATGCTCAACAAACAGTAGCCAGTTGGTCAGGAGCATTAATAACTAGAGTAAGGGCAATGACATCTGGGGGAATGTGTCTCCTCCCTGGACTGAAGATTCTAGGAGACTGTGTCATATCCCTCTATTACTCCTGGCTTCTACCACAGGGCTTGACATGGAGTAGGCGCTCACACTTGACCCTTGAACAACACGGCTGTTGGGGGTGTTGACCGCCTCCTGCCCAAAGCAGCTGAAAAATCACGTTTCACTTTATAGTTAACCCTCTGCATCCACAGTTCTGCATCTGCAGATTTAATCAACCTTGGATCACATAGTACTGTAGCATTTATAGAAAAAAGTCTGCACATTAGACGCCCCTCGCAGTTCAAACCTATGTTGTTCATGGTAGTGAATTCCAAGCATTAATGACTGTAAGGAATTTGGGGGAAGTCAAGGAAGGCTTTCAAGGGGAGGTAAATACTGGTTCAAGCTGGAGACGATTTGGAGGATTTGGGTGGGGTGTCAGTTAACTATGGCCTCAGTTATGCTGCGGAATAAGCAAGCCCCAGAGCTCGGTGGTGCACGACAGAGAGGCCAGCATCAGTGACGTTTGCCTGGAGCTCTGTAATCAGCTGGGCTGCGCTGAGGGGCTCAACCAGGGCTCTGCTCCCCAGGTCTCTCATCCTTCTCCTGGGGCCAGTGGGCCAGCTCGGGAGTGTTCTTGTTGAGACTCTGGCAGAGGACCAGGTGGGCAAGTGGAACCGTGTGAACTCGCCCAAAACCCGAGCTGAGTATCCGCAATAGCCAAGACACGGAAGCACTCTAATGTCCACTGACAGATGAACGGATGCCGCGCCCGTGGTGCGCATACACGACGGAGTCCTACTCAGCCATAAGAAAGAATGAGACTACGCCGTTCCCGGCCACACGGAGGGACCTAGAGATCGCCAAGCTAAGTAAAGGAAGTCAGAGGAAGACAAATACCGCATGAAGTCACCTGCACGTGGGACCTGTGAACTTACGACCCAGATGAACACACTGAACTTAAATGGCACAAGTGAACTCATCTAGAAAGCAGGCACACAGAGAGAGCAGGCTTGTGGTCGTCAAAGCGGAGGAGCGGGAGAGGGCGGGGTGGGGTTCTGGGTCAGCGGATGTAAGCCGCCACAGAAACAAGCAAGGTCCTGCTGCGTGGCACAGGGAGTCGGTGGGTCGGCCAAAGGTCCGTCCAGGCTTTTGTGCCTCCCATGGAAAAAATCCAAACCAATGGTTTGGCCAAACCAATATATGCAACGTCCTGTGATAACTTCTAATGGGAAAGACTATGACAAAGAACGTATATGTATGTATGCATGTATAAATGAATCACTCAGCTGTACAGAAGAAATTAAAGCAACTTTGTAAGTCAACTCTGTCAGTAGCAAAGTCACGTCTGACTCTTTGCGACCCCATGGACTGCAGTACGCCAGGCTCCCCTGTCCTTCACTGTCTTCCAGAATTTGCTCAAATTCGTGTTCACTGAATTAGTGATATTATCTAACCATCTCATCCTCTGTCGCCCCCTTCTCCTCCCACCTTCAATCTTTCCCAGCATCAGGGTCTTTTCCAGTGAGTTGTCTCTTCACATCAGGTGGCCAAAGTATTGGAGCTTCAGCTTCAGCATCAGCCCTTCCAATGAATATTCAGGATTGATTTCCTTTAGGATGGACTTGTTGGGTCTCCTTGCAGGCCAAGGGACTCTCAAGAGTCTTCTCTAGCACCGCAATTTGAAAGCATCAGTTCTCTGGCACTCAGCCTTCTTTATGGTCCAACTGTAAATCAATTATACTTCAATAACATAAACTTTAAAAAAATGACTCACACTGAGAATTGGACTCGCGTTACATCCACCTCATTTGATTAGCCAAAGTAAGTCCTCTCCCCCAACTCAGAGTCAGAGGGTGGGAAATATTCTCTAGCTTTTAATGGGAGAAACTGTCGAGTCACATGGCAGAGTGCGGCTCCAGGGAGGGCCGAGGCAGTGGGATTAAACCACAGCCGCGTGTCAGTGGGCGCAGGGGAGGGAGGAGGGTGCTCTGTGGGATGGGAGGACAGAGGAAGAGCAGCGACGCCAGCCCAGGATGCCCGTCACAGGGCTGGGAGCTCCTGCAGGGACGGGCCGTGGCGGTTGCTCGTGCTCCCAGCACCGTTAGAGCATCGCTCCTTCATTCTGTCATTCATTTGCCCACTGAACGACTTTCACGGTGGGCCCGCTGTCTGCCAGGCTTTCTTCTCAGCACTGTGGATATCATGTCAGCAAAATGAGTCAAGGTCCCAACCCTCCAGAGGAAGAGGCTGCACTTCATCTTCTGGCTCCTCCATCAGCTTGCTCTGTGACCTTGGGAAAAACGCTGTCCCTCTCAGGGTACCCCAGCCCCCACTCATAATACCTTACATTTGTGGAACACTTTTAACTTGATCAAATCGTCCTCTCCTAACGTTCTCTGTGAAGCATCCGAGACCGGTTTTATTACTTCCCTGATTTGACAAGTGCAACTCTAATGGCTATAAAATGCACAGCTCCTTGGAAGAGCTCTCTGGAGAGAACTCGAGGGGCGAACCCCTCGTAACAAACCCGAGGATTCTCTCTACAACAAAGCTGGTCCCTGGATAACGGCAGACAGTTGTCATTTCAAACAGCGTTTGAGGCCACACAGTCCCTGTGTGACCCGAGGACTGGGGCGGCTTCCTTTATCTTCCCTTTTATTTAAAAAAAAAAAGCCACCACTCTGAATATTTCAAAGATCCCTGCAGAACTTTTCCAATTTAATTAAAAACAGGGAAAAAGAAAACCTGCCTCTCCCTAACCGGCTTCACAGACGACAGACGTGAAAACGGGGCGGAAGCCAGGCTGCAGAGAACAGCCTGATCGCGCGAGCTCCTTAACAGGGAATGCTCTGCCACCTTGGAAAACCCGGCTGCACGTTTCACAAGAGGAAAGAGAGGCAGAAGGCCCGCGCCCCCCTATCCCATCAGATCTGCCTCTCAGCCTAGGACTGGGGTCACGTGTAAAGCTGGCTTCTCTGCCTGGGAATCTGCCACGTGCCACACATGCCTGGCAATGCCCTCTCCTTATGCAGCTTCTATCAGGGGCGTATACCACCTCCCAGATGAGGAAACTGGGGNACTGGGGTCACGTGTAAAGCTGGCTTCTCTGCCTGGGAATCTGCCACGTGCCACACATGCCTGGCAATGCCCTCTCCTTATGCAGCTTCTATCAGGGGCGTATACCACCTCCCAGATGAGGAAACTGGGGCTCAGCCAGACAGCGAGTCACCGCGAGTGACAGCAGCTGAGCCGGGTCCCAGTGCAGACCCATCTGAAGCCAGACACCGTGCTCTCCCTTTCCTCACAACATCTCTTTCTTGTATGGGCTGGGGGAGGGGGGGCGCTGTTTAATACTGCAGGGCACCTGGAGGCCGGGGTCTGTGACTGCAGAGGAAGGAAGGCAAGGTAGTTTTTACCATATAGCATGGTGTAGACGTGGAACTGGATTCTAAAGGGGCGCCTTCCTGAATCTGCAGGGCAGCGCCCCGGGTCCTTCTCAGAGCCGGGAGCTGTAGCAGATGCTATGGGTGCTCTTCCCCATCGCCTTGGCCCCTCGAAGTAGCTCAGATGGACAGTCCCCGACCCCGCAAGGCTGCCCTGCCCCCAACAGGACGCCTCTCTGGCTGCAGGCTCTCTCTGGCCCCAGCAGTCTGTGTCAGGGCCAGCTAGGCGTGTCAGGGAGTTAGTACCCTCACCCCTCCACCCTCAGCACCGATGGATGCACCTCTTATCTACTGCTGTGTAATAGGCAACCCCAGCTTCAATGGCTTAGCGACCATGTATCTGCTGGTGATTCTGCAGCAGGGCTGGGCTCAGCTGGAAGGCTCTCACGGGCTCACTCCTGAGCTCCAGTCATTTGGCAGCTGCCCTGCACTAGATGGCCCAGGACGCCTGGTGGTTAGGGGCAGCTGCGGGCTGGGTGCTTCAGCCTCCTCTGTTGGGAGAGTCCAGGCTGTGTGTACGACGGCAGCCGCATCCCCAGAAAACCAGCCGCTGAGTACAAGCACTCAGCAAGGCTCTGTCCACATCACATGTGCTCAGAGCAAGTCACGTGGCCCAGCCGAGTGCCACGACGTAGACTCAGAGAAATGCGATTCCCAAGAAGCTGTTAATGAGCATCTTCCCCAGTGGGTAAGGACGCCAGCTCACTCATCCCCAGTATGACAATTCTTGGGTGTGTTCTTTTCATTCTCTTGACATCCCCAGAGGGCTTGAGCCACATGTCCACAGCTGCAGACCACTCACAGTTCAGTCCAGTTCAGTCGCTCAGTNTCTTGGGCTCCAAAATCACTGCAGATGGTGACTGCAGCCATGAAATTAAAAGACGCTTACTCTTTGGAAAAAAAGCCATGACCAACCTAGACAGTATATTCAAAAGCAGAGACATTACTTTGTCAACAGAGGTCCGTCTAGTCAAGGCTATGGTTTTTCCAGTAGTCATGTATGGATGTAAGAGTCGGACTATAAAGAAAGCTGAGCACCGAAGAACTGGATGCTTTTGAACTGAGGTGTTGGAGAAGACTCTTGAGAGTCCCTTGGACTGCAAGGAGATCTAACCAGTCCATCCTAAAGGAGATCGGTCCTGGGTGCTCATTGGAAGGACTGATATTGAAGCTGAAGCTCCAATCCTTTGGCCACCTGATGCTAAGGGCTGACTCATTTGAAAAGACCCTGATGCTGGGAAAGACCGAGGGCAGGAAGAGACGGGGACGACAGAGGATAAGATGGCTGGATGGCATCACCGACTCAGTGGACGTGAGTTTGAGTGAACTCCGGGAGTTGGTGATGGACAGGGAGGCTTGGTGTGCTGCGGTTTTGGGGTCACAAAGAGTCGGACACGACTGAGTGACTGGACTGAGCTGAATTTTATTATTTTCTTGATGCTCTAACATCTTGGGAGCCTTGCCAGCCAGGAAGAGCCAGATCCTCCCAAGGCAGGCTGATTCTCAGAGACAGAAAACAATCCCCTTCTACACGTGAAACATTCATATGCAAATCGACCGATCGGAGCCCACTGCCCACCCTCACCCCACCTCCGTCGGGAGCTCTCTGATGCCACTCCACGCCCTGACCACCCTGGGGGGTGCTTCCCCACGACGCGGCAGGGCCCCGCCCTTCCTCCAGGGAGCTATGAGGAGCTGCACTCTTTTCAGCAGCAGTCATCTCCCCACCTGTTGGCCTCACTGCTTCTGAATAATAATAAAACCTCCATTTAAAACAAAATATCCCAGCCTGCCTTGGGTGAGCGACGCCCTACCCAGGGAGGCACCTGTAATGCCATGCGTTTCTTGCTCCCTCCGTCTCCAAAGCCCCCTTCGGCTCGTCATAACTCAGCCGCCATTCTCTTTATCCCTGCCTCAACCAAAGACGTTCCACCTGCTAGTTGCTAAGGGGATGAGTTCAAGACCCAGTTGTGCCATTTCCAGGCTGCGTACCCCAGGTCAGTTAATTCACCTTTCTGAGCCTCAGTTCCTCCATCGGCAAAAGAGGAAAAGAATTTCTTCATCACTGCCTGGCACCTCCAAGAAAGGTCAAAGGGAATCAATGCTGGTTAAGTGCCTATTCTGAGGACCCTGTGAGGTAGGCATCAGGACCCCGTTCTGCTGAGGGGAAAACTAAAGTTCTGAGAGACATGTCTTCCCCCAGGTCAGGTGAAGAAACCAAGTGGAGCCCCAGGACAAGCCCGTCTCACTGACCTCTCCACTCCCATCAGCAGGGCTGGGATGAGCTGGGGCAAGATGGCCAGGATGCGGAACTTAGGCAGGTAGCTGCTCCCAGGTTTGTGCGGTCAAGAGCGGGTGCTGGCTTCCATTGTAAACCCCAGAGGCCTCACCTGCCTCACGCTAACCCCAGCCAGGCTCCTCAAACGCACACCCCAAGCCTGCCTTCCTCTCCCAACATTACCCACAAAGGCTGGTCTGGGGCCCTGGTCTTCTGTGATCAGCCTACAGGGAAACAACAGCCTCCTGGTGACAACCTCCTCACATACATGAAAGCTGAGGCTGGGTTTGCTCTGTGTGTGTGCACGTGTGTGTGCTTTAGAGGGTGGGTTCTTGAAAGTTCCTGGGCCCAGGGACTGGAGGAATCAGGGTGGTACAGGACAGGATGGATACCCATCAGAGCCGCCAGCCCAGAGCCCTGCCCGCCACCTAGGAGGCTGTGCTGCACTCAGCCACTCAGTCACGTCTGACTCTTTGCAACCCCGTGGACTGTACCCCACCAGGCTCCTCTGTCCATGGGATTCTCCAGGCAAGACTCCTAGAGTAGGTTGCCATGCCCTCCTCCGGGGGATCTTCCCCACCCAGGGATCGAACTCACGCCTCTACGTCTCCTACATCGGCAGGCGGGCCCTTCACCACTGGAGCCACCTGGGAAGCCCCCACCTAGGACAGGGAGGGCAGGTTCCAAGGGAGAGTGCTCCGTGCTCCCCCCCACCTTGAGGTTGGGAAGAGTCCCTGTCAGTGCCAACCCTTGCTGCTGGCTTAGCTATGCAACCCTAATAACATAGCAGATCCACGGTCCAGTCTCCCAGCAAAGGAAGCCAGGCTAGCAACCGAACAGTAATTTCAAAACAGTTCAAGCCCTTTGTTTATATTTTCCATCAACAGGTCAGCAGCAACTCTCAACTTTTCCTTCTTACCATCCTGATATCTCTGTTCTCCCCATGCCTCCCAGACCCTCTCCCTGAAGTGCTGGCCCTTGACCCTCCTTCCTTCCTCTCACTGCACGTCACGAAAGCCCAAGGAGCTGGTCTGGTCACCGCAGAGCCTGCCTCAGAGGTGGACATCATGAAGACTTGAACAGGAACAGCCAGAACACTCTGCTAGACTGGAAGGAAGCAGCCGCTGACCGTTTCTACCTTGACACACACATATGGCCCTTGTTTATCCTCCCACAGACAGCTCCCTCCGCTTCTCCCCCATCTCTGCAAAGGTCAACACCATCCTTCCCACTGCTCGGGTCCAAACCCCCAGGACTCAGTTCGTCTCTTTCCCACCTCCCGCATTCAGTCCATCAGGACGCACAGCGCCTGTGCCTCCAAATACATCCTGATTCCTGTCTGCCCCTTGTCTCCTCTGCTTCTCTCAGCTGCCGCAATAGCCTCCTGCCTGGTCCCCTGTCTCTATCATTTCCCACAGGTGGAGTCTATCTCCCCATAGGAGCCACAGTGATCTCAGTGCAATTCAGAGCATGACATTCCTCTGTTCAAATGTGCTGAAGGTTACACATCTCCAGAATAAAATCCACCCCCTTCACTAGGGTCTCCAAGTTTTTACATGATGGTTCCTGGTTCGGTTCAGCTCAGTCACTCAGTCGTGTCCGACTCTTTGTGACCCCATGGACTGCAGCACGCCAGGCTTCCCTGTCCATCACCAGCTCCCGGAGCTTACTCAAACTCATGTCCATCGAGTTGGTGATGCCATCTAACCATCTCATCCTCTATCATCCCCTTCTCCTGCCTTCAATCTTTCCCATATTCAGGGTCTTTTCCAAGGAGCCAGTTCTTCACATCAGGTGGCCAAAGTATTGGAAATATTGAAGTTTCAGCTTCAGCATCAGTCCTTCCAAAGAATATTCAGGACTGATTTCCCCTAGGATGGACTGGTTGGATCTCCTTGCAGTCTAGGGACCCTCAAGAGTCTTCTCCAGCACCAAACCTTCTAAGTCAGCTCTCAGCTCGAATGTCGCTTCTTCCAGCACCCCTTTCTGCTAACCCTCTCTGAAGGTGATGGCCCCCTGCTTCAGGGCCCCTCTCAGCCTCTCGCACGCCACCCTCTTTTGTGGTCTTTATATGACCAGTTACTGATGCTGTCTTGTTTCACGATTCATTTCCCATTCACCCCTCCCAGTTAGTGAGTGAGCCCCTGGGACCGGTCCTCATTAAATGCTGCCGCCCCCGTGTCTGACGCGCTGTCTGGCTCTTTTTCTTTAAGCACCTCTTTATTTTTGGCTGTGCTAGGTCTGATTCTGGGAGGGGCCTTCTCTTGCTGCGGGGCACAGGCTCAGGCTCAGGCTTCAGTAGCTGCAGCCCCCTGGCTTTGTAGTTGTGGCCCACAGGCTTAGTTGCTTCGGGGCATGTGGAATCTTCCCGGACCAGGGATCAAACCCGTGTCCCCTGCATGGACAAGCAGATCCTCATCCACTGTACCGCCAGGGAAGTCCCATTGTCTGGCTCTAATAGACACTCAATAAATGCTTTTTGACTGAATACATGAAAATACGAATGAGTGACCCGGGGAAAGGCATCTGCTTTCCTGTGGCAGCAGTAACAGGAGACAGACTCGCTCTGATCATAACGGGGTCTAGAGCTTGCGGGGCTTCCAAGTGCGGTGTGACTGAGGCTCCGGCTCCATTTGCCTGTGGTTGCCTCAGCACCAAGCAAGCACGGGATTTATCCATAGACTGGGCTGCCCACAGCCACAGGAGCAAGAAGTCCTCACCTGGAAGAAAGAGAAAGACAGAGAATCAGCCACAGATGAAATGTTCCCTCTCGCCTACCAGGGCCACTGCCGTAGGTTGGTCAGCTCAAGCCTGGACTCCTGCCCAATCACTGGAGACCGTGGCTGTGTCTGGTGTCTTTAATGAGGACCGCCCATGCCTGCCCTGCCATAGGCTCTGCTTCCCCTATGGAAGACAGCTTCCCTGTGGCTCACACGGTGAAGAGTCTGCCTGCAGTGCAGGACACCCAAGTTCAGTTCCTGGGTACGGAGGGTCCCCTGGAGAAGGAAAGGGCAACCCACTCCAGTATTCTTGCCTGAAGAATTGCATGGACAGAGGAGCTGGTAGGCTACATTCCATGGAATTGCAAAGAGTCAGACACGACTGAGCTATAACTTTCCTTTCCCCTACGGAAATGGGCTTCATAGGGAAGAATGCTTGAACAAAACAGTATTGTCCTTAGAACAGCTCTTAGGAAGGAAGGGTGGGGAGCGAGGCTGGAAGTCAGCCATACAAGATTGACTATAGCATCAACACCCCCATGTCACCCGTGAGAAAACATCTGCCAGAGAGTTCGGGTTCTGTGCCTAAGATCAGAAACTCATGAATGGTGAAACCTGGATTTGAACCCAGACCTCTCTGACACCAGGGCTCTTGGTGAGCAGGCTGCAAGCCCTTCCAGACTGCTTAGATCCAGGGTGGGAGTGTGACCAGTGTTGCTCACGCTCTAGGACACAGGGAAGGGGCAGGACCCCTCTAGTGATGCAGCAGCCCTAGAACGCTGACTCGGGCCCCCCAGCGAGCTTCTGCTCGGAGCAGTGGGATCGTCCCTCACGCTCCCAGGAGTGCTAGCTGCGGCCCTGCCCAGGGGTCGGAGCCTGGTCCCCAGACTCAGAGGCATTTACAGTCAGCCCACGCCTGGGCATCCCGCGCCCCTGAGCTTAGGCTGCAGTCCTCCCTGGTGAGAAGTGAAAGCCACTCAGCCCGTGTCTGACTCTTTGTGACCCCATGGACCGTAACCCACCAGCCTCCTCTGTCCATGGGATTCTCCAGGCAAGAATACTGCAGTGGGTTGCCATGCCCTCCCTCAGGGGATCTTCCTGACCCAGGCAAACCTGGGTCCCCTGCAATGCAGGCAGATTCTTTGCCATCTGAGCCCCCTAGTCCTCCTTAAGTGGGGTCCATCTCTAGGACTTAGCCTCCTCCTCCTCCTGCATCTCCCAGATTGTCGCCCCTTCAAGGTAGGAACAGTCAGAACCTTCCTTAGCTTCTCGGCTCGCCACATTCCTCCCCGCACTTTCTGTTCCAGCCCTGTTCCCTTTTGCCTCCACGACTTCGCCCAAGCTGTTCCCTCGGCCTGAAGCGCCGTATCCGTGACCTGCGCGCCTCTGCCCAACCTTCGCCTCTCCGGGGCCTCCCTCAGCTCTTACTTTGTGACCTCGCTGAGTTACCTCCGTTTGCTTGTGTTTTCTCCTCTGAGAAGCAAAAATAGCAGTGGAACTGTTGTGGAGATTAAATGAGAGGCTGTTACGGAGCATTTGGAACGCTGTTTGGTATGTAGGAAGCACTCATGTTTGGTATGTAGTTTGCGCTATGGTTTATATCACCTACATTAGTCTTCAGGTCTGAGTTTAAGCATCACTGCCTCTGGGGAGCCCTCTCTAACTATCTCTGCCAAGTCAGTTACTTGACTTGCTCTGGGCCCACAAGCATCCTGCTTAGAGTAAGAACCCATCGCCTGAAATACCAAAGTAGCTATTTACCCTTCTCATCTCTGACAGCAAGGATGGTAGCCTCTCTTGTTGCTCCTGTATCTTCAGCACCTAACACATTGCCTGCCACATTCTCGCAAATGAATAGATACTCGCGAAAAAGAGAATGAATGAGCAACACGGCAAGCGATTGCTCTCTGCACCACCGGCAGATTCCCACAGTGGCAGCCAGGGTTCCCTCCTCATCTGAGAATAGCTTCCTTTCCTCCATTCCCCTCCCTGTCCCCTGGTGAACAGCCTGGAGTTTAGCATTCACGGCCTGATTAGCACTTTCTCTTCTTCCCAGCCTGCCTTTCAGAACAGATGCCTCCTCCCTCACAATCAGTCCCCTCTGCAGCCGCACCTGGAGCTTCATCAAAGGACTCTGATTTCCCTCCCGCCACCCAAATCTAACAGACACATTCCTGCTGCCAAAGGGGCTGACCCCTCCCCACTGGCATCACAGTCCCACACCCCAGTCCTTCCAGGACCATGCACACCATTCACATAGATACAGACAATCCACAAAGCAGATGGGAATCCAGGCAAAGATAATCCAAAAACTAGTGGAGGATCCAGAAGTCATTTCTATTTAGCTTTGAAGTGTATTCGGTGAACTTACTCTTCCCCCTACCACAGACTTCATTCCTTAATCCTCTTTGACTGCAGCTAATATTGAAATGAGTTTGCCTGCCCTGTGCACACACTGGGGAGACAACCTCAGGGTACATCTAACAGCCATAAGGAGAAATTTTAAGTTTGCAATTGGCCAACGCAAAGAACCAGGGCCTGTTAGTATCCAGAGCCCCCCAGGGGTGCACAACCTCAGAATCAGACACTGAAAAGGCCCCCGCCCTGCTGTCTGCCGTTCTCGCCCCTCTGGGAGAGCAGCATTGCCAGAAATAAAGAACAGGTCCTCCCCCCCACCACCATCACACGTGTTCATGCATGTGCACGCATACACACGCACACATACGCGTGCACACACACACACACACACTGGAGCAGTTTTTCCCAGAGGAAAAGAAACCAAGGTTGCTTCTCATTCACCTGGAAGACCTTCTCAAAGCCCTGATCTAGGGCAGAATTCCTAGCACTCTTAAGAGGAGTGAGAGGTCTTGATGACATCTCCACCCACCTGTCTTCCCAGCCACTGGGAACATTCCCTCCTTCTGTGTAGAAAAAGAAATGTATTTGGAGGCTGTGTGTCATACTTAATTGGCTGGCTCACGTGGAGCAGGTCACTTAACCTTTCTGGATCCTCAATATTCTCTGAAAAATGGCTGCTAATATCTGGGCTTCCCTGGTAGCTCAAGCTGGTAAAGAATCTGCCTGCAATGCAGGAGACCTGGCTTCTATCCCTGGGTTCGGAAGATTCCCTGGAGGAGGGCATGGCAACCCACTCCAGTATTCTTGCCTGGAGAATCCCATGGGTAGAGGAGCCTGGCGGGCTGCAGTCCGTGGGGTCACAGAGTCAGACGCGGCCGAGCACAGCCCCGCGCAGCCGGCCTGCTCGCCTCCCCAGGTGGTTCTCAGTGGTGAGTGCGGAGTCATCTGTGGGCATCGCCTCAGTCACCCCCCACCGTGACGGTAGCAAACGTTAGTGGAGCACTCACTATATACCAGCCCCTCTTTGTAGAGCTTTTATACATTAACTCACTGAGTCCTTAAACCACTTCCTAAAGCAAGTGTTAGTATTCTCACCCCCCGTCTAGAGATGCAGACACGAAGGCTTAGAATGCTTGCCAAGCAGCCCCGGGGGCCCCAGAGCCAGGATTTGAACCCAGCAGGCCTTGGTCTACAGCCATCCCAGGGACTCAGTGCAGTAGGGACACAGGGACAGAGAGCGCAGAACCCACGTGGAGACGCCCGCTGCTGAGGAGGCCCCTCCTGCCCTTTGGAAATGAAAGCGGCCAGGCTGCTTAGGCCAGTCGGGTTAGTGAGCCCAGTGAGCCAGGCCTTGGCAGAAAGGGTAGAGGCGCCAGCTCTGGACCACCACCGGTCTCTGCCTCCCCTCCACTCCCGTCTCCCCGGCCTTGAACATTCCCTCACTTGTTAGACAAACCTCCATGGGAGGCCTACCACGTGCCAGGCCCCGGGGTAGGCTCTGGAGACAACCAGGTCCCCCCCGACAGTCACCTGCCCCCTCCCCATTACTGCAGCCCAGAAAGCCCCTGAGATGGCAGTATGCCCAGGGGGCCTGATGGACACCCCTGACCCAGCCCCACTCCCAGACAAAGCTGAAGGGTGGGGACGTGTGCGCATCGGGACCCTAATTTCTATGGTGGGGTGAGAGAGAGCGTGGAGGAGTCACACACGCTCACATACTCACGAATGCCTTCACCTGGAAGTGGCACGTGGCACCTTCACTCACATTCAATTGGCTGGAACGAGTCACGTGACTCCTCCTGGATGCAAAAGTGAAAGTGAAGTCGCTCAGTCATGTCTGNGACGTGTGCGCATCGGAACCCTAATTTCTATGGTGGGGTGAGAGAGAGTGTGGAGGAGTCACACACGCTCACATACTCACGAATGCCTTCACCTGGAAGTGGCACGTGGCACCTTCACTCACATACAATTGGCTGGAACGAGTCACGTGACTCCTCCTGGATGCAAAAGTGAAAGTGAAGTCGCTCAGTCATGTCTGACTCTCTGCGACCCCGTGGACTGTAGCCTACCAGGCTCCTCCATCCATGGGATTCTCCCAGAAAGAATGTTGGAGTGGGTTGCCATTTCCTTCTCCAGGGGATCTTCCCAAACCAGCGATCGAACCTGGGTCTCCTGCATTGCAGGCAGACGCTTTACCCTCTGAGCCACCAGGGAAGGTCCCCCTGTACCCAAAGGGAGCTGGGAAATGTAGTCCTTTGTGCCCAGGAAGGCAAGGAGAGTCCAATATGCTGAGCATTCTTCTCCAGCGTGCTTTTTTTTTTTTTTTTTTTTAAATTCATGGGCCTCCCTGGTAGCTAGCTCAGCTGGTAAAGAATCCATTTGCAATGCAGGGGACCCTGGTTCAATTCCTGGATTGGGAAGATTCCCTGGAAAAGGGAAAGGCTACTCGCTCCAGTATTCTCGCCTAGAGAATTCCATGGACTGTACAGTCCATGGGGTCACAAAGAGTTGGACATGACTGAGCGACTTTCACTAAATTCTTTTATTGAATGAAAGTTTCTTCAGACTATAAAAGTGAAGTCACTCAGTTGTATCCAACTCTTTGTGACCCTACGGACTGTAGCCTGCCAGGATCCTCCATCCATAGGATTTTCCAGATCAGAATACTGGAGTGGGTTGCCATTTCCTTCTCCAGGGGATCTTCCCAAGCCAGGGACTGAACCTGCGTCTCCTGTATTACAAGCAGACTCCTTACTATCTGAGTCACCTGGGAAGTCCAATTCTATAGTGCTTTCCTATTTTCAAAGGTTTAACACACATGATTTCATACACAAATACCCTTCTATCCCTCCTATGCTTACATTGCCCTTCCCCTGCCTCTTCCCATTGGTAGCCACTCGTTTGCTCTCTGTATCTGTCCGTCAGGCAGTTCAGTCGCTCAGTCGTGTCCAACTCTTGGCAACCCCATGGACTGCAGCAGGCCAGGCCTCCCTGTCCATCGCCAACTCCTGGAGCTTGCTCAAACTCATGTCCATTGAGTTGGTGATGCCACTCAACCATCTCATCCTCTGTCATCCCCTTCTCCTCCTGCCCTCAATCTTTCCCAACATCAGGGTCTTTTCTAATGAGTCAGCTCTTCACATCAGGTGGCTAAAATATTGGAGCTTCAGATTCAACATCAGTCCTTTCAATGAACACCCAGGGTTGATCTCCTTTAGGATGGACTGGTCGGATCTCCTTGCAGGCCAAGGGACTCTCAAGGGTCTTCTCCAACATCACAGTTCAAAAGCATCAATTCTTTGGCACTCAGCCTTCTTTATAGTCCAACTCTCACATCCATACATGACCACTGGAAAAACCATAGCCTTGACTAGATGGACCTTTGTTAGC
>SJYW01014144.1:345750-397998 GCA_006410735.1 Raphicerus campestris
TGACAATATACAGCCTTGGCTTACTCCTTTTCCTATTTGGAACCAGTCTGTTGTTCCATGTCCGGTTCTAACTGTTGCCTCTTGACCTGCATACAGATTTCTCAGGAGGCAGGTCAGGTGATCTGGTATTCCCAACTCTTGAAGAATTTTCCAGTTTGTTGTGATCTACACAGTCAAAGGCTTTGGCATAGTCAATAAAGTAGAAATATATGTTTTTCTGGAACTCTCTTGCTTTTTCTATGATTCAGCAGATGTTGGCAATTTGATCTCTGGTTCCTCTGCCTTTTCTAAAACCAGCTTGAACATCAGGGAGTTCACGGTTCACCTACTGTTGGAGTCTCTGAGCATGACTTTGCTAGCCTGTGAGATGAGTGCAATTGTGTGGTAGTTTGAACATTCTTTGGCATTGCCCTTCTTTGGGATTGGAATGAAAACTGATCTTTTCTCTGATTCTGTATCACATTGCTTTTTTAAAACCTGTTATCATTATCTGTTACCATAATCTGTTACCATACTTAATCCTCACAGCAATACTCAGCAGGAGATATTATGCCTATTTCACAGATTAGAAAACTGAGGACATCTCGTCTGATCCAAACACGGGAACTTTATTGTACAGATTTTCCAAAGCTATTTTTGGCAGCTCCAAGATCTTTTGTAACTTCCTTCCTGCTTCTCATCTGTGTCCTGGACCCACTGTTCTCAACCTGGGTGCTACGACAAACCCAGGAGGGTTCCCCAAGCTGTTGGCTATTGACAAAGAGCAGGGTATAAAAATTTGCAAATTATTTGCTTTGCTAAATATATATATATGAATTAGTGTAAGTTCAAGGTTAACTCCAGGATGGCAACGATCTCTGGGAGGCTGTGCATGGGAGGACTGTTAGAACAGGAGCAGATGCCTGTGGGAGTATTTTTCCCTTGGGAATTTGAGTCCCCACAGACAAGGGGCTGGAACCACTGCTCGCAGCAGCAGAGAGTTCAGTCTGATGCCCCCTATAGAGCATCAGAGATTTTTATGTGGCCGTTTGAGAGAAAGTGGCAGCCATCTCATTGGACAGAACTGTGGTGATCTGGCCACACCCTGGAGAGAGAAGCAGGGGGCAGAGCGGAGCACAGACCCAAGAGTCAGGCTGATCTCTGAACACTGGCCTATTAACCTCCTGAGCCTCAGTTTCCCCTTCTGTAAAATGGGGAGAGAAGTGTCTACCTCCCAAGATCACAGAGAGGACTAAGTAAGAAAATGCCAGGGTAGTGCCTAGCATGTGCTTGGCTGTCTCCTCGGCTTTCTCTTCTCTGTCTGATGGATGCGCGGCCTGAGGTGGTGTGTGTTGTTATAAACCCAGAGGCAGCAGCTACATGCACCTTCATCTGTCATGGAATGTTTAAAATACTGTATTGAAAAAAAAACACGAGTTAAATATTCGGTCTAGAAGATTGGTTAAATAAACTCATTCAGGTTGATGAAGACTGTACTGCCAAATGTTCACAGGGCATTTGAAGCAGCAAAGGAAATGTTTATGACACAATTTTGAGAGGAGCAAATAATGCACAATATGGCACAAACAAGGCAGTGTCAGCTATGCAGAAGCAGGGGTTCAGTGGCCTGGAAAGGCGTGGCGGGCTCGTCGGCCTTTCCTTCAGACTGCATCCACTCCGTGTTTCGTTTTCGCTGCAATTTCAGTTCTTTTTATAAATTTCATATTTTAAGATATAACAGATTGAGATGAGAAAACTGTCCTTTTTTAAAAAAACGTGAATGTGGAATTCTGTGGGTGTCCGTTGCCCTCGTATGTCAGAGACCTGATTGTCAGGTGTTGGGTGAGATTAGGGTGAGGAAGGCATGGAATGAGAAGCAGCAAGCTCTGCGGGGAGGATGAGACTGAACTTGACCCCTTCCCTTCTCCTCCCTAGCTGTGTGACCTTGGGCATGTCATTGAAATTCACAGAGCTCCTGGGTGCTCACGGTTCAAACGAGGGTGAGCATTTCCCCCTCCCCAAAGACCGACACAGACAGACTGCAGAATCTCTGGCACAGTCGATGTAGAGCAGGGGCTCAGTGGACGCTGATGCTCTGCCCTCTCTGTATCCCACGGGTATTTCCGGGCACACAGCTGCCCCATCCCCCACATCGGGACCTGGCACCTGCTTCAGAGGCCCTGGGCTCAGGATTGATGTCTGCTTTACTTGCCACCAACATGGAGCCTGTCCCCGCACCACGAGTGCTTCCCCCAAACCCTTGGGCTCCTGAAACTTGATTGCAACTCTCTGTGCGAGTCACGGAGTGTAGCTGTCGACAGCTTCATCTTCAAAGTGATGTTGAGTTACGGAGCAGCTGCTTCCTTTACCAAGAGCCTTTGAAGTCCAAGCCCCAGCAAGCAGGGTGATTGGAGAGGATGACCTTGAAAGGTCCTCTGCAACCCAGGGGTCTGAGATTCTCTTCCGTGCTTTCATCACATTCCCTGGGGGGTAAAGTGGGCTACATTGAGCTGCACCAGCTGCCACCGCAGCCTGGGACGCTCACACTCCCCTCCCCGGGCTCCCCACCGCCTGTCTGTCTTCCAAGGCTCCACACAAGCACCACCCTCCTGTTGAAGTCATCCTAAGCTCACAGCTCTCCTTCCTGATGGGCTTGGAGCACCGCCCCCAATTCTTTTCTACATTCTCAGTAGCATAAGCACCTTGAAAATGACTGTTGTGCCCCTGGACCCTGGGTTCCTGTACCCGAGGCAGGATGTAGCCCAGAGCAAGTGCTGAAGAGATTCTGGATAATTTAGTTAACCCCACTCCCCCCACCAGAGATCATAGCTCACCAGTAAAGCCAAAGCTTCATTGTCTGATCCTTATGTACGATTGTTATCTCTGTGCTAGGCACCCAGTAAGCCTTTCATGACCCCTTTTAATTCCCCAAAAGTACCCCAGAAGGAAGGGCTTACTGTCCCCATTTTACAGATGAGAACACTGAGGCCTGGAGAGTTTAAGTGACTTGCCAAACATGTGGCAAAGTGGCCCTGAGGCTGGACTCTTCAACACTCCTCTCTGTCACATGTCTATCAGAGAGCAGGAGCCTGTTTTCAAGAATTTAATTATTTCCCTTTGAGGACACATGATGGGCTAAAAATAATGACTCAAAGTGCAATTGACAAACCCTGAAATTCACCCGTTTTAATTCAGAATTCAATGATTTTTAGTACATTTTATAGAGTTGTTCAACAACCACCACAGTCTAATTTTTGGGCATTTCCATCATTCTAAAAAGAAACCCATTAGCCAACACCATGCGTTCCCACTCCCAGCCCCAGGCAACCACTAACGTGCTTTCTGTTGGGAACATCTCATGTAAACAGAATCATAGCACGCAGCCCTCCGCATGCGGCTTCCTTCCCTGAGACAGTGCTATCGCGGTTTACCCATGCTGTAGCACGCATCAACACTCGGCTCCTTTCTGCTGACATATCAGGATGCCATCACAGGCACGCCATGTTTCGTTTGTCCATTGACCACTTGATGGCCATCTGGGTCGCTTTCAGTCTGGGGTTGGTTTGAATAATGGTGCTGCCACGATGTTCGCATACGAGTCTTTGGGTCAGAAATCCTAAGGTTGGGATTTCTAGGTTATATGGGAAATTGCGTGTTATTTTCACGACGCTGCCCAATTATTTGCCTAAGTTGCTGCACCATTCCATGTCCCACCAAGTGTATGAGAGTTTCAACTTCTCCACACCTTCACCAGCCCTTGTACCCAGTCTCCTGGCAAGGGGGAAGCGGCATTTTGTTTTGGCTTTAATTTGCCTTTCTCTGAAGAATGATGATGCTGAGCATCTTTTCATGCATTTATTGGCCATCTGTGTATCTTATTTGGTGAAATATCTATTAGGACCTTTTGTCCATTTTTAATTGGGTTATTTGTCTTCTTGTTGAGTTGTGAGAGTCTTTTTTTTTTTTTTCTTCTATGAAAGCCACATTCTCAAAATGGCTTTGGGGAGAAGAGAGGAGGTTATTTGGTGGAAAAACAGATCCGAGTTTAAACCTGGGCTCTACAGCTTCCAGGCTCTGGAATTTCAAACAAATGCCTTTAGTTCACTCCATTCCGGTCTCTTCTGTTACAGACCGGAGATAACAACATCAGCTGCAGTAATGCACACAAAGCATCAGCATAAAGTAGGGACGTATCTTCTGTCTGCTCAGAAATATTGATTTAGCCCAGCTCTATGCTGAGCACCGTCGTTGAAGCTGGGAATACAGCAGAGGATGAGACAAACAGCCTAGCCCTTGACCTCACGGAGCTGACAAGCTAGAGATGGAAACAGACAATAGACAGACGCGAAATAAACGTATAATATAACGTCAGAGAGCGATCGCTGAAGATAACCAAGCTGGGGAGACAGTGCGGCCGGGAGTGGGATGGCCTGGAGCCTTCTTGGGTAAGGCGGTGGTCCTCAGAAAGCTGCTTTACCTGCACATCCCCGCGGTCCAACAGATCAGTGGCTTAAACAAAGGAAGAGCTGCTTCTCTCTCACTCACCACCAGGGCCGGTTTCATGGCTCGGCTTCTCAAGGTCAACCAGGCACCCAGACGCCTTCCGCATCACGGCTCTGCTCCCTCCTCCTCTGCTCCCTCCTCCAAAGCGCGCATAAAGGCGCCACCTGTCCACACTGCAGGCTGCAAGAGGGAGGGAGGGAGAAGGGGGGCACTTGCCTTCCCTCAGGAAGCGCCTGGCAGCGGCTCACGCCCTGTGCCTCCCTGCCCACTGGGCAGCACCGAGTCACATGGCCACTCCTGCCTGCCAGGGGGACTGGGAGACAGAAGCCTTATTCTGGGCCCAGTTAAAACTCGGGCATTGTATCACCTCGAGTTAAGGGACGATACGGGGAGGCATCAAACAGTCCTTGCCACGGGCCATCAGGGAAGACTCCTCTGAGGAGTTGAGCAAAAATCTGAGTGAAATGGAGGGAGCCAAGCAAGGTTCTGTGGAAAGGGCATCCTACGGCAAAGACGAAAGTAGCTCTGGCCTTCCTGAATCAGGAGCAAGGCTGGGGTGCTGGACGGAAACCAAGAGTCCACAGTGGCTAGAGTGGGACAGGAGGGGAAACTTGGTAAAAACAATAATAGTAATAAGTTTGGTAAAACAACCAGGCCAGATAGTGTTGAGGAGGGTAGGTTTTACTCCAAGGGGAAGACAATCCTCTAGAGAGCTACGAATCCAGGCCTGACAATCTGAAACGATCTCATTACACAAAGAGGGCTCACGCAGGAGCTGGGACCGAAGTAGAAGGTGGGAAGTGGTCGATGTGAGATCTCTTTTGGAAGGACAGTGAACAGGACTTGTGGAGATGGGCTAGATGTGAAATGCGCAAAAACAAAGGGAATCAAAGCTGACCCCTATTTTTCAGATCGAGCTTTTACTCTCTTACAGGTGTAGCCAATCACGATAAGACTAAGGGCTCATGAGTCTAAAAGTCAGTCCATGCCCCTCTTCTGCTCCAAGCCCACAACACATTCCCACTTTCGTACAATGGGCCAGGTGCTCTCACCTGACCCTTAGAACCATCCTGAGAGGTAATGCTGCTTCCTGTCTTTTTAGATGAAAACACCGAACCAGGAGGGGTCAGGTGATATTTACAGTAGCATACCCTGTGAGTGGTGGACGCAGGATGGGGCTGACTCGTAGGCCCAAGCTCTTACGCGTCAAGCCAAGATCAGTGGAGCCCACGGCCCCGAGGTTGGGCGGGAGCTGCCGGAACTGTCTAGTGCTTGCCTTGGCTCAGGTCCTCTGATGTCCCTCCGGCATCTACCTACACACACGCAGGCCGGCACACACACGCAGGCTGGCACACACACGCAGGCTGTCACACACACGCAGGCCAGCACACGCAGACATCTGCACACACACCTAGGCACACCCATACCACCCCTCTCCTCTCTCACTTCTTCATGGGGCACTAGAAGCCCGGCAGAGAGTTCAGCCTGCCAGCCGAAAGTGCCCACGACGCTGTCGTTGTCAAAGGTACAGCGTCCTTTCCATCCGTGCACGGACACCCAGAACTGCCTTTCTACACAGGAGATCCTCTCAGCCCTCGGTGGGGATTGCGGTATTCCCAAGACCTCCTTGGATGGGGCCTTGGGAATCATGGGGCTCTTTCCCAAGGCTCGCTCCCTGGAGATGTACAGTCCATACAGTTGGAGTGCCAAGAATCTGTCCAGGCTCCCACTTTTGCCTGATGGTTCCTCTCTGCTTGATGGCTAAGAACAAGGACCCTGGNGGGAAACATTACTGTAGCGCCCCCCCCCCGCCCCACATCCAGTTAGTACTTTGGGTGGTACCCTCTGTGTCCCTGACACTTTGAATAAGTCATCTTAAGTTATTTCTTCCTCTCAACAACCCCGGGGGGCTCAGGGATGCTCCACTTCTTTCCAAGGAAGAAACTCCAGGAGAGTCAAGCCACGTATGAATTTAGGGGGGGTGGTGAGGCTGGGGCCCTCTTTCATACAAAAAATTATTTAAATTATGTTTCCTGACGGCGTTAGTATAAACATGAATATAAGCAAAGAGGCCAAATTCAATTTTTAATTTCTGATTTTAAAAGAAATTGACAAGAAAGACTTCCACGGTGGTCCAGTGGTTAAGAATCTGCCTTGTAATGCAAGGGACACAGTTTCAATCCTTGGTCCAGGAACTGAGATCCCACATGCCGAGGAGCGATTAAGCCCACGCGCTGCAGCGAAGACCCCACGCGCTGCAGCGAAGACCGACACAACCAAATAAATAAGCAAAAGAAACCGAAACACCACGTCGCGGGCCCTGAAAGCGTGGCAGGCTCTCGCACGGCGGCCAGCGTGCCAGATGAGTAAGCAGAGCCCGAGGGCCGGCGAAGGGACCCCGCAGGGTTACGCAGCCAGCGAGAGGTGAAGCCAAGGCCTCACCCGGGAGGCCTCTGACCCCAGCACTCTGGTCACCCCACCCATCCCGTGGCCCCTCCACTAGCATCCCAGCAAGTCTCTACAGAGTCAGACTCGGCCACAGGGGCGCCGGGGCTCTCCTGTCACACGTTACTGCACGTGCCCAGGGAGGGGGTGCGGCAGCTCAGAGACACACAGCAAGCAGGGCGCGGCCGGGATGGGGCCCCGCCCCTNGTCTCTACAGAGTCAGACTCGGCCACAGGGACGCCAGGGCTCTCCCGTCACACGTTACTGCACGTGCCCAGGGAGGGGTGCGGCAGCTCAGAGACACACAGCAAGCAGGGCGCGGCCGGGATGGGGCCCCGCCCCTGCCTGTGCGTCTGGCTCTTCTCTGCCCCTCCTCCTCTCACGCACCAACCCTCTCCCGCATCCCTGCACTCACAGTCACAGACGCACGCCCGCACTCCGCGCCACCGCGCACAGTGTCCANCAGGGAGGGGGTGCGGCAGCTCAGAGACACACAGCAAGCAGGGCGCGGCCGGGATGGGGCCCCGCCCCTGCCTGTGCATCGGGCTCTTCTCTGCCCCTCCTCCTCTCACTCGCCAACCCTCCTGCATCCCTGCACTCACAGTCACAGACGCCCGCCCGCACTCCGCCCCACCACGCACAGTGTCCACATAAGCCTCAGCCACTGCGGCGCTGGCCGTCTTCCCCCAGCTGCTAGGATCCACCCCACACGTCCATTTTACAGAGGGGAAAGCAGGTCAGGCCAGGACCACCCCGATCAAAGCCACTCGGCCACCGACCAAAAACGCCAGCGCGGCGTCCAGCCCAGACCCCTGACCCTCAGGCCTGGCCTGCACGCACCCGCCGCGCTGACCACAGATGGCAGGAGCCGGCCTGAGGGGCCCCCTTGCCCCTTCCCAGCTGGCAGAGGTGAAACAAGGCCACGTAACTGGAAAGTTCTGAGAGAGCCGTTTCCAAGCCCTCGGCGTCCAGGCTTGGCACAGTCGCTGCCTCCAGCTCAGGCTCAGCAAGAAAAACCAGTTCCAGGAGGCTGCCCCGAGGCCTCAGGCCGCCTTCCGCCCTGACTTTAACTCTGCAGGGGCAGGCCAGCGGCCTCAGGGCCCAGCCCGGGGGCCCTGGGCCAAGCCCGAGAGTTTGGCCTGGTTCTGCAGAGTGAACTGTCAGCCCCCAGACCCCTGTGGCTTCCCCTCCACACTATTATGTCCGCTGAGCCTCAGTTCTCCCGCCACGGAGGAATAGTACTGTAGGTAGACCTCACTTCACTGGGCCTCCCAGGTACTGCATTTCTCACAAAGTTGGAAGGTTTGCAGCGACCCTCTGCCAGACAAGCCCGTCAGTGCCATTTTAACAGAAGCATTTACTCACTTTCTGTCTCTTGGCCACATTTTGATAATTCTCGCAATATTTCAAACCCTCCACAAGCAGAAAGATTGACCTGTTGAAGGCCCAGAAGATGGTTAGCATTTTCTAGCGATAAAGAATCGACACTGTGTTTTTAGACATAATGCTGTGCGTGCTTAATTGACTGCAGTGTCGTGTAAACAAGTTTACATGAAATGGGAAACCGCAGATTCGGGGGACTCACTTTATTGCGATATTTGCCTTATCGTGGTGGTCTGGAACGGAAACTGGAGTGTCTGGGGCCTGCCTGTGGTACCTACCCCGCAGGGTTGCCATTGTTCAGGATTAAACGAGGTGCTTTACACAGGGCATGGCACCTGCTGAGAATTAGAAGAGGAACGTGAAGCGGCTGACACCCAGGCTGGTTCCCAAAGGCCAAAATGGACTGATGGGCTCACAAAGGACTAAGTCACCCTCTGAGGGGAACGCTACAGGGGTAGACGCCAAGGCCAGGGAGGAAGCAGAAGATGGGGTCCCCAGCCAGAGACCTTCACAGTGGCCTCTGGCACCGCAGAGGGACCTCTGACTTGGCCCCCAGACCGACAGGATCGGATTCTCCACCCACTGCCCTCTGCAGCTTCCCACGGGTGGAACACATGTCCTGCACCACAGGGCTGAAATTCCCAATTCCCCACCCATTTTACAGATAGTAAAACCGAGGCCACAGAAACAGGAGTCACTGGCCAAGATTTCAAGACAATGCCAGGACCCAAACCCAGAGTGCCCTGACTTTTGCAGGCACTGACTGACGAATTTGGAGACAACGAGTTTCCGAATCACTCAGCTATCCTGGGGACAGGTTTCTACTTTTCTTTCTCTAAGCACTACCTGACATCTAACTCAACACAATGGACTTGTCCCTCCAACCCTGAGAACAGCTCAAAGAAAGAATGGATTGCTGGGCTCCATTCCCCAAGCCATCCGACACTGTCCTGCTCCAGGCACGATCACACACAACTGTCCTCCCTGAGTCGTCTCCCCTGCCCCTGACACCCTTCCTCTGCGACCTCTGGGAAGTTACACCGCCTCCTTCCAGACGCAGCTCCTCCGACCCTCCCTGATGGATCTTGGCCCTTCAGATACCAGCCCATCGGCCCTGACGCCTGGGCATTTAAACGACCTAAAGACTCCCTCTGGACTGTATTCATTTGCCCTTTTTAGAGCGATAATCGATCTGTTCTCATTTATTCATCTGTTTATTCAACAAAGGTTTCCTGAGTACCAGCCAAGAGTCAGACACTCCTTCCGGTCACTTACCTCCTAGTGAGGGGAGGGCAGCCGCCGGGAGGAATCACTCGGGACTTTGTTACAGCCGTGAGGTGCTGGGCATCCTGGGGGATTCAGCAGGGGCCTGTTCTGGCCTCAGGTGCCTTCCCGGTGAGGAACCTTGCCAAGGAGGAAAGAGTCTCTCCCATCACTGCTGGCGCTCCCTGGAGGTGAGGGCTGTCGAGCTGTCTGCACCATCTTGCATCTCCTCCTGGTGGGTTTGGCGGACAGTGATCCCGGCTCTGCCGCCTCTAAGTGAAGGGTATGGAAGGAGTCACTTCCTTGGGCCGCGGTTCCTCTTTCATGAACAGAATTGGGAGCTCCTACCTCATCAATTTACTGCCGGATGGAGAAGTACCCCCAAGCTCACGGAGGGAGTGAGGCCAGCTGCAGGGTACGGGGTCCCTGAGCTCGCCTTCCAGAGCAATGGCTGAGAGCAGCGGCCCTGGCGGACGGCTCCCTTTTATGTGGATTTGGGAGCATCGCCTCCTTTTGTGTGGTCTCTGTGCTCTGACCTGTAGGGCAAGAGGGTTGGACCATGGTCCCTCCCAGGTTGCTGGAGGAAGCCTGCTGCCCAGAAACAGGACAAGTCACCAAGTCTGCTCTGAGTGGTCTGGGCTTCATCTGTCCCCTCCCTGCCCTCCACCACCACGCCCTCAGACAGCAATGGAAATGGGAACACAACACCCCTGAAGATGGAGAATAAAAGAAGCAGTATTCACCCATCACCAACTAAAGGGATGTGGAGGAAAAGCATCGGGCAAACAGCCTCGCCATCTTGCACCATGGAGCCCCACGGGCAGAGCTGGACTGTCTTTAAATTATGGAACCTGGGAAACTGGAAGGCAGAACAGAGAAGAGAACCATGCTCCCAGGAAGTAGGGGACAGAGGATGGCCCCCCCCGGGGGACCTGGACGAGGACACCCAGCGGAGGCTCCCCTGTCTCCCGACTGGAGCCACCACCTCCCTCATTGTCCCCTAGTTCTTGGTGACTATTGATTCTGGGAGTCCCACACTCTGTATTATTTTCGGAATGTTCCATGAAAGTTAACAGAGAAAGCTTCAACTGAAATTGGAGTCAGGAGGGCCTGTAGAAGGAACTCTCATACCCCACCCACTTACTGTCAACAACCCGAAACAGGAAGACATCAGTTATCCCAACAGAAAAAACTTCAGTCACTGACTCCAACAGGAAGAGATATGCCTTGCGCTCCTCAAAATGAGGGCCAACTACTTTATCACTCCAGAGGGAGGAAGACTTCCTTCTTGCCCAGCAACAAGCCCATCTCATCCTCGGCTGCACCCTTCTCTTCTGCCTTCAGTCTTTCCCAGCATCATTGTCTTTTCCAATGGGTCGGCTCTTTGCCTCAGGTGGCCAATTAGATCTTTAAATTTACTCAGTTAAATTTTGTTTTTTAACAGTTTCAATCAAGGGAATTCTTTCCTTGGTTCTTATCTCGAGCTTTCTTGCTGGAAGCCCTAGAACTCATTTGGTCTCCAGTCATTTCCATTTAGCTGGAGACTCACTCTGGCTAAGTCAACATTCCATATGTTTTCAAGTGTTTGGAACAATTGCTACACACAGACCTTAGGGCTTCTGCACCAGGGGGCCCTCTGATTTGACTGTCTTTTCCCCACTTGTCTACCTATCATATCCCTCGTGAGTCAGCTCTGAGACATCCCTAACCCCGCAAAGCCCTGGCTCTTTCCCCCTTATTCCTATCGCACCACAAGCACCCCTCCCATGTTTCATGGTGACTTTCTCTGATGCTGTCCTGTCCCTCTAGAGTTTCTGGAGGGTGGGGTGGATCTAAGAGGGCAAGAGGGTCTGAGGCTGAGCTTCTTATCTAAGGTGACTGCCCCTCTCTGGACTTCAGCTTCCCATCCACAAAGTGGGAACAATCCAGGCTAGTGTAATTCTACCTAAGCTGCATATTAGCTGAGGAAATTGACCCTGGCTCCTGCAGTCAGTTCAGTTCAGTTCAGTCACTCAGTCGTGTCCGACTCTTTGCGACCCCGTGGACTGCAGCACGCCAGGCCTCCCTGTCCATCAACAACCCCCAGAGTTTACTCAGACTCATGGGCATTGAGTCAGTGATGCCACCCAACCATCTCATCCTCTGTTGTCCCCTTCTCCTCCTGCCCTCAATCTTTCCCAACATCAGGGTCTTTTCCAATGAGTCAGCTCTTCTCATCAGGTGGCCAAAGTACTGGAGTTTCAGCTTCAACATCAGTCCTTCCAGTGAACACCCAGGACTGATCTCCTTTAGGATGGATTGGTCGGATCTCCTTGCAGTCCAAGGGACTCTCAAGAGTCTTCTCCAACACCACAGTTCAAAAGCATCAATTCTTTGGCATTTAGCTTCCCTTATAGTCCAACTCTCACATCCATCCATGACCATTGGGAAAACCATAGCCTTGACTAGATGGAGCTTTGTTGACAAAGTAATGTCTCTGCTTTTTAATATGCTGTCTAGGTTGGTCATAACTTTCCTTCCAAGGAAGGAAACTAATTTCATGACTGCAGTCACCATCTGCAGTGATTTTGGAGCCCAAGAAAATGAAGTCTGTCACTGTTTCCACTGTTTCCCCATCTATTTGCCATGAAGTGATGGGACCAGATGCCATGATCTTAGTTTTCTGAATGTTGAGCTGTAAGCCAACTTTTTCACTCTCCTCTTTCACTTTCATCAAGAGGCTCTCTAGTTCTTCTTCGCCTTACCACTTCTTCTGCCCTTCTTCTGCCATAAGGGGAGTGTCATCTGCATATCTGAGGTTATTGATATTTCTCCTAGCAATCTTGATTCCAGCTGTGCTTCATCCAGCTCAGCATTTCTCATGATGTATACTGCATATATGTTAAATAAACAGGGTGACAATATACAGCCTTGATGTATTCCTTTTCCTATTTGGAACCAGTCTGTTTTTCCATGTCCAGTTCTAACTGTTGCTTCCTGACTTGTATACAGATTTCTCAAAAGGCAGCTCCTACAGTCAGCAAGCCCTGAAATCTCAGTAGCTTAACCCAATGCTTTTGAGAGAGGAGAGAGAGAGAAGGGAGGAGGGAGAGTAAGGGAGGAGAGAGAGAGAAGGGAGGAGGGAGAGAGAAGGGAGGAGGGAGAGTGAGGGAGGAGGGAGAGTGACAGGAGGAGGGAGGAGGGCAAGTGAAAGGAGGAGGGAGAGGGAAAATGAAGGGAAGACGGAGAGTGACGGGAGGAGGGGGGTGAAGGGAGGAGGGGGAGTAAAGGAGGAGGGAGAGAAAAGGGAGGTGGGAGAGGGAAGGGAGGAGGCAGCCCACGGCTTCTTCACTGCCTCAATCTGGAAGCTACTCAGGTCACGCCCATTTACTCTTTCTAGGCCATAACTCCATCCAATGCCCCTGCCACTACAGAGGGGGCTGGGAAATGTAGTTTTCCTGGGTGCCCAGGAAAGGGAAACTGAATCAGGACTTAGCCTGGTTGGACTTAGCTTATGGTGGACACATAGCCTTGTCTCCATGTATGGATGGGAATTAATGACAAAGAACATGGGGCTCCTAGCGCAGAGGCTGACACGTAGTAGGTGCTCCATGAAACTGCTGCTCATCCTCCAATGGCATCTCATCCTCAGACCAGCCCAGCATCTGGCCCCCAGTGGAGGTCAGGTGGGTGCTTTGCACAGCACCCCACCCTGACCCTGTCCCCAGGCTCCCCTGGCCACTCTCCCCACAGCCTCCCCTCCCGCCTCGCCCTCAGCTTGCCTGGGGCTGCTGTCTCCCCCTTCTGCACCTGGACCACTGTCTCTTTTCAGAGCATTGATTTGCAATCAGCCAGCACTGAGGCCCCTGGCTGTGCTGAGTTAGCTCCACTCAGAGGCTCGGGGCTGCGGAACCCAAACCTGTTCTGCCTCTCTGGGGCCAACACCACCTCCTTAGTCCCTGCGAGACTTACGAGTCGGGTCCAGAGCCGGGTCCAGACTCGGGGCTGTGCAGCTGCTTTCCTAAGCAGGGCTAGACTCGCTCTCTCCCACACGTCCTTCTGCTGGCCTAGTGGAGTAGCCGGGAGCCATGGCCACGCTCATCAGGTTCTCCCACCCACTGGGGGTGGGCAGGAGAGGGTCTCTGCTTCTCCCCTTCCTGATGGTCTCTTGAAAAGTACACAAGATTCAGGGCCAAAAGAGAGGGTGGTCCTTGACACACAGCAAAGCAACTCATCCAATCACCATGACAACTTATATAAAAGCAGGTTTTATCGGCCCCAGTTTACAAGTGAAGAAATTGAGCTCAGAGGTCACCAAGCACTGTTTTTGAAACTTATCTGGCCAGAAAACCTTTCTTCCTGCTTGGAGTAAATGCAAAACACTTTAAAACATGCCCCTGGGCTGGCCTGTTTCTTACCCTAAAAGCTGATTTGACACATCCATTCAAAAGCTTAGCATGCACATCCCCTAGCTCAAGGCTTCTTAACCAGAACTCCAAGAGTCTGGGGCCTTCCAGAATTTGCATGTGAAGTCCTCTGTGTAGGTGGACTTTGCCAGCAGGGTCTATAACTTACAGTAGGTCTCCAGAGGGCTCTGGGACCCAGGAGGAGTCAAGAACCGCTGCTCTGATTTGGGTCCGTATAGAGAAGGCCCAGTTTTGTTCTGGGGTTGCGCAAAAGTGAACAGAACAGCAGAGATGTGGGGGGAAGCACCGGGAGTGGGAGAAATGGCCCGTGCGACAGCAGGGATGAGGGGACAGTAAACAGATGAGCTTGGCTGGAGCAGAACGCGTACTTGAGACCAGTGACAAATGAGGTCGGGGCATTGAAAGGGCCTCGGAGCACAGGCTGAGGCATTTCGATTTGATAGGGGAGGCCGTGGGGAACCACAGGACATCTTGGGGCCCGCAGTGGCAACTCAGAACATGGCTTGTGGAAGAGGAAGGCAAGAGCAGAGGGGAGAGATGAGCTACCCCGATGGGGCTCCGAGGACAGCCAGCTCCAGGGAGCATGCCACCCCCGGAAGGGCACAAGGGGCTGGCGACAGCCTGCAGCATTGCAGGAGGAGACTTGAGCAATGACACGAGAGGACACAGCCTGTTTTCAGATCTAAAGGGACCTGGCTTGAATTTCAGGGCTGCCATTTCCTAGCTGTATGGCTTTGGGCAAAGAACTTAACCTTTCTGAGTTTCTTCCTGGTAAAACAGGCATAACCATGCCTGTTTGGTGAGACTGTGAACATTCATTTTAATGAGAAACTACCTCTGAAGCATTTAGCCTAGGACAAGCCCCACCACCAGCTCTTGACAGTAACGGGTTCCAGCACGATCCATCAAGGCTTTCTGTATACACTGGCCAGCCCTGCAGAGCGCCTGCTCCAGGTGCCCTTCCCAGGCAGCCTATTGTTTCCTGACAACAACCCCAGAGGGATGACCTCATGCCTGTTTGACAGATGAGAAAACAAAGTCACAGAAATTTTCAGAATCAGCAGTGATGAACTGTGGTGATGGAGAAGACTCTTGAGAGTCCCTTGGACAGCAAGGAGATCCAACCAGTCCATCCTAAAGGAGATCAGTCCTGGGTGTTCATTGGAAGGACTGATGCTGAAGCTGAAACTCCAATACATTGGCCACCTGATGCGATAGAGTTGACTCATTGGAAAAGACCCTGATGCTGGGAAAGACTGAAGGCAGGAGGAGAAGGGGATGACAGAGGATGAGACGGTCGATGGCATCACCGACTCAATGGACATGAGTTTGAGTAATCTCCAGGAGTTGTTGATGGACAGGGAGGCCTGGCGTGCTGCAGTCCATGGGGTCGCAAAGAGTCAAACCCGACTGAGCGACTGAACTGAACTGATATTAAGATTGTTGTATATTAAGTGATATATATTAAGGTGGTTGTCAAGGGATCAGGGACAAAGGTGTCACCTCCCTCGGACTCAGGGCAGGAGAAGACCCATGCTCCTGATGGTATTCAAAGTCATACAGTTGATTGGTTCTTGGGGTTATGGGCATGTTTATAGAGCTTCACATAGGGATCTGGTTAACAGGAGAATTCTGATTTTCTGAAGCTGGGGTGAGCCTGAGATCCTGCATGCAGACAAGGTTTCTCCAGAATGGCGTAGGTATAAAAGTGACTGGACCTTGGCTGAGAAACTGAGCCTGCTTCCTTATCCATGGAATGGGTCTTGCCTCCCCTGTAGGGCTCTGTGAAGACTAAATTTAGGAGACAGTTCCTGCTGCCCCGGCAGGGTACAGAGCCTGACACAGGGTGGGCATCCAGGAAATCTTCGCTGTGATTATAATCATTGTCATTATCACTCTCACTCTTGGCTCTGAGCTCTCTGGGAAAACTCTACCTCCCTGTAGGCAGGCAGAGGGTTATACCCCATATTCAAGCCTCACGATGTTCCCTTCACTTCAGTTCTCTCCACCCCAGGAGGAAAAATCAGGATGTGATCTGCCATTTCAAACAGCACAGCACCCATGAATCGTTTCACATTCAATTTCCCCATCAAATTCACAGGCACGTATCACATACCATTGTTCTATTTCCTAATGGTCTGTGCAGCGGAAATTGTAAGTAGGACCTTACTTCATGCCCTTGGCATTCCCAGCTCTTTGAAATCCCCTTTCCAGGCCAGACCCCTTTTTCTGATGGCTATAACATGCCTTGTCCTCTCCAAAATCCTGGCCTCACCTGCCCCTCATCCCTGCTCATCCCAGAGTGTCAAGGCACTATGCTGATGAGTCCCCGTGGAGAGCTGTGTTGGTCCTGCTTGGGTTCCTGTGGAGGTGAGCTTTGGTAGCTGGTACCAGAGCGGGCTGGGTGGATGCTGCGTCCAGGGTCAGAGAGGAGACCATTCGAGTCCCACCTGTGTACCACTCGCAAACTGTGGGCCTCGGGTGAGTGTCGAGAACGGTCATGCCACCTTCAAATAGTAAGTACTCTTCATGCAAGTGGCAACATACCCGTGACTTGCTCTTCTACCCCAGACCCAGCTCAATGCCCCGTGCTCTAGGCCCAGATGGGTAGACAGCTAGGACTTAGTTTCCCACTGGGTGAGATCCATTTATGGATGACCCTTCTGGATTCAACAGGTCTATGTTCTCATTCAAGTGTATATGCGTGCGTGCAAGTGTGCATACGTGTGCATCCATATACTGGCATATACACGTGTGTGCTTATATGTGCCTGCATGTGCATTCATATGCGTGCGTAGACACACGTGTGTTCATGTGTACATGTGTGTGTATGTGTATGTGTGTAAAAGGCCACACAATTCCCCAACTTCTTCTCTGACATCTCCACCCCCTCTGCACACACGAACTTTACCTCCCAAAGTGCCTACGCCCAGCTCCTCCTAACCTCGGACCCTCCAGTCAGACCCTCACCCACCTGGGATCAACTTCCACCTTGGAACACACAACCCGTCAGACTGAGGGGACCAGAGGAGGCGGTGGCGGGGGGAACACAGAGCTAATCACTGGAAGATGGGTCTGTTTATTTGCATGGCACGCATTTGTCTCTGACTGTTTTATCCACCCCCTGAGCCAGCCGAAGAGTTCTCAATTTATCCTGCCCGCACAGAGAGACCAGATTGGAGGCGTGTACGCACATCCACAGAAGCCCGATATAGACTTCCAATTATCTTTTAATTTCGCTCCTGTCTTCATTTGTTCATTTCACTTTTTCCAAATGGACTGGAGGGGAAAAAAACGCTGTAATTTATGGAGTTTGAAGTCTGCTGGCAGGAGCGCCGTGTTCACCTGACGGATGGGATTAGACTTCAAGTTAGTGCCTGAAGCTCACTCCCCACCGCCCTTGGGGGAGCCAGCTGCCTCTGAGAGGCCCCAAAGCCCCTCCTCTCCCACTTCTGGTTCCAACTCCTTGTAGTAACTTTATCCTCTTATTTTCTATATTTTCCACCCTCTGTCATCTGGGCCATCTGAGCTGACTGTGAGCTCCCGAGTCTAGCTAGTTCCTAGCAATGGCAAATGACTCACCCAGGAGCACACTTATCATATGCAAATGAACCCAAAGGCTTCCTCCAACCACTTCCTTACTTCCTTCTAGGCTCTTAGGGGGCTCTTATACCCTGGAACCAATATTCCCCTGCCCTAATCACTCCAGGAGAAAGCTGAGTCCCAAAGAATTGACGCTTTTGAACTGTGGTGTTGGAGAAGACTCTTGAGAGTCCCTTGGACTGCAAGGAAATCCAACCAGTCCATCCTAAAGAAGATCAGTCCTGAATGTTCATTGGAAGGACTAATGCTGAAGCTGAAACTCCAATACTTTGGCCACCTGATACAAATTACTGACTCACTGGAAAAGACCCTGATGCTGGGAAAGATTGAAGGCGGGAGAAGGGGGCGACAGAGGATGAGATGGTTGGATGGCATCACTGAGTCAATGAACATGAGTTTGAGTAAACGCTGGGGATTGGCGATGGACAGGGAGGCCTGGTGTGCTGCAGTCCATGGGGTTGCAAAGAGTCGGACACAACTGAGCGACTGAACTGAGCCGCTGCAGGACCGGGGAGGTGACAAACTAACACAGCCTCAGGACCCCCGCACTTCTAAGCCTGCTTACTCTGTCTCCCCCAACCCTTCTCATGAAAAGCATAATAAATCTCTGTTCCCTCTGTCCCCTCCCCACTCTGCCTCCTGGTGACCCTGGTGCTTCCTCATGGCCCTGAACGGCACTTGGATGGGGCTCCTCTAGAGAACTATGAACAACAAGCTATCTTTCCAGTAGCAGCATCTCCCGACCTGTTGACCTCACCATGTTATTTTTCAGTCACTAAGTCGTGTCAACTCTCTGCGACCCCATGGACTGCAGCACACCAGGCTTTCCTGTCCTTTACCATCTCCTGGAGTTTGTTCAAACTTATGTCCATTGAGCCAGTGATGTCATCCGACCATCTCATCCTCTGTCGCCCCCTTCTCGTCCTGCCTGAATAATAATAAAGCCTATACTTTATAACAGCCTCAGGCGGCGGTGGTCACTGAGGACCTAAATGGAGGGCGTGCAGGGGGAAGCCTCCGTTAATGAAGGTCTCCCGTGTGCTCAGATCTTTCACAGGTGTTACCTCCACCCTCCAACGAAGGAATTGCCAAGCCGGGTTTCACGCCAGTGCCACCTTCCCCTCCACCCTCATGCTCCTTCACCCAGGTCCCTGCACCCCAGCATAAGGGCCTGGTATACGGCCAACATCTGGTAAATATCAGTCACGTCAATCAGCCAGACCAGGCCTCCCAGGTGGCTCAGTAGGTTAAGAATCCACCTAAACTGCAGGATACCTGCATTCCATCCCTGTGTTGGGAAGACCCCTCGGAGGAGGTCACAACATCCCACTCTGGTCTCCTTGCCTGAAGAATTCCACGGACAGAGGAGCCTGGCAGATACGGTCCCCAGGGCTGCACAGAGCTGAGCATGAGTGAAATGACTTAGCACACATGCCCGCAGTCAATCCGTCTATGCCCCCTCTTTCTTTGTATGCACACTCAAGGCTAAACACCTTTCTGGAATTCTCTCCTGACCTCTCTTCTGATGCCCCTTGCTCCAGACTCCCTGGCCATCCAGTCTAGTCCGGTTTACTCTGCCAGGAACATCTGTTGACAAGTCACCTTGTTAATATTTCCGTTGCAATACACTGTGGCTGGACGGCATCGCAGGCGTGTGCACCAGCTTCCAGATCTGCAGGGAGGTCCTTCCCCGGGGCTGGGACTGTGTCTCTGCTCCCAGGGGCCCTTTCACTTTCCCCTGGCCACCAGGGGTCTGGGCTGGCTACATCTAACACCGGGGAGCACAGTTGCAAATGGAAAGAGCAACTGCCTGACTTAAAGGCTTGAAGGCGGAGCTGTAGCGGGGGGCACTCCAGGACGCATGAAGCCTTTCTTGGGTGGGAAGCAGCCCCCCTAAGGGGCTGAGGCCCTGTGCGCTTGGTGGCAGCATCCAAGAGGTCACTGCCAGGCCGCAGCACACCAGGGGGTGTGCAGTCTCCTCTCTCAGGAGGGAGACGTGCAGAGCTGCCCTGACTGGGGGAATGGGAGCTTGGCTCCTGGGGGGACCCCAAAGCCCTGCTTTCACCACTGGACAAATCATTTTTATTCTCCTTTATAACTCATCCTCTCTGTCCCAGAGGAAGACAAATGGGCCTGGCAGTTAGAGACACTTGGCTATAAATCAAGGCTCTGCCACTGACAACCTCTGTTGACATTGGTGCATAATCTCTCTGAGCCTCCGTTTCCCCACCTGTAAAATGAGGTGATGACAATACCCGCCTCTGTGGATGCCCAGGAAGACCTCACTCATGCAAAATACCCAAGACTCATTCCCCTTCCCCGACACTCACCTGGGCGGTATAGACGGCAACCGCTCCCCAGCACCCAGCAGACGAGTGAACTAAACCAACTGACTTTTCATTCCTCTACCCACTGGGATCTCCTGAGATGATTTTGTAAAATGAGGATTTCCTGGAAGCCACCTTGAACCCACTGAATCGTAAAATCTGGGGGCGGAGCTTGGCAATCTGTGTTTCTAACAATCATGGTGAATCACTATTTTGACAGAGATGGAAAGAGAGGAAACAACACCCTCTCAGAGTCACCAGTGGGACAGGCTGAAAACGCCTGACTCCCAGAGCAGTCATACCTGTTGAACGAACTTAGGTCTATAAAAGTCTGGAGTCTGGAAACAAAAGGTAGAAGTCCTCACTTGCAGCAAACTTGGAGCTGCCATTAAAAGGGGACCACAATTCTCCTCCCCGAAGCGGGACAGCGGACAACAGACCCGAGTCGCGCAGAGCACCCACCCGCATCCTCCCTGTGGAAAGGCTCCATCGGCTTGGCTCTGCCCCAGTGGCGCCTCCGGCCCCGGGGCTGAGCTTCCCTGGAGACCCAGAATCCAGCAAGCGGAGCGGAGCGCACTTGGAGCCACAGCCCACGCGATGAAGGCTGAAAGGGGCGAGTGCAAGAACAAGAGAACAAGAAGGAACGAGAAGATGATGCCAGAAGGACGGGGGCGCCGGGAAGGGGGCACAAGAGGCAGCTTGGCCTGACCAGGAGGGTCGGGCCAGCAAAGACGGGGGAAGGCGGCCCGCGCCCCAGCCCAGATCGCGGCATGCACACGGCACTCAGGAGATGACCATGGAAGGTAGACAGACGGGGGCACGGGGGAGCTGTGAACAGCGTCCTGAGGAATCACGATTTTCTCCTCAAGTCAAGGCTTCGGAGCCAAATTCCTCCAAACACGTGCCTGTTCCACAGAGTGGTTCTTATTCTCATTTTTAAGTTAAATGCCAACACTTGTAAGTGGAGAGTGGCAGCGTCTCTGAAACAGGGGGACCAGGCAGCGACGGCCCACCCGCCTGGCCCCCTTAGCACCCACAGGCAGCATGAGGCTGAGACCCCCGTCCTGGCCTCTGGGGACCCCGAAAGGCCCTGAGTCTGGGGAGGGGCAGGGTCACACCAGTGCCTCCGAAGGTCGAGCCGATGACAATTCACACGATGACGATGGCGCCGAAGGTAAGAAAGAGGAGGAGCGGTTGACACTGGCCAAGCCTTTACACAGGAGCTCGGCCCTGCGCCCTTTACACACACCAACCCATCTTGCTCTCCCCACGACCTTGTGAGGGGCTGTTACCACTATCTTTTCAGATGGAGAAACGGAGGCAGAGAGAGGCGGACTCACTTGCCTGAGGTCACACAGCTTAGCGGCAGAGCCAGGCGCTGCTGAGACGGGAGGCGAGTGAGGCTCCCGCAGCCTCTGACTGTCTGAGACTGTCTGAGGCTGTCTGGTTCCAAGGGTGAGGGTGCGCCCCATGTTTGTCCCTGATCTAGGTACGAACGCTGTGTTTTTCCCCCAACTCCACCCCCAAGGCTGGTTTTCTCAGGCACCTCATCGGGCAGGGAAAGAGGGCAGTCATTCAGAAGCCAGGTCAGGGGGCTTGGCCCAGCTCCCGGCTCAGCCTCCCTGGCTGCTGACTGCAGACCGACCCCGGTGTGGGGACCCACCGACCTCAACAGGAAGAGCGCAGACCCAGAAGGATCTCTCACCACACCTGCCGAGGCTGCACCTGCCCGCAGCTCACCACACCCAACCTCCCAGCCCAGCGGATGTGCAAAAGAGAAAGCAGGAGGTGCACAGCAGCCTCCCACCCCGAGCGCTCCCCAGCACCAGGTGACTGTTTGACAGAGAGCTTCCTCCCTCTTCGAGTGCCCGCTGGACATGCCCAGCCCCCTCCAGCCGCGGCTGGCGTGGGTGGTGATCACAAGCTCAGCCTCCTCCAGGCAGATGCCTCCCACCCCCAGGGAAAAGCACCGAAGGATCAGGGAGGCCAGCCGCCGCACTCTGCCAGCCCCGGGCCTCGGTGGCCAACTCTGCCAGCTCAAAAGTCACCTTTGCTTCAACTCTTCACCAGCCCAGCCAGAGCTGGCCCCAAACCCCCTCCCGCTCAGCCCAGCAGGAACAAGGAACCGTCCCCTATTGGGCAATCATTAATCGGATTCTTGACATTCCTCTGCCCCAGGTCGGCTTGGGAACATGCTCCCCAGAGGAGGAGGAGCAGAGGCCCAGGACTGGCATCTGGACATGCAGCTGATGGGCCAGCTGGTGCTGTCCGCCGCCGCCCTGCTCCTGCTGACAGCAGCCTACAGGCTGT
Organism: Raphicerus campestris; assembly: GCA_006410735.1. NCBI lineage: Eukaryota > Metazoa > Chordata > Mammalia > Artiodactyla > Bovidae > Raphicerus > Raphicerus campestris. Next base: position 367,970 of record SJYW01014144.1, read on the forward strand.
ACAAGTCCAGGCCAGCCTGGGCCCCACCGCGGGGGCCGGACACCAAGGCCGAGGCCGAGAGGGAGGCAGGGGGCTCTGGGCAGCCTGCCGCCCAGGAGGCTGTTCCCGGGGTGCCACAGTGGGACCTGAGACGCCGAAGGGGAAGCAAGGGGGCCACAGGACCGCCAGGCTGCCGCTGGGAGAACACGGAGGCCTCCAGAGTCCTGGCCACCGGAGCTTCGTCCGCAGTCTCAGAAGCTGGAGAGGCTGGGAGAGCTGGAAGGAAACGTGCTGGAGAGGAGCACGCTGGGCAGCGCCCGGACTCTGACCTGCCAGCTCCTGGGTGCGGAGGCCAGGAAGCCGGAACAGCTGTGGACGGTAAGCCGGAGCTGCCCCATTGCCCTGATCAGTGCAGCAAGCCCCCAAGCCCCCCAGCTGGCCTCCCCGCCGTGGACAGCGGCCGTGTGGGTGGTGAGCCCGCTCCCGGGCAGGACAGCGGACTCCCCAAGCATCCAGGGAGCAGGGAGCAGGAATCCCCCTATGAAGGTCAGGCGGCCCGCTGTGAAGGCCAGTGTGACATGAACAGCAGCTGGGTCTTCACACAAGCGTCAGGGGTCCACAGGGAGGAGGCAGGGGCCCTCCAGGCTGCCTCGGACCTGGGCCTGGCCCTGCGTCAGCAGGAGGGCGCTTCCGACGCCTCCTACACCTTCTCGTCTGTAGCCTGGGTTCAAGTAGCGGAGAATTTCATACCGGAGAAGTTGGAGGGGATCAGGCCCAGGCTGAAGGGCAAGGTGTACGATTACTATGTGGAGTCCACCTCTCAGGCCACCTCCAGGGGCAGGCTGGTCCCCGGAACAGCTGCTCCGGCAGGGGCTCCAGCCCTTGAGTCAGTGTCAGGTCCCCTGGGAACAAGGACAGCATCTGGATGGCCTGCCGATGATGGAGAAGGGGGACCGGAGACAGCCGCCTCCCCCGAGTCTGACCCCTCCCACTCCACGCGAGGCTTCAGCCGCAAGGAGAGCCTCCTTCAGATCGTGGAGAACCCAGAGCTTCAGCTGCAGCTCAAAGGCTTTGGGGAGGCTGCTCCCTCCTGCCCAGACCAGAGAGCCACGCCCACCCGCCCCATGTCCCAGGATTCTCTTGAGTCCAGCTCAGCCGGAAGCCGCGGGAAGCCCCACGTGCACTCTGTGGCTGGCACCAATTTCTTCCACCCCCCGCTCAGCCCTGGATCAGGCCCAGAGGTCCGCCTGGATCTGGGCAATTGCTACGAGGCACTGACCTTTGCCAAGACGAAGAAACTGGAGCCCCTGAAGGAGGCCGCCTACAAGGTGATGAGTGACAACTACCTCCAGCTCCTGCGGAGCCCCGACGTCTACGGGTGCCTGAGCGGGGCGGAGCGGGAGCTGGTCCTCCAGCGCCGGCTCCGGGGGCGCAAGCACCTAGTGGTGGCCGACGTGTGCCCCCAGGAAGGCTCCGGCCGCCTCTGCTGCTACGACGATAAGCAGGACGTCTGGCGCCCGCTGGCCCGCCTGCCGCCCGAGGCTGTGTCCCGGGGCTGTGCCATCTGCAGTCTCTTCAATTACCTCTTCCTGGTGTCCGGTTGCCAGGGCTCGGGGCGCCAGCCCTCCAAGCGCGTCTTCTGCTACAACCCGCTGACGGACATCTGGAGCGAGGTGTGCCCCCTGAACCAGGCGCGGCCGCACTGCCGGCTGGTGGCCCTGGACGGACAGCTGTACGCCGTCGGGGGCGAGTGTCTGAACACTGTGGAACGCTACGACCCTCGCCTGGACCGCTGGACCTTTGCGCCGCCGCTGCCCAACGACACCTTCGCCCTGGCGCACACGGCGGCGGCGAGCGGGGGCGAGCTCTTCGTCACCGGGGGCTCGCTGCGCTACCTGCTGCTGCGCTTCTCCGCCCGGGAGCAGCGCTGGCGCGCCGCGCCCACCGGGGGAGGCAGGGACCGCACGGCCGAGATGGTGGCGGTCAGAGGCTTTCTCTATCGCTTTGACCTCAACCGCAGCCTGGGCATCAGCGTGTACCGCGCCAGCGCCAGCGCCCGCCTCTGGTACGAGTGCGCCACGTACCGGACACCGTACCCCGACGCCTTCCAGTGCGCCGTGGTGGATGAGCTCGTCTACTGCGTGGGGCGCCGGCGCACGCTGCGCTTCCTGGCCGACTGCATCTCGCCCAGGTTTGTGCCCGAAATGCTGCAGGCCTTCCCCTCCCCGCAGGGCACCCTCCTGCCCACCGTCCTGACCTTGCCCGGCCCTGCTGTGCCCCAGACCAGGGTCTAGCAACCCATCTGCTGGGCTCCTTCAGCAAGACTAGAAGGAAAAACACCCCTACCCATCGCGGCATGGGCCATTTCTGGGAGATCGGGGCACAGGGGAATCCGGCCGACAAGAGGCGAATTTCAGTCCCACCTGCTCCACGGTCTGGGCTTCCTAGCTGCGTCTTTGCCCTCTTTGGGCAGCAGCCCTAGTGTGAAAATGAAGCTGAGGGCTGATGCTCTGAGGCCCAGGGTGCCCACATCTGCAGGGTTGACCACCACCTTGCTTGAGGTCTGAATTTNGAGCCAGTGATGTCATCCGACCATCTCATCCTCTGTCGCCCCCTTCTCGTCCTGCCTGAATAATAATAAAGCCTATACTTTATAACAGCCTCAGGCGGCGGTGGTCACTGAGGACCTAAATGGAGGGCGTGCAGGGGGAAGCCTCCGTTAATGAAGGTCTCCCGTGTGCTCAGATCTTTCACAGGTGTTACCTCCACCCTCCAACGAAGGAATTGCCAAGCCGGGTTTCACGCCAGTGCCACCTTCCCCTCCACCCTCATGCTCCTTCACCCAGGTCCCTGCACCCCAGCATAAGGGCCTGGTATACGGCCAACATCTGGTAAATATCAGTCACGTCAATCAGCCAGACCAGGCCTCCCAGGTGGCTCAGTAGGTTAAGAATCCACCTAAACTGCAGGATACCTGCATTCCATCCCTGTGTTGGGAAGACCCCTCGGAGGAGGTCACAACATCCCACTCTGGTCTCCTTGCCTGAAGAATTCCACGGACAGAGGAGCCTGGCAGATACGGTCCCCAGGGCTGCACAGAGCTGAGCATGAGTGAAATGACTTAGCACGCATGCCCGCAGTCAATCCGTCTATGCCCCCTCTTTCTTTGTATGCACACTCAAGGCTAAACACCTTTCTGGAATTCTCTCCTGACCTCTCTTCTGATGCCCCTTGCTCCAGACTCCCTGGCCATCCAGTCTAGTCCGGTTTACTCTGCCAGGAACATCTGTTGACAAGTCACCTTGTTAATATTTCCGTTGCAATACACTGTGGTTGACGGCATCGCAGGCGTGTGCACCAGCTTCCAGATCTGCAGGGAGGTCCTTCCCCGGGGCTGGGACTGTGTCTCTGCTCCCAGGGGCCCTTTCACTTTCCCCTGGCCACCAGGGGTCTGGGCTGGCTACATCTAACACCGGGGAGCACAGTTGCAAATGGAAAGAGCAACTGCCTGACTTAAAGGCTTGAAGGCGGAGCTGTAGCGGGGGGCACTCCAGGACGCATGAAGCCTTTCTTGGGTGGGAAGCAGCCCCCCTAAGGGGCTGAGGCCCTGTGCGCTTGGTGGCAGCATCCAAGAGGTCACTGCCAGGCCGCAGCACACCAGGGGGTGTGCAGTCTCCTCTCTCAGGAGGGAGACGTGCAGAGCTGCCCTGACTGGGGGAATGGGAGCTTGGCTCCTGGGGGGACCCCAAAGCCCTGCTTTCACCACTGGACAAATCATTTTTATTCTCCTTTATAACTCATCCTCTCTGTCCCAGAGGAAGACAAATGGGCCTGGCAGTTAGAGACACTTGGCTATAAATCAAGGCTCTGCCACTGACAACCTCTGTTGACATTGGTGCATAATCTCTCTGAGCCTCCGTTTCCCCACCTGTAAAATGAGGTGATGACAATACCCGCCTCTGTGGATGCCCAGGAAGACCTCACTCATGCAAAATACCCAAGACTCATTCCCCTTCCCCGACACTCACCTGGGCGGTATAGACGGCAACCGCTCCCCAGCACCCAGCAGACGAGTGAACTAAACCAACTGACTTTTCATTCCTCTACCCACTGGGATCTCCTGAGATGATTTTGTAAAATGAGGATTTCCTGGAAGCCACCTTGAACCCACTGAATCGTAAAATCTGGGGGCGGAGCTTGGCAATCTGTGTTTCTAACAATCATGGTGAATCACTATTTTGACAGAGATGGAAAGAGAGGAAACAACATCCTCTCAGAGTCACCAGTGGGACAGGCTGAAAACGCCTGACTCCCAGAGCAGTCATACCTGTTGAACGAACTTAGGTCTATAAAAGTCTGGAGTCTGGAAACAAAGGTAGAAGTCCTCACTTGCAGCAAACTTGGAGCTGCCATAAAAAGGGGACCACAATTCTCCTCCCCGAAGCGGGACAGCGGACAACAGACCCGAGTCGCGCAGAGCACCCACCCGCATCCTCCCTGTGGAAAGGCTGCATCGGCTTGGCTCTGCCCCAGTGGCGCCTCCGGCCCCGGGGCTGAGCTTCCCTGGAGACCCAGAATCCAGCAAGCGGAGCGGAGCGCACTTGGAGCCACAGCCCACGCGATGAAGGCTGAAAGGGGCGAGTGCAAGAACAAGAGAACAAGAAGGAACGAGAAGATGATGCCAGAAGGACGGGGGCGCCGGGAAGGGGGCACAAGAGGCAGCTTGGCCTGACCAGGAGGGTCGGGCCAGCAAAGACGGGGGAAGGCGGCCCGCGCCCCAGCCCAGATCGCGGCATGCACACGGCACTCAGGAGATGACCATGGAAGGTAGACAGACGGGGGCACGGGGGAGCTGTGAACAGCGTCCTGAGGAATCACGATTTTCTCCTCAAGTCAAGGCTTCGGAGCCAAATTCCTCCAAACACGTGCCTGTTCCACAGAGTGGTTCTTATTCTCATTTTTAAGTTAAATGCCAACACTTGTAAGTGGAGAGTGGCAGCGTCTCTGAAACAGGGGGACCAGGCAGCGACGGCCCACCCGCCTGGCCCCCTTAGCACCCACAGGCAGCATGAGGCTGAGACCCCCGTCCTGGCCTCTGGGGACCCCGAAAGGCCCTGAGTCTGGGGAGGGGCAGGGTCACACCAGTGCCTCCGAAGGTCGAGCCGATGACAATTCACACGATGACGATGGCGCCGAAGGTAAGAAAGAGGAGGAGCGGTTGACACTGGCCAAGCCTTTACACAGGAGCTCGGCCCTGCGCCCTTTACACACACCAACCCATCTTGCTCTCCCCACGACCTTGTGAGGGGCTGTTACCACTATCTTTTCAGATGGAGAAACGGAGGCAGAGAGAGGCGGACTCACTTGCCTGAGGTCACACAGCTTAGCGGCAGAGCCAGGCGCTGCTGAGACGGGAGGCGAGTGAGGCTCCCGCAGCCTCTGACTGTCTGAGACTGTCTGAGGCTGTCTGGTTCCAAGGGTGAGGGTGCGCCCCATGTTTGTCCCTGATCTAGGTACGAACGCTGTGTTTTTCCCCCAACTCCACCCCCAAGGCTGGTTTTCTCAGGCACCTCATCGGGCAGGGAAAGAGGGCAGTCATTCAGAAGCCAGGTCAGGGGGCTTGGCCCAGCTCCCGGCTCAGCCTCCCTGGCTGCTGACTGCAGACCGACCCCGGTGTGGGGACCCACCGACCTCAACAGGAAGAGCGCAGACCCAGAAGGATCTCTCACCACACCTGCCGAGGCTGCACCTGCCCGCAGCTCACCACACCCAACCTCCCAGCCCAGCGGATGTGCAAAAGAGAAAGCAGGAGGTGCACAGCAGCCTCCCACCCCGAGCGCTCCCCAGCACCAGGTGACTGTTTGACAGAGAGCTTCCTCCCTCTTCGAGTGCCCGCTGGACATGCCCAGCCCCCTCCAGCCGCGGCTGGCGTGGGTGGTGATCACAAGCTCAGCCTCCTCCAGGCAGATGCCTCCCACCCCCAGGGAAAAGCACCGAAGGATCAGGGAGGCCAGCCGCCGCACTCTGCCAGCCCCGGGCCTTGGTGGCCAACTCTGCCAGCTCAAAAGTCACCTTTGCTTCAACTCTTCACCAGCCCAGCCAGAGCTGGCCCCAAACCCCCTCCCGCTCAGCCCAGCAGGAACCAGGAACCGTCCCCTATTGGGCAATCATTAATCGGATTCTTGACATTCCTCTGCCCCAGGTCGGCTTGGGAACATGCTCCCCAGAGGAGGAGGAGCAGAGGCCCAGGACTGGCATCTGGACATGCAGCTGATGGGCCAGCTGGTGCTGTCCGCCGCCGCCCTGCTCCTGCTGACAGCAGCCTACAGGCTGTACAAGTCCAGGCCAGCCNGCCTGGTATACGGCCAACATCTGGTAAATATCAGTCACGTCAATCAGCCAGACCAGGCCTCCCAGGTGGCTCAGTAGGTTAAGAATCCACCTAAACTGCAGGATACCTGCATTCCATCCCTGTGTTGGGAAGACCCCTCGGAGGAGGTCACAACATCCCACTCTGGTCTCCTTGCCTGAAGAATTCCACGGACAGAGGAGCCTGGCAGATACGGTCCCCAGGGCTGCACAGAGCTGAGCATGAGTGAAATGACTTAGCACGCATGCCCGCAGTCAATCCGTCTATGCCCCCTCTTTCTTTGTATGCACACTCAAGGCTAAACACCTTTCTGGAATTCTCTCCTGACCTCTCTTCTGATGCCCCTTGCTCCAGACTCCCTGGCCATCCAGTCTAGTCCGGTTTACTCTGCCAGGAACATCTGTTGACAAGTCACCTTGTTAATATTTCCGTTGCAATACACTGTGGTTGACGGCATCGCAGGCGTGTGCACCAGCTTCCAGATCTGCAGGGAGGTCCTTCCCCGGGGCTGGGACTGTGTCTCTGCTCCCAGGGGCCCTTTCACTTTCCCCTGGCCACCAGGGGTCTGGGCTGGCTACATCTAACACCGGGGAGCACAGTTGCAAATGGAAAGAGCAACTGCCTGACTTAAAGGCTTGAAGGCGGAGCTGTAGCGGGGGGCACTCCAGGACGCATGAAGCCTTTCTTGGGTGGGAAGCAGCCCCCCTAAGGGGCTGAGGCCCTGTGCGCTTGGTGGCAGCATCCAAGAGGTCACTGCCAGGCCGCAGCACACCAGGGGGTGTGCAGTCTCCTCTCTCAGGAGGGAGACGTGCAGAGCTGCCCTGACTGGGGGAATGGGAGCTTGGCTCCTGGGGGGACCCCAAAGCCCTGCTTTCACCACTGGACAAATCATTTTTATTCTCCTTTATAACTCATCCTCTCTGTCCCAGAGGAAGACAAATGGGCCTGGCAGTTAGAGACACTTGGCTATAAATCAAGGTTCTGCCACTGACAACCTCTGTTGACATTGGTGCATAATCTCTCTGAGCCTCCGTTTCCCCACCTGTAAAATGAGGTGATGACAATACCCGCCTCTGTGGATGCCCAGGAAGACCTCACTCATGCAAAATACCCAAGACTCATTCCCCTTCCCCGACACTCACCTGGGCGGTATAGACGGCAACCGCTCCCCAGCACCCAGCAGACGAGTGAACTAAACCAACTGACTTTTCATTCCTCTACCCACTGGGATCTCCTGAGATGATTTTGTAAAATGAGGATTTCCTGGAAGCCACCTTGAACCCACTGAATCGTAAAATCTGGGGGCGGAGCTTGGCAATCTGTGTTTCTAACAATCATGGTGAATCACTATTTTGACAGAGATGGAAAGAGAGGAAACAACATCCTCTCAGAGTCACCAGTGGGACAGGCTGAAAACGCCTGACTCCCAGAGCAGTCATACCTGTTGAACGAACTTAGGTCTATAAAAGTCTGGAGTCTGGAAACAAAGGTAGAAGTCCTCACTTGCAGCAAACTTGGAGCTGCCATAAAAAGGGGACCACAATTCTCCTCCCCGAAGCGGGACAGCGGACAACAGACCCGAGTCGCGCAGAGCACCCACCCGCATCCTCCCTGTGGAAAGGCTGCATCGGCTTGGCTCTGCCCCAGTGGCGCCTCCGGCCCCGGGGCTGAGCTTCCCTGGAGACCCAGAATCCAGCAAGCGGAGCGGAGCGCACTTGGAGCCACAGCCCACGCGATGAAGGCTGAAAGGGGCGAGTGCAAGAACAAGAGAACAAGAAGGAACGAGAAGATGATGCCAGAAGGACGGGGGCGCCGGGAAGGGGGCACAAGAGGCAGCTTGGCCTGACCAGGAGGGTCGGGCCAGCAAAGACGGGGGAAGGCAGCCTGCGCCCCAGCCCAGATCGCGGCATGCACACGGCACTCAGGAGATGACCATGGAAGGTAGACAGACGGGGGCACGGGGGAGCTGTGAGCAGCGTCCTGAGGAATCACGATTTTCTCCTCAAGTCAAGGCTTCGGAGCCAAATTCCTCCAAACACGTGCCTGTTCCACAGAGTGGTTCTTATTCTCATTTTTAAGTTAAATGCCAACACTTGTAAGTGGAGAGTGGCAGCGTCTCTGAAACAGGGGGACCAGGCAGCGACGGCCCACCCGCCTGGCCCCCTTAGCACCCACAGGCAGCATGAGGCTGAGACCCCCGTCCTGGCCTCTGGGGACCCCGAAAGGCCCTGAGTCTGGGGAGGGGCAGGGTCACACCAGTGCCTCCGAAGGTCGAGCCGATGACAATTCACACGATGACGATGGCGCCGAAGGTAAGAAAGAGGAGGAGCGGTTGACACTGGCCAAGCCTTTACACAGGAGCTCGGCCCTGCGCCCTTTACACACACCAACCCATCTTGCTCTCCCCACGACCTTGTGAGGGGCTGTTACCACTATCTTTTCAGATGGAGAAACGGAGGCAGAGAGAGGCGGACTCACTTGCCTGAGGTCACACAGCTTAGCGGCAGAGCCAGGCGCTGCTGAGACGGGAGGCGAGTGAGGCTCCCGCAGCCTCTGACTGTCTGAGACTGTCTGAGGCTGTCTGGTTCCAAGGGTGAGGGTGCGCCCCATGTTTGTCCCTGATCTAGGTACGAACGCTGTGTTTTTCCCCCAACTCCACCCCCAAGGCTGGTTTTCTCAGGCACCTCATCGGGCAGGGAAAGAGGGCAGTCATTCAGGAGCCAGGTCAGGGGGCTTGGCCCAGCTCCCGGCTCAGCCTCCCTGGCTGCTGACTGCAGACCGACCCCGGTGTGGGGACCCACCGACCTCAACAGGAAGAGCGCAGACCCAGAAGGATCTCTCACCACACCTGCCGAGGCTGCACCTGCCCGCAGCTCACCACACCCAGCCTCCCCGCCCAGCGGATTTGCAAAAGAGAAAGCAGGAGGTACACAGCAGCCTCCCACCCCGAGCGCTCCCACCCCGAGCGCTCCCCAGCACCGGGTGACTGTTTGACAGAGAGCTTCCTCCCTCTTCGAGTGCCCGCTGGACATGCCCAGCCCCCTCCAGCCGCGGCTGGCGTGGGTGGTGATCACAAGCTCAGCCTCCTCCAGGCAGATGCCTCCCACCCCCAGGGAAAAGCACCGAAGGATCAGGGAGGCCAGCCGCCGCACTCTGCCAGCCCCGGGCCTCGGTGGCCAACTCTGCCAGCTCAAAAGTCACCTTTGCTTCAACTCTTCACCAGCCCAGCCAGAGCTGGCCCCAAACCCCCTCCCGCTCAGCCCAGCAGGAACAAGGAACCGTCCCCTATTGGGCAATCATTAATCGGATTCTTGACATTCCTCTGCCCCAGGTCGGCTTGGGAACATGCTCCCCAGAGGAGGAGGAGCAGAGGCCCAGGACTGGCATCTGGACATGCAGCTGATGGGCCAGCTGGTGCTGTCCGCCGCCGCCCTGCTCCTGCTGACAGCAGCCTACAGGCTGTACAAGTCCAGGCCAGCCAGGGCCTCACCGCGGGGGCCGAACACCAAGGCCGAGGCCGAGAGGGAGGCAGGGGGCTCTGGGCAGCCTGCCGCCCAGGAGGCTGTTCCCGGGGCGCCACAGTGGGACCTGAGACGCCGAAGGGGAAGCAAGGGGGCCACAGGACCGCCAGGCTGCCGCTGGGAGAGCACGGAGGCCTCCAGAGTCCCGGCCACCGGAGCTTCGTCTGCAGTCTCAGAAGCTGGAGAGGCTGGGAGAGCTGGAAGGAAACGTGCTGGAGAGGAGCACGCTGGGCAGCGCCCGGACTCTGACCTGCCAGCTCCTGGGTGCGGAGGCCAGGAAGCCGGAACAGCTGTGGACGGTAAGCCGGAGCTGCCCCATTGCCCCGATCAGTGCAGCAAGCCCCCNTTTGAGCAAGCTCTGGGAGTTGGTGATGGACAGGGAGGCCTGGCGTGCTGCAGTCCATGGGGTCTCAAAGAGTCGGACACGACTGAGTGACTGAACTGAGCTGAGCCTGGCCACTAGGCTGAGGCTTGACTGCTGACCTGCTGGAGAGCTTGTCATCACTGAGGCCTCAGCAGGACCTTCTGTTTTGGGCCCTTCTGGGCACAGTTGATATTATCGAAGCAGCAATTCAAGTTTCTCTTTGGCACCCGGCACATGAATTAATTACTACGTGGACTCTGCGATGTGGAACACTTTCTCTGATCGAATAAAGAAAGGGAAACTCATCTGGCTGCCTGGCTTGCTGGCTGATTTTTTTGCAAGTAACTCTCACAAACAAAGAAAGGGGAAAATCTATATCTGAACTGACTTCGATATAGTGCAGCCAGCTGGGACGCTGGCCAAATTTTCTGGGCTAGAAATGAAAAAGGAATATTTTTTCACTTCTCTGCAGAAGCCAGTCCACCTTTAAGGCTAGGCATTTCATACAGGCCACCACTGGCTCTCACACTTTGGAGGTTTGGGGGAGTCTCAATCATAATGCCAAATCTTTTTCTCAATGCTGTTAAAATTATTGTCTGTGTAAATAAAGGATTTATCTTACAATTCCTGTTGAAATGACTAATTCAGATGACAACTGGTCCTCACCACTGGCTGGTCTAGATTTGTGATATGTTCCCCTTGCCCCAAAACCTAATAAGCAAGAAGCTAGGTAATATCAGATACTGGTGGTTTCATGGTTCCTGGACAAAAAGCAGGAGGTTGGCAACTGGCTTCTCCTTGTGGCTTTGGTCACACTAAGAACAAAAAAAATACATTTTTGGAAAAGCAAAAAATAAAATGTTATTCACTCTCCCACTGGCCAGGATTTATGGATGATCGAGGGGCTGTGGTGCATATAAGCCTCTCCGTGCTTTCTTTGGTCAGCTGCCCACCTGGCTACTTTGGGACTGGGATTAGCCCCAAGGTATAGATGTGCCTGTCAAAAGGCAAAACTTACCCGCTCAGAAGTAGTATCAGAAAGTCTAGAAAGCAATGTCGCACTTGTTTCTGCACTCTGCTGCGTAGAGCTTTTATCTCATAAAGGGTCACATAATTCCCTGCTTTGTGTAGAATTTGGGGCTTCCCAGATGGGTCAGTTGGTAAAGAATTGCCTGCAACGCCGGAGACCCCAGTTTGATTCCTGGGTCCAAAAGATCCAGGAGAGAAGGAATTTAGTAAACAAAACCCTTCTCAAAATCTCTGTGCCCAATCCACTTAGTGTGACTCCCGGGCTCAGGAAGCAGCGTGAGCGCTGTGTTAAAGAACCTGCAAACAATTTGTTCTCTCCAGGAGATCAGTCACTGCCCCCCTGCCTTTGGCCCTGCCACCAGCGCCTGAATGGTGTGTTAAATCCCACATATACTGCCCAGGAGCCTCCAACGGCTAGGGCTGGGTGGGCAATGCGCCTTCATGCGTGCGCGCGTGTGTGTGTGTGTGTGTGTGTGTGTGTGTGTGTGTGTGTGGGCGGGGGAAGAGGTTCAGGGATATTAAATAAAATACCGTGACTGCCCTCTAAAACTCACCTTTGGACACCACAAAGTGCTTTTAAGATACTCAAGGTTGAGAGAAGCAGCAAATTGACAGCAGATCCCTCCTGGCATCCCCAGAGGGGCTTTGCCACACCGTGGAAGCACAGGGGGCCTGCGGGAGAGAGAGGGCACGTGGTCTGGGGGCCTGTTACAGATGTCATTCACACCTCCCCCTCCCTCCCCGTCACTTTCCTATGTAACCAGGGTAACCAGCACTCTCACCCCCGGCCCCCGAGGGACCGCAGACAGGCCACCGGAAGGGCGCCGCTAATGAAAGATGCTATCTGGAAAACCAATGCCGAGCCAAGCTGACATAATCAGCTGTATCTGTGGGCCCTGGGGCTTGGCAAGCAAGGATGGGGTGGGAGGACAGTTGGCGAAGGAGGGGGACATCCTCTTCCGAAGCTTCTGGAGCAGAGAAGGCAATTTGGATAGCATCCAGTTAGGGGTAGTCACTTTCCAAGTGGCTACCTAATTAGTGCCTTCCCAGCTTCCTAGAGACGGCTGCTCACAGCAAACAAACAGGATGCTTAGCCTCCCCGCAGCTCCGTCTCATGGATTTTCAGGGTGTCGGCAGCTTCAGGTTCAGCCTTCATTGCTGCTATTCCGATGCCAAAGGGTATTTTCCCCCAAAAAAGTGCCATTCGCATCACAGCATTTGGGCTGCAGCTTAATAATGCTGTTGACGTCCCAAATACCCCCAGAGCCACTTTAAAAGAGTCATTAGTTCTTCGAGGTTGCTGGGAAAAGGGAAAGCATGCATGCAGCAACAAATCCCCTTTGCACCTGATTCTCAGTTTTCCCGTAAGCCAGCTTCCCTTCTCTACAATCTTCTCTGCCCGCACAGAGAGTAACCAGGACTGTCCTTGTTTCCCCTGTTGTGAAAGAGTGTTACTAACACAAACATCCTGAAAACTCGCTGAGAATCTTTGACAAGGACGCAGGCTGCGGATGCTCAGTGGTATGGTGATGGGGACGCTCACCGTGGCAAGGACGGTGGTGCTGACGATGAAGATGATAACGGCACTTGCTTCCCTCTCGGTGATAGTGGCTCCCAGAGCAGGGAGAATGAGGCAACAGAACCTAAGAGGAGCTGCTGGCTGAGGCTCCTGCACCACTGCACAGCGGTGCCAAATGATGATGCGCACGGGGAGCAGGGAGTGCACTTCCAGAGGATTGCAACACGCGCTGCCTTGTACACCCTGCTTCACCGCTCTGTGAGGAAGTGGCTTCTCCTGCCCTCAGTTTACTGATGGAAGCACTTCCCTGCTGGCTCAGAGGGTAAAGCGTCTGCCTGCAGTGCGGGAGAACTTCACTGGGATCCCTGGGTTGGGAAGATCCCCTGGAGCTGGGAAAGGCTACCCACTCCAGTATTCTGGCCTGGAGAAGTCCAAGGACTGTATAGTCCCTGGGATCACAAAGAGTCGGACACGACTAAGCAACTTTCACTTTGGGGGCTTCCCTGCTGGCTCAGATGGTAAAGAATCCACCTGCAGTGTGGAAGACCTGGATTCGATCCCTGGGTTGGGAATATCTCCTGGAGAAGGGAACTGGCTACCCACTCCAGTATTCTTGCCTGGAAAATCCCATGCACAGAGGAGCCCGGTAGGCTACAGTCCCATGGGATTACAAAGAGTCAGACATGACTGAGCAACTTCACTTAGCAGTGGGGGAAAAAATGAGACCCAAAAGACTAAGAACCTTACCTAAGGTCCCACAGTTGCTAAGTGAAGCAGCCAGGTCTTGAACTTGAGCCTTAGCGACTGCAAATTTGCTGTTCTTCCTGTGCAGAGATGTTTCCTCCCAAGCACTCCAGGGAGTGTGGAGAGAAGTCGACGACATTGCCTAGGAGCAGTTCCAGCACATGGACTCTATCAGCGAAAGACATCAAGAGACAGAGATTTGAGACAGAAAGACAGTGGGCTGGTGACACCGCATACTCACCTCATCAGTCTGCAGGAGACATGGGAGGTTGATACGAGCTCAGTGAAAATGCAGAATACGTTTAAAGAAATGGTTTCTGTCACCACTTGCTGTATGATAAACTACCCCAACCTTTAATGGCTCAGAATAACCACCGTTTTACTGTTCCTCACCGTTGGGGAAGTCGGGAGGACAAAGGAAGTTCTTCTGCCCTAAGCCACGTCAGCCGGGCTGCAGCCCTCCGGGGGCAGACTAAGCAGAAATCCCCAAGATGGCGCGCTCCACGGCTGGCTGCTGGCTGGGATGTCAGCTGGAGAGCCTTGGGTCTCCTCTCCGTGGCCTCTCTAAGAAGCCTCGGGTTCTTTCGCACAGTGGGGCAGCTGGGTTCTAAAAGGGAGACTCTCAAAGGCGAGCATTACAAAAGACAGAAAGAAGAGGCGGCCGGTTTTCTAAATACCTGGACTCAGAAGTTATAGAACATCGTGTCTACCACATTCTATTGATCAAAGCGGTCCCAAAGTCAGCCCACGTACATTCAAAGAGAAGCGGAATAAGCTTCACCTTTTGATGTGAGAGGAGGCATGTGTTGGAGGGGAGGAACTGATGGTAGCCATCTTGGAGATGAGAAGCTGAGCTGCATCATTTTCAAGTCGTATTATCTCATTAGAGCAATACAGGCAAGAGTAACCGTCACTTTCCGAGTGAATGCGTGCACGGGTGCTGGGTCATCTCTGTTCTCACCACAGGTAGGGATCTTAGAGAGTACTTGCTTTGTCCAAGGCATCGCACCTAGACACAACACTCAGAGGAAGGAAAAGGGCCACTGCCGCCGGGATGTCCAAAAGAATGAAAACTTTTCCCGGCAGCCTCCTCTCTGCCCACAGATTTCCCCTCACTTTCGCTTTACTTTGGTCAGGACTGAACTGCATGTCCACTCCTAAGAACGTCACTAGTGAGGGCGCCTCACATAAGCTGGGGCTTCCGCACACAAAACTCGGTATTTGTGCCCCCCTCCAGGGAGCCATCCCGAGAGCTCTAATGACCCCACCCAAGCCTAGCTCTCTCAAGGGCCGAAGGGGTTGGTCACTCAGCTTAAACAATGTCTTGGGTGGTGGTGGAGGCATGGATGCTGGGGAGTCAACCCCAGAGACCATTCTAGCTCAAAAAGGGCAAAACCAGGCCCCAATCCCCATGTCTTTCCATTCCAAAGCCCATCTCTCCGTTACTCCCTACCTTTCCATTGTTCGTGTGTTCTCAGAACAGATGGGATGGGAAAGCAAGCTCAGGCTTCTTGCCCTTGCTGCCCATGCTGATGACTCAGAAGTGCTCATCAGACCCTTGAGTGGGATGTGCTCCCTGTTTCTTTGTCTCCAGAGGTCCCTTCCACTATGGTGGGTAACTGAGAGCCACGCTCCCAGCACAGCCTCTTCAGAGGCCAGGAGAAGCTGCTCTCCCGCTGGCCGAGGCTTTGAGTGGGCTTGGGCTGCACAGAGACAGGTGGGCTCTGATGGGCACCAGATGCTCCGAATCCCTCTGCTGGAATCTGTCCCAGCCACAGCTTTTCTCTGTCGTGTCTGAGTAACGATGCATGCATATCTTAAAGGACATACCTCCTCCCTCCATCAGACCAAATCCGGGCCTCCCAGTTGTAGCTCTTGGGAGGCAAGTCTCAGTCTGGGGAGGGGTGGTGGCTAAGCAAAGACCGCACATATGTGGGCTGCCACAGCTGAGTTGGCTTCTTCGTGCACATGACTGGCACATCATTCCTCACGCGACCTCTCTCTCTCCAGCTCCTTGGGGCTCAAAAAAGTACAAAAGCAAACACTTCCTGTCCTTCTATTGGCTAAAGTCAGTCACTGGGATGGCCTCAAACCAACATGGGATGAAATCACACAAGGCTGTGGGTACAGGGAGCCATGGTTCACGGCGGCCATCTTCAAAGACTATTGCCCACACGCATAAATAGCAAGACCCAGCTGTTCAAGCTAACCCACTGATTCCAAACTCTGTGGCGAGTTCACCTCAGTGCAGCTAATCCACTATTAAGTCAGAAATGTGCTTTAAAGCCACACTTCTCCCTCCCTGGTTTAATGCCTTCAGAGTCCACGCCCACTTGTCCCCACACTCTCTGCTATTGTGAATCTCTAAACATCCCTGCTCTTCAGGCGTGTGAGATGCCTGGCGCTGACTTCAATCACCACTGTCGAGGCAGCGGGGCGATGGAGGCAGTCAGGAGGAAACATGCCTTCCCTTGGTAAACTGGAGGCCCTTCCACAATTTCCAAACAAGGCAGGACTTGCTGACAGGGTATATTCAGGGAATTTCAGGGTAGAAGATACATCAGTCCTTAAAAGCCACTTAAAAAGAAAAAAACAGCTCAACTCCAGGACTCTGAGTGAGAAATCTCAATCCCCACTCTTTTAAACATGTCCCAGCTCCCTTAGAGAACCTATTGCGGCTGTGAATTCAACCCAGATGTATTGTAGTTCAAAGGCCTGCAGGCTTAAACAATGCAACTGCTCTCAGCTCCGCTTCACCTGTGGCTAACAGGGATGAGCAATTGCCTTTAAGTCAGCCATCCAAGGTCCCTCGTCCTCTCACCAGACTTGGAGACATAAGTGCAGAACCCTGAGCTTCTCATCTTCTCTGTCTAAATTGTACTGTTACACAGTTAGAAATAGTTAACACAACTCACAATGCTCATTTTCCTCACTCTTGCTGGGCTGTCACAGCAGACTGCTGGGCTGCCACAACTTGCCATTAGTAGACCATTCAATCCACATCCTGTCCTTCTTGCCAACTGGATCCTCACTGCCTGCAAATACAGCCGTGTCAGGCAGCCCGCCACCGAGATTTCCCTTTCCATGACAATCTGCAGTGTACAACCTAGGATTGTACACTAGGATTCAGTCATAGATGTTATTGATAGGAATTACGCACACTTAAGGCAGGCAGGAGGAGATCTATCATCAAGTACTAAGAGGCTTATGGAGCACTGGGAGAGCAGGAGAAGCGGCTCTGAGCTAAGCTCAGAGGAAAGAAACCCTCCAGTTCCCAGAATCCTTCCATCTCTGCTGCGATCAGAAAAGCTTCCTCCTCCATTGCCAAGGAAACCAACAATTTAGGAAGCTGTTTAATGGTGCTATCTTTTCATGCCCCATGCCAACGAAACGAGACATCTTGTGCCCTACCCCTTTCCCTTTTAACTCAGTTCCAAATCCAAGTCTTGCACAGGAGATTTTGATGGATGGTACCTAAATCACATCTGAAACACTGGCTGCAAGGGAGTCTGGGAAATTAATTTTTATTTTCCCAGCCTCCGTAGTTCAGGAACACACTCAAAGAATGCTGGAATAGATGTTGAACAAATAAATCCATATCATCCATGCCACAGCCAATATTTTCAGACCTGAGTAATTCTTTTCCTGAAAGCATCGCTCAGAAATATGCTTTTGACTCACTGAGGGAACGTTTCTCTCCATGTCAGTTTAGTCTCACCAAGGACTTACAACCGCACTGTGCTAGCCCCGTGATAAGAGTTGTGTCTATGGAGAGAAATAAAGCCAGGCTCCCATCCTCTCTGAGCTCATAGTCTAAAGAAGGATGCAAGGACCTCCCTGGTGGCCCAGTGGATAAGACTCCACGCTCCCAATGCAGGTGGCCCGGCTCTGATCCCTGCTCAGGGCACTAGCTCCCACATGCCCCTGCTAAGCCCGCATGCCACACAGAGCTGGCGTGCTCTGGAGTCCTTACGCCACAACTAGAGAAACCCATGTGCCACAATGAAGACCTAGCTCAGCCAAAATAGTAATAATAAATAAATTCACCTTCTGAAAAGTAAAGATGGATGGAAACAGACAGAAAATAAGCTGTTTGAAAAGACAGCAGAGACAGTGGGAATGCAGCTGATTCTGTATCACAGGGTGTATGATATACTACAGCTTTTATATCTTCATAAATCAGAAAACCCTTTCCAAATCTCTACCCTGCTGGGTGGGCAAGAAATACAATTTCAACTATTTCTGAGACCCTATTGTTTGTCCCCAAGGGTTCAGTCAAGGTCCCAGGGTCTTACGAGCCCAGAACTTTGTAGAGGAAGTAACTGATTGCATTTTGTTGCTGTTGCTGTTGAGTCCCTAAGCCATGCCTGAGTCTTTGTGGCCTGATGCACTGCAGCGTCCCAGGCTTCCCTACTGTTCTTTAGGCCACTGTCTCCACACCAAACCTGGGTACGGTGGCCTTGAGGAAGCGGGTAAGAAGGATGCTCTGGGCAGCCCTCCTCTACATGTCTGCCTTCTTGCTGAGGTGACTGTAAGAGGCTGGGGTTCTGGTACTCACTCCTTGGGTTTCCATAACAATCGCTGTGCCATTCCCAGCCCTGAGGGAAATTCTCCAAACTTCTCCTAACAAGTCACTGACACCTCCTCTCTCTTATCTACTGATTGCCTTTCCCTTGAAGATACCTCCACAATGGGGCGTTAGAAATAGAATACACCCAACTGTTTTGCTGAGGCAAGAATAACCCTGATTTCTCTCTACATGTGAAAGTGCAGCAAGAAGGTAGCCATCTGATAACCGGGAGGAGAGTCCTCAACATGAGACTAAGTTGGCTGGTACTTTGATCTTGGACTTCCCAGCCTCCAGAACTGTGAAAAGTAAATTCCTATTTTTTAAGTACATATATATATATATAAACCTGACACCCAAACCAGACAAGGACAGTAAAAGATAGGAAACTTTAAACCAATCTCACATTTATGATCATAGACACAAGAAAGCCTAAGTAAAATGTTGGCCAATGGAATTTAGCAATATGTCTAACATGGCAGTACACCATAAACTGAACTGAACTGATCATTAAGAAGGCTTTATCTCTGAAATGTCAAGACAATAATAAAAGCTGACCTTCATTAAAGGTTCACTACAGGGAAAGGGTGGGGGAAAGAAGGGTAGATTAGGAATTTGGGATTGACATGTGCACATTACTATACTGAAGTCACCAGCAAGGACCTGTCATATAGCACAGGGAATTCTGCTCAATAGTCAGTAAATAGGAAAATAATTCAAAACAGAATAACTGAATGGCTTTGCTGCGTGCCTGAACCCAACACAGCATCACTCATCAACTGTGCACCAACATAAAATAATCTTTTAAAAAACCTTATTACATGCCTTTCTAATATCTATACTAGAATCGATGAGACTATACTCTCATGTTCTCCAGTTTGATAGGAAATTGAAATACAGAGAATGTAAGTAACTTGTCCTAGAAAGTCAGATACTTCAACAATAGAAAACCTGTCCAAGAATTTAGCACAGTAACAGTCTAAGAAGAATAATCATTTCTCATCCCAGTAGTTGCATAAATCATCTGAAAAAATTTTGGAACTAATCTATTATTTAAAAACAAAACCTGGTTCTAACCTCTGAGAATCCACTTGTCCATAAAGCAATGGAAACACTGGCAAAAAGTTATCCAAATCAACTTTTTCAGAGCTATAAATTAAATAAAGCTATGATAATCCAAGGAGCATTTATTTAAGAAAAAGAGCTGACTCCTGAAAATATCAGTGAGGTTCACGGCATTTTAGCTTTCTCTGTTCCGATGTTTTTCTTCCTAGTTCCATATCTTTGGAAACCAGCAGCCATAGAACCGCAGTAGCTATAAAAATCAGTCACTGCAGGAGGCACAATGGGTTTGGATCTCCTCTAAAAGCTCCGACCCCCAGAAAAGTGTTACTATCTCACTTGTCTTACAGCTCCCTGCAAAAGTCCTATTTTCAAGACTTGTTATTATTTGACCTGACTCAAAGCCTGCTCAGTGAAAAGAGCCCTAAGCCAGAGCATTTGTCAAAAAAGTTTAGTGGCAATTGTTTAACATCACAGACGCCTGAGTTAGTGACACCAAGGAAAGCAGATAAAAGCCTGGTCAAAAATCTTAAAATGAAAATCTGAGGAGTGAGATGCCCATATGGGGCCTCAAAGGCCTCCAGTGTATCCCTTGGAATATGTAACGCCACACACATGTGCGTGACTGTGCACGTCAGCAGATGAGACCAGAGAAGGCCCTTCTCTCTCACTCTGGATGACCCTGGAACCCTGAACAAGCAGAAAGTCAGGCTAATGCACAGCTATAAAAGGCCAGAGCATTGAAGACATCCGAAGAGTCCCTTGGCAAAGTGTCGATTTATTGATCCAAGGCATTTAAGAAAATCCCTGCCCAATTATTATCTGAGCACAAAGATAAACAAGGAAAGTCTTGAGGGGCTGCACATGACAGGGAACAGATGTCAAGTAGTTTAGTCCAAGAAAGTCACTAAATAAGTGGGAGAATGGGGCAGAGACGACAATAACAATAAACTCCGGGAAGGAGGGGGAACCTGATTTCTAGAGGTTTCACATTATGCTATTAAAAATGTCCAGCATTCAGCAAAAAATTTCGAGACACACAAAGAAACTGGGAAGTATGGACTATACACAGAAAAAAAAAATCAGTAGGAACTATCTTTGAAGATACCTAGATGCTGGGCTTACTAGGAAAAAAAATCTTTAAATTAGCTATATAAATATGTTTTGACAGTTAAATGAAATTATGTCCAAACAATTAAAGAAGGGGATTGGTGCCAGGGTCCAGCCCCAGTGGATCCAGGGTGATTCTAAGGGGAGACAGATAGGTGAGAAAAAACTTATTTATTTAGAGATATAAGATTAGATTAGGAAGAAATAGTATAGTAGGAAATGTAGGCAGAGAAAAGATGCTGATTAACTTGGTTTACGTGGAAAACCAATAAAGTTCCAGACAAGGAACTTGCACCGTGTACGTTGGGCCACAGGCGCCCGCTTGAATATCAGTGGGTGCCCCGCCTTGGACTCCCTCTTGCGTGGGTCTCAGAAGCCCGGGCAAGTAAGTAGACTCAGTGAGTCTACAAGTTTCAAGGGGTCAGCCTGAAAAGGAGAGGGAGGGAGCAAGAGAAAGAATCGACATGGGGGAGGCCAGGCTTGTGCAAGAACCTCCTCCAACTTTATTGTTCAAAAGGTGTTTATATACCCTAAATTTTATGTAATGGAAGATACACAGTCACACAGGAGCAGCAGTCCTGACCCTTTCTGTATATCTTCTTGTCTACAAAAGGTCTCAGGTGATTTACATTATCTTCTGGCCAGGAGGCTTGCTAACACTTTTTGGTTCTCTTTCTTAATGAATGTTAATCTCGTTTCCCCTGAAGTGTTTTTCTTTAATCTGCATCTCCTTAAAGCNGGAATATGTAACGCCACACACATGTGCGTGACTGTGCACGTCAGCAGATGAGACCAGAGAAGGCCCTTCTCTCTCACTCTGGATGACCCTGGAACCCTGAACAAGCAGAAAGTCAGGCTAATGCACAGCTATAAAAGGCCAGAGCATTGAAGACATCCGAAGAGTCCCTTGGCAAAGTGTCGATTTATTGATCCAAGGCATTTAAGAAAATCCCTGCCCAATTATTATCTGAGCACAAAGATAAACAAGGAAAGTCTTGAGGGGCTGCACATGACAGGGAACAGATGTCAAGTAGTTTAGTCCAAGAAAGTCACTAAATAAATGGGAGAATGGGGCAGAGACGACAATAACAATAAACTCCGGGAAGGAGGGGGAACCTGATTTCTAGAGATTTCACATTATGCTATTAAAAATGTCCAGCATTCAGCAAAAAATTTCGAGACACACAAAGAAACTGGGAAGTATGGACTATACACAGAAAAAAAAAATCAGTAGGAACTATCTTTGAAGATACCTAGATGCTGGGCTTACTAGGAAAAAAAATCTTTAAATTAGCTATATAAATATGTTTTGACAGTTAAATGAAATTATGTCCAAACAATTAAAGAAGGGGATTGGTGCCAGGGTCCAGCCCCAGTGGATCCAGGGTGATTCTAAGGGGAGACAGATAGGTGAGAAAAAACTTATTTATTTAGAGATACAAGATTAGATTAGGAAGAAATAGTATAGTAGGAAATTTAGGCAGAGAAAAGATGCTGATTAACTTGGTTTACGTGGAAAACCAATAAAGTTCCAGACAAGGAACTTGCACCGTGTACGTTGGGCCACAGGCGCCCGCTTGAATATCAGTGTGTGCCCCACCTTGGACTCCCTCCTGTGTGGGTCTCAGAAGCCCGGGCAAGTAAGTAGACTCAGTGAGTCTCCAAGTTTCAAGGGGTCAGCCTGAAAAGGAGAGGGAGGGAGCAAGAGAAAGAATCGACAGGGGGAGGCCAGGCTTGTGCAAGAACCCCCTCCAACTTTATTGTTCAAAAGGTGTTTATATACCCTAAATTTTACGTAATGGAAGATACACAGTCACGCAGGAGCAGCAGTCCTGACCCTTTCTGTATATCTTCTTGTCTACAAAAGGTCTCAGGTGATTTACATTATCTTCTGGCCAGGAGGCTTGCTAACACTTTTTGGCTCTCTTTCTTAATGAATGTTAATCTCGTTTCCCCTGAAGTGTTCTTCTTTAATCTGCCTCTCCTTAAAGCACTGAAGTCACATCTCTATAGAACAAAGGCGCCGTGGCTTATAACAAAGAAGGTACTTAACTCAAAGATCTAATGCTGCTGCTTGTTTTTTCTATATACCAACTATATCAACAAATAAAAGATACGAAAATTTGGCAGCAAGTACTGGCTCAACAAATCAGTCCTATTCTAATGCTTTTGACTCCTCAGAAGCCCCTACATTCCTAGGATGTTTTAAGCTTCCTGTGCCTCTCGCGGTCAGGAGGCCTCAAACAATCACATGCGCAGCTGTACGAGTCCTGCAGGCAGGCTAGAAAGCTATCAGAGGGGTTTTTGGATTGAAACACTCATATTATGCCCAGGAGATTTATTATCTAAAAGCTCTAAATTAATTTTTTTTCCAGAAAAAGGTGGTGGGGGGACAGCCCCTTGTTAATGACAGAAGAGTAGGTGGAAAGCATAACACAGTAAAGCAGGCAGACTCTGGTCTTGGGGGGAGGATGCTCAGGAAATTCCAGGGGGAACCCCTGAAGCCTGATCACGTCCTTGCGTTTTGTCAGGCTTCCTTCCGCATGACCTTGTCACAGGCGGGATTCCTCACGCTGGCCCCCGGCAGATTGGGAACAAGATGGTAGAACAGGTAGATGCTACAGGTAGAACAGTGTCACTGAGCTCACCTCCTCCCGCACAGACAACAAAACTACAGCTATCTGCAGAGCAGCTGTCTCTGAGAGCAACCCGAAGACGGGCAGAGAAGACGTCCCAGAGCTAATCGTCAAGAAGGAGCCACAGCGAGACAAGCGGCGGCGAGGGGCATGGGGGCGGGGCAGAGATGTGGTCTAATTGGGATCCACACTCCCTGAGGGGCAGCCTACAAGTGGGGGGGAATCACGAGGATGAAGCTTCTCCCAAAAGGGCAAGGAGTCTGAGCCTTACGTCAGGACCCCAGCCTGGGGGTCCTGCACTGAGAAGACAAGCCCCTCAAGTGTCTGCCTTTGAAAACCAGTGGGGCTTATGTTCAGGGCAGCCAGAGGGCTANGCAAGGAGTCTGAGCCTTACGTCAGGACCCCAGCCTGGGGGTCCTGCACTGAGAAGACAAGCCCCTCAAGTGTCTGCCTTTGAAAACCAGTGGGGCTTATGTTCAGGGCAGCCAGAGGGCTATAAAGAACTGAGACTATGCTCTTAAAGGGTACATGTGAAACCTCACTCGCTTTAAGTCCTGGCACAGAGGCCGCAGTTTGAAGGGCACCTGGATCAGACCTGCTTCTGATCTTGGAAAGCCGGCTGGGGAGCAGGAGACAGCTGGGATTCCCTTCGGGGACTGAGACCCTGGTCACAGCTGTTTTGCCCTCTTGATCTACATGCTGGCACTGGCCCTGGCAGGCACCACTTGGGGATCCTCCCCCTGGTCTATTAGTGCCAAGGGCCTGCCCTGCCCCCTAGAACACCTGCAGCAGTCACTCCCACCACAAGAAAAGGGCGCACAGCCCACACAGAAAAGTTTACTAGAAAGGCTTAGTAGCAGATTTGCATTGACAGAAGAAAGACTCAGCAAACTTGAAGACAAGTCAATTGAATTTACCTCTTCTATGGAATAGAAAGGGAAAAAATGGATATATAAGCAGAGCATCTGAGACCTATGGGACACCACCAAATATATCAGGGCATGAGTAACAGGAATCTGAAAGACAAGTGCAGAGAAAGGAGTAGACACTGCTTGAAGAAATAATGGCAGAAAACCTCTCAAATTTGACTTTTTTTAAAGACAGCTGCATACACACTTAAGAAGTTCAGCAACTCCAAACAGTATAAACTCAAACAGATCCGCAGTTAAATGCATCATCAACCCAGTTCAGTTCAGTTCAGTCACTCATTCGTGTCCAAGTCTTTGCAACCCCATGAACTCTTTGCAACCCTATGGACTCCAGCACACCAGGCTTCCTTGTCCATCACTGTCCATCCCTAACTGCCCATCACCAACTCTCAGAGCTTATTCAAACTCATGTCCATTGAGTCGGTGATGCCATCCAACCATCTCATCCTCTGTGGTCCCCTTCTCCTCCTGCCCTCAATCTTTCCCAGCATCAGGGTCTTTTCCAATGAGCCAGTTCTTCTCATCAGATGGCCAAAGTATTGGATTTTCAGCTTCAGCATCAGTCCTTCCAATGAACACNTGGGAGGGTGGAGGCCCAGCAGACTGGCTTCAGAGCCAGCACTGCTGCCTTTGACACTCCTTGTTGAGTATTTTATGAATAGTTAGCAGGCTTCTAGGAGGCTGAATTATGGCTCCCAATGATATCAGATCTTAACCTCTAGAACCTGTAAATGTCACCTTCTTTCAGTTCAGTTCAGTCACTCTGTTGTGTCTGATTCTCTGCGCCCCCATTCTCCATCACCAGCTCCCAGAGTTTACTCAAACCCACGTCCATCGAGTCGGTGATGCCATCCAACCTCCTCATCCTCTGTCGTCCCCTTCTCCTCCCACCTTCAATCTTTCCCAGCATCAGGGTCTTTTCCAATGAGTCAGTTCTTCGAATCAGGTGGCCAAGTATTGGAGTTTCAGCTTCAGCATCAGTCTTTCCAATGAACACCCAGGACTGATCTCCTTTAGGATGGACTGGTTAGATCTCCTTGCAGGCCAAGGGACTCTCAAGAGTCTTCTCCAACACTATGCTTCAGTTCTTCAATGCTCAGCTTTCTTTATGGTCCAGCTGTCACATCTATGCATGACTACTGGAAAAACCATAGCTTTGACTATGTTGCCTTCTTTGGAAAAGGATTTTTTACTGGTGTGATTAAGTTAAGGATTTCGAGATGGGCAGATAATCCTGAATTATCTGGGTGGGACCTCCATGCCTTCATGAGTATTCTTATAAGAGCTAGGGAGAGAGGGATTTTATACACAGAAGAGCAGGTAATATGAGGATGGAGCAGAGAGAGATTTAAAGACGCTGGCCTTGAAGACTGGACTGATGCAGCCACAAGTCAAGGAACACCCACAGCTGCCAGAACTGCAAGGGGCCAGGGGCAGGCTCTCCCCTGGAGCCTCTGGAGGGAGTGCAGCCCTAGCGACACCTCGGTTTCGGCTCTGAGGCGCCAATTCGGGGCTTCGGGCTTTCCAAAGCTGAGAGAGAATGACTGTGCGCCTTTCTGAGGCGTGGGGTTTGTGGTGATCCATCACAGCAGTTGCAGGAACCTAGTCCAGGTTCATCGGTGATGAAACTGAGGCTCGGAGAAGAGAAGTAACTTGCCAAGGTCACACCGCTGGCCCATCCCAGGCCCCAACCCTCTCCTGGAAGAGAAAGTCGATCCCCACAGTGAAAAGCCCGAGGAGGCTGAGGTCGTCTGGGAGCCACGAGGCTGCACAGCCCTCCGCGGTTGAGGGGAAACCAGTCCACCTGAGCGGGTCCCCGGCCTGGCCTGCCTACAGCTCTTACTCAGGGCTACAGAAGGTCCTGGCACACCCCTTCTACCCCCTTGCAGGAGGGAAACATGCTCAAGAGTGGACTCTTCCCCAGCACATCCTCCTTGGAAAATCCAACAAGTGGTGGTAGGGAGTTCTCCGAAAGCGCCCGGCTCCATCGCCTTGGTGCTCCTAGGTGTGTGGCCTGCCCACTGACAGGTCACTGCAGGAAGCTCCTGGCCCCTGCCTCTTTGTCTCCTCCTTCCCTTCCTGCTGCTCCCGTAAGAGATTTGTGAAGAGGGACAGTCCTGGGTCACGCAGAGGATGACGCCAGAGAGGACCTCACCCTGCCAGCTGGACTCACCAGGAGAAGCAAAGACAGGGAGGACAGCGTAACCACCCCACCACATCACACACTCAGGCTATGTGCTGTCACTCGAGACACTCAGCAAGCCCCCAGCATCCCTGCAGGACACGTGGTCCTATTCTCATTTTGCCGTCAGGGAAACAGGCTCAGAGAGGCAAAGAGCTGTGCTCAAGGTTATACAACTAGCAGGGCTGCCCTGGCGGCCCAGCGGTAAAGAATCGGCCTGCAGTGCGGAAGATGTAGGAGACATGGGTTCGATCCCTGGGTCAGGAAGACCCCCTGGAGGAGGGCATGGCAACCCTCTCCAGTATTCCTGCCTGGAGAATCCCATGGACAGAGGAGCCTGGAGGGCCACAGTCCATAGGACCGCAAAGAGTGGGACACGACTGAAGCGTCTCAGCACGCACACATATAGCTAGCAGGCAGTCAAGCTGGGATTCGACCAGATCTGCTTGTTGCAAGTCTATTGTTGTCTGCACTCACCTCTGACCCCCAGGCCTGGCCTGGGAAAGACTGCCTCTTCCTTTAATAAGGAGGGCTCCCCTGGGATCAGCCTTTGCAGCCTCTCCTCTACTCCCTCTCCAGAAATCCTTCCACTCTGTCTGAGTTTCCATTTATCAAGCCCAAAATGAAGAGGCTTTCCAAACCAGCCCAAGCCCTCTCTCCAAGCATACTCGTGCACAGCAAATGCAAGACTGGATGAGGAGTTGTTTCAGAAGTAAAATTGCTGCGCCTGGGATTATTATTGTAAATACTGTGCCCTCAACTCCTGGTTTCCCATGCTAATGGGACAGAGCAGTGGGGCAGATAATTAAAAAATGCATTTACATTGGCTTCAGAACACGTTTCTGTTCTCGTGGGGGCATATGGGAGCATCTCTGATGCTCCAGGAATCCAGTGTGAGTTCGTAATCCTTCTGCAAAAAGAGAGAGAGTGAATTAAAGACACTTGCCTTGAGAAAAACCAGATAGCCGTCCCACGCTCTGCCCATCCCACAGCTGCCGTTTCTGCTGACGATGAGAAATGCCACTGCCATCATGGACGCAAAAGTACCCAGCATAGCAGAGCTTCAAAATAAATGATTTTTGTCACTTTAAGGCGCTGAGCTGGGCGGGCAGGCGGGGTTGTTGTTTGTTACGCAGCAATAGATAACTGATACATGTTCCTAAGAAATCCGTGACGTTTCTGTTTCCTACGAATTCCTGTCCACTTTGGGGTCCAACGTCCTGCTTCCTCTAACCCCTCCATCTGACCCCCATCTTTGCCTCTTTTCCCCCCAGTGAGGGAACTGTTCCTTTCCCAGACCTCAAAGCCATCTTTTTCTCCTGATAGTTTCCAAATAACTTACAGGGCTTTTGTGTATGGATCAGACTTTACTGAAGGCTTCCCAGGGGGCGCTAGTGGTAAAGAACCCAATNCGTCAGGGAAACAGGCTCAGAGAGGCAAAGAGCTGTGCTCAAGGTTATACAACTAGCAGGGCTGCCCTGGCGGCCCAGCGGTAAAGAATCGGCCTGCAGTGCGGAAGATGTAGGAGACATGGGTTCGATCCCTGGGTCAGGAAGACCCCCTGGAGGAGGGCATGGCAACCCTCTCCAGTATTCCTGCCTGGAGAATCCCATGGACAGAGGAGCCTGGAGGGCCACAGTCCATAGGACCGCAAAGAGTGGGACACGACTGAAGCGTCTCAGCACGCACACATATAGCTAGCAGGCAGTCAAGCTGGGATTCGACCAGATCTGCTTGTTGCAAGTCTATTGTTGTCTGCACTCACCTCTGACCCCCAGGCCTGGCCTGGGAAAGACTGCCTCTTCCTTTAATAAGGAGGGCTCCCCTGGGATCAGCCTTTGCAGCCTCTCCTCTACTCCCTCTCCAGAAATCCTTCCACTCTGTCTGAGCTTCCATTTATCAAGCCCAAAATGAAGAGGCTTTCCAAACCAGCCCAAGCCCTCTCTCCAAGCATACTCGTGCACAGCAAATGCAAGACTGGATGAGGAGTTGTTTCACAAGTAAAATTGCTGCGCCTGGGATTATTATTGTAAATACTGTGCCCTCAACTCCTGGTTTCCCATGCTAATGGGACAGAGCAGTGGGGCAGATAATTAAAAAATGCATTTACATTGGCTTCAGAACACGTTTCTGTTCTCGTGGGGGCATATGGGAGCATCTCTGATGCTCCAGGAATCCAGTGTGAGTTCGTAATCCTTCTGCAAAAAGAGAGAGAGTGAATTAAAGACACCTGCCTTGAGAAAAACCAGATAGCCGTCCCACGCTCTGCCCATCCCACAGCTGCCGTTTCTGCTGACGATGAGAAATGCCACTGCCATCATGGACGCAAAAGTACCCAGCATAGCAGAGCTTCAAAATAAATGATTTTTGTCACTTTAAGGCGCTGAGCTGGGCGGGCAGGCGGGGTTGTTGTTTGTTACGCAGCAATAGATAACTGATACATGTTCCTAAGAAATCCATGACGTTTCTGTTTCCTATGAATTCCTGTCCACTTTGGGGTCCAACGTCCTGCTTCCTCTAACCCCTCCATCTGACCCCCATCTTTGCCTCTTTTCCCCCCAGTGAGGGAACTGTTCCTTTCCCAGACCTCAAAGCCATCTTTTTCTCCTGATAGTTTCCAAATAACTTACAGGGCTTTTGTGTATGGATCAGACTTTACTGAAGGCTTCCCAGGGGGCGCTAGTGGTAAAGAACCCAATCTGCCAGTGCAGGAGATGTAAGAGACCTGGCTTCCATCCCTGGATCAGGAAGATCCCCTGGAGAAGGGCACAGCAGCCCACGCCAGTACTCTTGCCTGGAGAATCCCGTGGGCGGAGGAGCCAGGGCGGGCTACAGTCCCTAGGGTTGCACAGTCGAACGAGACTGGAGCAGCTTAGCATGCACGCACATAGCTAGCAAGTGGCCAAGGTTAGAGTCATGGAGGGTCTGAGCTCTGGAGGCAGGGGTTTCCAATCACAGGATGTCAAAGGACTTAGGTTGGGGAGCTACAAATCTCTGTTCTTAAATCATATTTGGTCATCCCCCAACAGCGTTCTTCAGCTTCAATCTGCCAATTTCCCGCTCCCTTCCCCTGGCCTCAGTTCCCATATCCCCATGCCTCCGAGCTTCCCATGCAAATCTTGGACTGCTAGGTTAGCTATTTGCCACTTCCAGACACTTCATGTTCTCTGAGCTTTATCTTCCACCCTCAGAAGATTGTCAAACGATCCTCCAAAACAAAAATCGTTTTGTTCCCTAAGGGAATTCCAAGGCCAGATGTTAAGTTGACAGTTGCACTTTTAAATTCTGCTATATAAATGAGAGAGGATACTTCAAGCTGTCTATCCAATTCCCTGCTTTTCTTTCTTCTTCGATTAATCAGGACAGTTAATTCTCCAGCCTCCTTTTCAACCCACAGTGGACATGAGACATAATTATAGCCCGCAAGATGCAAATAGGAGTCTGCTGGGAATTGATGGGAATGTTTACCCTTCCCTGATACAGGCAGCCGCCCTTCCTCCTGTGTCTTCCTGCCTAGGAAGTGGACACAATGTCTGGTGGTGCAGCAGCCACCTTGTAACCAAGAAGATGAAAGTCACGTGCCCAGGATGGCCGAGCGCAGAGACTGGATGGGGCTGCACTCTCGACGACTTTCCTAAGCTGCTCCTGGAATGCTGGGTTCTGGACTCTAGTCGTTGGGGAAATAAACCCCTGTTTGTTGGGTTTCCCGTCTCTTGCATCTAAATGCAATCCTACCCATTTCAATAAGTAATGGCATCTTGATTTCAAAACCCCTTCCCTTTAACTGCTGCTTCTTCTGATAAATAGATGACGATATCAACCGCAGAGTAGATATTTAGCAAAGTTGGCAATGATGTCAATTTAAAGTGTTCGAGCCATGTCACCTGCCACGACAGAGAGCTGTCTGGTAGCAGAGTGCAGATGGGAACCTCAGGCCACCTCAGTGCAGCCGGAGCCTCCTGAGGGTGGAGAGAGTGCCTCCGTGCAGGTCACACCCGGTGCTCATCAGTGGGACGA
>SJYW01014144.1:399485-421091 GCA_006410735.1 Raphicerus campestris
CTGCAAGGAGATCTAACCAGTCCATCCTAAAGGA
The DNA here is from genome assembly GCA_006410735.1 of Raphicerus campestris. Classification (NCBI taxonomy): domain Eukaryota; kingdom Metazoa; phylum Chordata; class Mammalia; order Artiodactyla; family Bovidae; genus Raphicerus; species Raphicerus campestris. Next base: position 399,520 of record SJYW01014144.1, read on the forward strand.
GATCAGTCCTGGGTGTTCATTGGAAAGACTGATGCTGAAGCTGAAACTCCAATACTTGGCCACCTGATTCGAAGAACTGACTCACTGGAAAAGACCCTGATGCTGGGAAAGATTGAAGGTGGGAGGAGAAGGGGACGACAGAGGATGAGGAGGTTGGATGGCATCACCGACTCGATGGACGTGGGTTTGAGTAAACTCTGGGAGCTGGTGATGGAGAATGGGGGCGCAGAGAATCAGACACAACAGAGTGACTGAACTGAACTGAAAGAAGGTGACATTTACAGGTTCTAGAGGTTAAGATCTGATATCATTGGGAGCCATAATTCAGCCTCCTAGAAGCCTGCTAACTATTCATAAAATACTCAACAAGGAGTGTCAAAGGCAGCAGTGCTGGCTCTGAAGCCAGTCTGCTGGGCCTCCACCCTCCCAGCTGGGACATAGACCTCAAGAGAGAGGAAGGGACACTAGAAAACGGGCACAATAGCGTGAGGAGGATTCAGCTGGTGAGGGAGTTCAGGGGAGGCTCCCTGGAGGAGGTGATGGCTAAGATATCAGGAGTTGTCTGGGTGGAATGGTGCACAGGGTGTGCTAGGCAGAATGGACAGCCTGGCCAGGTGAGGGACAGCCTGGCACGGTGGTCTGTGAGAATGGAGAAGGGCTAGGGTGGGGTCTGGGGGATTCAAGGGGCTGCTGGGAGGTGGTGAGGGGCCAGCTCTGTTCTCGACCCTGAGGACTGTAGGCTGTGTTCTAGGAGCAATGGGAAGCCAGTGAGGGATTTTAAATGGGACTGACGTGATCTGATGTGCTTTGTCTTGGCAAGATTGTTCTGTGCAGGATGAAGGAAAGCTAGAAGAACCAGAGCTGATGTGAGGAGCTGAGATGGAATTTCTCGCAGTGGTCCACACGGGAGGAAGAAGATGATCAGGAAAGATGGAGTAGAGAGATGTGAGGGCTTCAAGAGCTTGTTAGGAGGTAAATTAACAGCACTTGGTGATGGATTTGTTATGGAAATGAGCTTGGGGTAGGTGTAAAAGTGACTCCTGAGACTGTGAACTGAGCAGTTGGATGGTGTTGCCATTCCCTGAGACAGGAAGCATAGCCAGAGGGTGGGAGGAGAGGATGAAGGAGAGTGGTGAGGGTCATCTCAAAAATGATGAGTTTGAGTACCCAGCAACTTCTGGAAGAGTCTGGGTGCCATGAAGTTGTTGAGGTTGTAGATGCTGACCCCACAGAGGGAGAATTGGGCAAGACAGACCTTGAGTGTTCTGCACAGTGCCTGGCTTCTAGAAGGGCTTTGAAAGAGGATAGACGCCTCCTTCTTATCTTACGAGTAAGAACTTCCAGGAGTCCAGAGGAAGGTACCTCACTGGTCAGGGGTACCTCACTGGTGGGCCTTGGGGACCATTGTCCATCCAAGCTCAGGGACGATCAGCCCTGATGTCAGAGCTGGGTAACTGGAGGACCACCAGCTATTGGTGGAGACCCAGCAAAGCTAGAATTTGTTCAACCCTAAGACCCTGATGCTGGGAAAGACTGAGGGCAGAAGGAGAAGGGGGTGGCAGAGGATGAGATGGCTGGATGGCATCACTGTCTCAATGGACATGAGTTTGAGCAAACATCGGGAAATATAGTGAAGGATGGGAAAGACTGGCATGCCGCAGTCCATGGGGCTGCAGAGAGTCAGACATGACCCATGACTGAGCAATAACAATCTGACTCACGTGTGACTGGGTTGGACTTCAAGGAGAGAGAGATGTTCATGGGCTGGGTTTACTGGGCTCTGGAAGATAAGCATCCACTCACCCCTACTGATTCTGCTCACTCAGGAGGGTGACCTGGGGCAGGACCAGCCTGGACCAGTGTTTTCAGGCAGCATCAGAACCTGACCTTTGGTGGTCTTTATCCAGTAAGTACATTGCTTTTTTTTTTTTTTTTTTTTTTAAGTACATTGCTTTGGGAGCTATGCACAGACCAGATCTGGTTGGGTTCAGGGCTCCCCTCTGGATTCCCCTGAACCTTGGCCAAATCCAGTGTGTGATGAACATATCCCAGGACCAGGAACCCCGGGCTGCTGCTGCTTCTCCTCGTCTTCCTCCTCCTCCTTGTTCTTCTGCCTCCCCCCACCGTCCCACTCCTCTTTGTTTCTCTTCCTCCTTCCTAGAGAAACTGTTTCGTTTTACCTGCACAAACCCTGGGAATCTGGCTATTGAGTATATTTGCCCTTCTTGCTTTGGCTACTAGGAAGCTCGAACTCAGAAAGTGATCCAACTCAAGCAGACTGTAAAGGACACGGCATTTTATAACTTAGTAGCCCCCTCCTATACTCTTGCTTTTCCTTTATCCAGACCTACATCTATGTTTCATTTCTGGTTACACGTATTGAGAAAATTTCCTCAAGCCTTTCTTTTTTTTTGGCAGAATGAGACTATATATAAAAGCAAATCAGCAACATCAACAGAACCGACATCTGTGGGTTGATTTTAAAATAGACTATTTCTGAATTGCACTGGCACTGTGAACGAGTTTCTGTTGGGAGGATTCTGTGGTTAATCCTCCTGCAAGAGGAACAGTTGTCTCTTAATTTATCTGCTGAACCAGTTCGGATTTTTGTCCAGCATTTAGCAAATCAGCCAGAAGTGACTTGAGGGCATATATTAAAAAAATCCCATAAAAGACGTAACCAAGTTGGGCAAATGTGTAATGGATAACAGAACAGTCAGGGGTAGAGTGGTGAGTGGGGGCGGTAGGTGGTGAGTGGTGATTCCAGGTGGGGAGTCCTGCCTGGTGGGTTGGGTGGTTGCCACTTTCCCAATTAGCTGGGGGAGGTTTTAGGCGAGGCTGGGGCTGGGGGAAGGCCGGGGCTGGCATCCGGTCCAGGTCTTTGGGCGTGAGGTCTATGAGCCCAGCTGTCGACCAGGGAGCTGCCTCGCTCGCACACCTGCTGTGTGAGCGGCACTCGCTCTGCTGGCTTCGGTCCGGCCGCCATGGTGGCTGTCCCCGGGGGCCCTGTTGTTGGCACCTGGCCTTTGCACGTGCTGCCTGCGGCAGAGGCTGTCCTGCAGCACGTGTGGCGGCAGTGAGTCCAGAGGCTGGAACCAGATCCCGGCCGCCCCGCTGCTGTCTCCATGAACTCGGACGCGTTCCTCAGCCCTCCTCTGCCCCAGACTCCTCACTGTCTGCCGGGAATGCCTGGGGCAGCCGCCTCATTGAGTCGCTTGTGGAAAGCGGGGAGTTAACTCGGATGCTGTTTAGAAAAGCCCCTGCCACAGCCATCACTGCTGCTTCATTATTTCTCCCAGAGGCTTTTCCTAACTGGTTTCTGTTCTGCCAGCATCGAGCATCTTCCAGAAGCTCTCCCTGGCCACCCCCTGCCCAAGGCTAAGTAAGAGGCTTCCCTCTGGGCTGCTGCAGCCAATCTTGCAAACATCTGTCTTTGTTGGCTGTTTCTGCATCCTCTCCTAGACCTTGAAACGCTTCAGACTGAGGGTGAGTCTGGTACATCTCTGTGCGTCTGGTGCCCAGCCTCGCAGCATGGCCTGGGGTTGCAGGGTGCCAACAAAAATAAAGAAGAAATACAGCCAAGAGCGCAGGGTACCGCTGGCATCCCTGGAGCCCATGCCCTTCTGCCCGCAGCCCCCCAGGGTAAAGAGTGGAGCGTCTCCCTCGACGGAGAGGCTGCCCCGGGCACGGGGCTGTGACAATGCTATTCTGGCTGCTCCTCTTAGTGGGACTATTTCCAAACTCCATTGCATCTGGATATTCCCCAGGTGAGCTGATGGCATCTGCCATATGGAGACCATGAACAGGAGAGATGCTTCCAATCTACCCTGGGGAGGCCGTGTGCCACAGTGGCGACGGCTCAGGCACCAGAGGTGGGGGCCGCTGGGGTCTCGGTTTGTAAGCTCCCCGTGCCTCAGTTTCTTCAACTGAAAAATGGAGTTAATGATATTACCCATCTCCTAGGATTTCTATGAGGAGTAAAGAGTTAATATAAAGCTCTGCCACAGTGCCAGCCACAAAGCAACCATTCAATGAACGGTAGGCAGATTATCATTCTATATATTTTTTTAATTAAAAACATTTTTTTAGGCTCCTCTGCATAGCATGTGGGATCTCAATTCCCTCACCAGGGGTTGAGCTTGTGCCCCCTGCATTGGAAGCTCAAAGTCTTACCCTTTGGGCCACCAGGGACAGCCCCATTCTATATTCTTAATGACAGCCTTCAGAAAGAATTGAAGCTCTGAGTGACGNGGGGCTACTAAGTTATAAAATGCCGTGTCCTTTACAGTCTGCTTGAGTTGGATCACTTTCTGAGTTCGAGCTTCCTAGTAGCCAAAGCAAGAAGGGCAAATATACTCAATAGCCAGATTCCCAGGGTTTGTGCAGGTAAAACGAAACAGTTGTTCCAGGAAGGAGGAAGAGAAACAAAGAGGAGTGGGGTGGTGGGGGGAGGCAGAAGAACGAGGAGGAGGAGGAAGACGAGGAGAAGCAACAGCAGCCCGGGGTTCCTCGTCCTGGGATATATTCATCACACACTGGATTTGGCCAAGGTTCAGGGGAATGCAGAGGGGAGCCCTGAACCCAACCAGATCTGGTCTGTGCATAGCTCCCAAAGCAATGTACTTACTGGATAAAGACCATCAAAGGTCAGGTTCTGATGCTGCCTGAAAACACTGGTCCAGGCTGGTCCTGCCCCAGGTCACCCTCCTGAGTGAGCAGAATCAGTAGGGGTGAGTGGATGCTTATCTTCCAGAGCCCAGTAAACCCAGCCCATGAACATCTCTCTCCCCTTGAAGTCCAACCCAGTCACACGTGAGTCAGATTGTTATTGCTCAGTCATGGGTCATGTCTGACTCTCTGCAGCCCCATGGACTGCGGCATGCCAGTCTTTCCCATCCTTCACTATATTTCCCGATGTTTGCTCAAACTCATGTCCATTGAGACAGTGATGCCATCCAGCCATCTCATCCTCTGCCACCCCCTTCTCCTTCTGCCCTCAGTCTTTCCCAGCATCAGGGTCTTAGGGTTGAACAAATTCTAGCTTTGCTGGGTCTCCACCAACAGCTGGTGGTCCTCCAGTTACCCAGCTCTGATATCAGGGCTGATCGTCCCTGAGCTTGGATGGACAATGATCCCCAAGGCCCACCATTGAGGTACCCCTGACCAGTGAGGTACCTTCCTCTGGACTCCTGGAAGTTATTACTCGTAAGATAAGAAGGAGGCATCTATCCTCTTTCGAAGCCCTTCTAGAAGCCAGGCACTGTGCGGAACACTCAAGGTCTGTCTTGCCCAATTCTCCCTCTGTGGGGTCAGCATCTACGACCTCAACAACTTCTTGGCACCCAGACTCTTCCAGAAGTTGCTGGGTACTCAAACTCAACATTTTTGAGATGGCCCTCACCACACTCTCCTTCATCCTCTCCTCCCACCCTCTGGCTATGCTTCCTGTCTCAGGGAATGGCAACACCATCCAACTGCTCAGTTCACAGTCTCAGGAGTCACTTTTACACCTACCCCAAGCTCATTTCCATAACAAATCCATCACCAAGTGCTGTTAATTTACCTCCTAACAAGCTCTTGAAGCCCTCACATCTCTCTACTCCATCTTTCCTGATCATCTTCTTCCTCCCGTGTGGACCACTGCGAGAAATTCCATCTCAGCTCCTCACATCAGCTCTGGTTCTTCTAGCTTTCCTTCATCCTGCACAGAACAATCTTGCCAAGACAAAGCACATCAGATCACGTCAGTCCCATTTAAAATCCCTCACTGGCTTCCCATTGCTCCTAGAACACAGCCTACAGTCCTCAGTGTCGAGAACAGAGCTGGCCCCTCACCACCTCCCAGCAGCCCCTTGAATCCCCCAGACCCCACCCTAGCCCTTCTCCATTCTCACAGACCACCGTGCCAGGCTGTCCCTCACCTGGCCAGGCTGTCCATTCTGCCTAGCACACCCTGTGCACCATTCCACCCAGACAACTCCTGATATCTTAGCCATCACCTCCTCCAGGGAGCCTCCCCTGAACTCCCTCACCAGCTGAATCCTCCTCACGCTATTGTGCCCCTTTTCTAGTGTCCCTTCCTCTCTCTTGAGGTCTATGTCCCAGCTGGGAGGGTGGAGGCCCAGCAGACTGGCTTCAGAGCCAGCACTGCTGCCTTTGACACTCCTTGTTGAGTATTTTATGAATAGTTAGCAGGCTTCTAGGAGGCTGAATTATGGCTCCCAATGATATCAGATCTTAACCTCTAGAACCTGTAAATGTCACCTTCTTTCAGTTCAGTTCAGTCACTCTGTTGTGTCTGATTCTCTGCGCCCCCATTCTCCATCACCAGCTCCCAGAGTTTACTCAAACCCACGTCCATCGAGTCGGTGATGCCATCCAACCTCCTCATCCTCTGTCGTCCCCTTCTCCTCCCACCTTCAATCTTTCCCAGCATCAGGGTCTTTTCCAGTGAGTCAGTTCTTCGAATCAGGTGGCCAAGTATTGGAGTTTCAGCTTCAGCATCAGTCTTTCCAATGAACACCCAGGACTGATCTCCTTTAGGATGGACTGGTTAGATCTCCTTGCAGGCCAAGGGACTCTCAAGAGTCTTCTCCAACACTATGCTTCAGTTCTTCAATGCTCAGCTTTCTTTATGGTCCAGCTGTCACATCTATGCATGACTACTGGAAAAACCATAGCTTTGACTATGTTGCCTTCTTTGGAAAAGGATTTTTTACTGGTGTGATTAAGTTAAGGATTTCGAGATGGGCAGATAATCCTGAATTATCTGGGTGGGACCTCCATGCCTTCATGAGTATTCTTATAAGAGCTAGGGAGAGAGGGATTTTATACACAGAAGAGCAGGTAATATGAGGATGGAGCAGAGAGAGATTTAAAGACGCTGGCCTTGAAGACTGGACTGATGCAGCCACAAGTCAAGGAACACCCACAGCTGCCAGAACTGCAAGGGGCCAGGGGCAGGCTCTCCCCTGGAGCCTCTGGAGGGAGTGCAGCCCTAGCGACACCTCGGTTTCGGCTCTGAGGCGCCAATTCGGGGCTTCGGGCTCCAAAGCTGAGAGAGAATGACTGTGCGCCTTTCTGAGGCATGGGGTTTGTGGTGATCCATCACAGCAGTTGCAGGAACCTAGTCCAGGTTCATCGGTGATGAAACTGAGGCTCGGAGAAGAGAAGTAACTTGCCAAGGTCACACCGCTGGCCCATCCCAGGCCCCAACCCTCTCCTGGAAGAGAAAGTCGATCCCCACAGTGAAAAGCCCGAGGAGGCTGAGGTCGTCTGGGAGCCACGAGGCTGCACAGCCCTCCGCGGTTGAGGGGAAACCAGTCCACCTGAGCGGGTCCCCGGCCTGGCCTGCCTACAGCTCTTACTCAGGGCTACAGAAGGTCCTGGCACACCCCTTCTACCCCCTTGCAGGAGGGAAACATGCTCAAGAGTGGACTCTTCCCCAGCACATCCTCCTTGGAAAATCCAACAAGTGGTGGTAGGGAGTTCTCCGAAAGCGCCCGGCTCCATCGCCTTGGTGCTCCTAGGTGTGTGGCCTGCCCACTGACAGGTCACTGCAGGAAGCTCCTGGCCCCTGCCTCTTTGTCTCCTCCTTCCCTTCCTGCTGCTCCCGTAAGAGATTTGTGAAGAGGGACAGTCCTGGGTCACGCAGAGGATGACGCCAGAGAGGACCTCACCCTGCCAGCTGGACTCACCAGGAGAAGCAAAGACAGGGAGGACAGCGTAACCACCCCACCACATCGCACACACAGGCTATGTGCTGTCACTCGAGACACTCAGCAAGCCCCCAGCATCCCTGCAGGACACGTGGTCCTATTCTCATTTTGCCGTCAGGGAAACAGGCTCAGAGAGGCAAAGAGCTGTGCTCAAGGTTATACAACTAGCAGGGCTGCCCTGGCGGCCCAGCGGTAAAGAATCGGCCTGCAGTGCGGAAGATGTAGGAGACATGGGTTCGATCCCTGGGTCAGGAAGACCCCCTGGAGGAGGGCATGGCAACCCTCTCCAGTATTCCTGCCTGGAGAATCCCATGGACAGAGGAGCCTGGAGGGCCACAGTCCATAGGACCGCAAAGAGTGGGACACGACTGAAGCGTCTCAGCACGCACACATATAGCTAGCAGGCAGTCAAGCTGGGATTCGACCAGATCTGCTTGTTGCAAGTCTATTGTTGTCTGCACTCACCTCTGACCCCCAGGCCTGGCCTGGGAAAGACTGCCTCTTCCTTTAATAAGGAGGGCTCCCCTGGGATCAGCCTTTGCAGCCTCTCCTCTACTCCCTCTCCAGAAATCCTTCCACTCTGTCTGAGTTTCCATTTATCAAGCCCAAAATGAAGAGGCTTTCCAAACCAGCCCAAGCCCTCTCTCCAAGCATACTCGTGCACAGCAAATGCAAGACTGGATGAGGAGTTGTTTCACAAGTAAAATTGCTGCGCCTGGGATTATTATTGTAAATACTGTGCCCTCAACTCCTGGTTTCCCATGCTAATGGGACAGAGCAGTGGGGCAGATAATTAAAAAATGCATTTACATTGGCTTCAGAACACGTTTCTGTTCTCGTGGGGGCATATGGGAGCATCTCTGATGCTCCAGGAATCCAGTGTGAGTTCGTAATCCTTCTGCAAAAAGAGAGAGAGTGAATTAAAGACACCTGCCTTGAGAAAAACCAGATAGCCGTCCCACGCTCTGCCCATCCCACAGCTGCCGTTTCTGCTGACGATGAGAAATGCCACTGCCATCATGGACGCAAAAGTACCCAGCATAGCAGAGCTTCAAAATAAATGATTTTTGTCACTTTAAGGCGCTGAGCTGGGCGGGCAGGCGGGGTTGTTGTTTGTTACGCAGCAATAGATAACTGATACATGTTTCTAAGAAATCCGTGACGTTTCTGTTTCCTATGAATTCCTGTCCACTTTGGGGTCCAACGTCCTGCTTCCTCTAACCCCTCCATCTGACCCCCATCTTTGCCTCTTTTCCCCCCAGTGAGGGAACTGTTCCTTTCCCAGACCTCAAAGCCATCTTTTTCTCCTGATAGCTTCCAAATAACTTACAGGGCTTTTGTGTATGGATCAGACTTTACTGAAGGCTTCCCAGGGGGCGCTAGTGGTAAAGAACCCAATCTGCCAGTGCAGGAGATGTAAGAGACCTGGCTTCCATCCCTGGATCAGGAAGATCCCCTGGAGAAGGGCACAGCAGCCCACGCCAGTACTCTTGCCTGGAGAATCCCGTGGGCGGAGGAGCCAGGGCGGGCTACAGTCCCTAGGGTTGCACAGTCGAACGAGACTGGAGCAGCTTAGCATGCACGCACATAGCTAGCAAGTGGCCAAGGTTAGAGTCATGGAGGGTCTGAGCTCTGGAGGCAGGGGTTTCCAATCACAGGATGTCAAAGGACTTAGGTTGGGGAGCTACAAATCTCTGTTCTTAAATCATATTTGGTCATCCCCCAACAGCGTTCTTCAGCTTCAATCTGCCGATTTCCCGCTCCCTTCCCCTGGCCTCAGTTCCCATATTCCCATGCCTCCGAGCTTCCCATGCAAATCTTGGACTGCTAGGTTAGCTATTTGCCACTTCCAGACACTTCATGCTCTCTGAGCTTTATCTTCCACCCTCAGAAGATTGTCAAACGATCCTCCAAAACAAAAATCGTTTTGTTCCCTAAGGGAATTCCAAGGCCAGATGTTAAGTTGACAGTTGCACTTTTAAATTCTGCTATATAAATGAGAGAGGATACTTCAAGCTGTCTATCCAATTCCCTGCTTTTCTTTCTTCTTCGATTAATCAGGACAGTTAATTCTCCAGCCTCCTTTTCAACCCACAGTGGACATGAGACATAATTATAGCCCGCAAGATGCAAATAGGAGTCTGCTGGGAATTGATGGGAATGTTTACCCTTCCCTGATACAGGCAGCCGCCCTTCCTCCTGTGTCTTCCTGCCTAGGAAGTGGACACAATGTCTGGTGGTGCAGCAGCCACCTTGTAACCAAGAAGATGAAAGTCACGTGCCCAGGATGGCCGAGCGCAGAGACTGGATGGGGCTGCACTCTCGACGACTTTCCTAAGCTGCTCCTGGAATGCTGGGTTCTGGACTCTAGTCGTTGGGGAAATAAACCCCTGTTTGTTGGGTTTCCCGTCTCTTGCATCTAAATGCAATCCTACCCATTTCAATAAGTAATGGCATCTTGATTTCAAAACCCCTTCCCTTTAACTGCTGCTTCTTCTGATAAATAGATGACGATATCAACCGCAGAGTAGATATTTAGCAAAGTTGGCAATGATGTCAATTTAAAGTGTTCGAGCCATGTCACCTGCCACGACAGAGAGCTGTCTGGTAGCAGAGTGCAGATGGGAACCTCAGGCCACCTCAGTGCAGCCGGAGCCTCCTGAGGGTGGAGAGAGTGCCTCCGTGCAGGTCACACCCGGTGCTCATCAGTGGGACGAACGTCTGACAGCTGAACACAGAGGCGGAGGAGTGAGCTGAGAGAGGCTCCCGGCCTCCTGAGCAGTCGCTTCACTTTGGGGTGGCCCCAGGGGAGGTGGGCTCACCTGGGCACTTGACCAACAGGCAGAACCTGGGGAGCAGCCTCGCGGCTGTGGGTGCTCACGCCCGGCCACCGCCCCAGCCCAGCCACTGGGAAGGTGAGTAGCCCGGGAGGGCACAGTACTTCCTCCACAGACCTCGGCTGGCTTGTTTACGAAACGACGATATTGGTCGCTCCATCTCACAGAGTCATGAGTGTTGCCTGAGACAGGCACAGAGCATGTGCTGCCCGCTCACAATAAGTGTTCAAGAAATGTCACTGCGGCTGCCCTCCAGGAGGGCGCTTTGCTGAGTGCGTCAGGAGCCCAGCGCTCTGCCTGGGCTCTGAGGAGAGGTCGGCTGCGGCGGGGGGCGGGGGCCAGAGAGGGGCGTCCCTGCTTGGAGCTCACAGCACCCAGGTGTTCCCGACCCCTGCCCAGACCCTCCTCCTCACACCCCGTGTGTCAGAAATTGTCTACATGTTCACCTGTCTCACCTGACTGGGAGTTTAGCTCAGTATCTCTAGGGTCTGGCCCAGACCAGGCAACAATGAACGGTCACAGAAGGACGGACAGACAGAGAGCCACAGTGACTGATCTGGTAGAAACTTGGGTGACTCTGAGCTGCCCCCAGCTCCCTAGAAAGAGAACTTAATGTTGGGGGACCCACCAAGCTGCAGAGGACTTCTGGGGTGTGGAGAAGGATCATGTCAGTGGGGCACAGAGGCAGACAGACGTGGGAGAGGGCAGAGGGCAGGTCCCACAATTCTAGGGGATGTGAGAGCTGGACCACAGAGAAGGCTGAGCGCCGAAGAATTGATGCTTTTGAATTACAGTGCTGAAGAAGACTCTTGAGAGTCCCTTGCACTGCAAGGAGATCAAACCAGTCATTCCTAAAGGAAATCAACCCTGAATAGTCATTGGAAGGACTGATGCTGAAGCTCCAATACTTTGGCCACCTGATGCAAAGTGCTTCCATGCTCGGAAGGGGAGGCCAGGAAGAGAAAGGGGCAAAAGAGAATGAGACGGTTGGATGACATTATCAACTCAACAGACATGAGTTTGAGCAAACTCCGGTACACAGTGAAGGACAGGGAAGTGTGTTATGCTGCAGTCCCTGGGGCCACAGAGAGCTGGACATGACTTAGCAATTAAACACAAAAAGCCAGAGATGGCTGAGGCCCACAGTAAGACAGGCGCCACCAGCAGAGGGTGCGTCTGACCACTCCCAGGAGCAGGGAGAGAGCAGGGGCTTGGAGGCTGGAGACTCTGGTGGCCCCAAGTCCACCCTGTGCCTCAGTTTTCCCCTCTGCAGAATGGGTGGTTGAGCAGGATGACCTCTGAAGGCCTGTCCAGCTCTGACAGCTGGGATCCAGAAATGGGCTACACTCGGGGTCCAGACAGAGGCTCCTGCTAGAGCCCAGGCCTGGCCCCCTCAGTGCCCTGAGACACCCAGGGACACTCTGGCCTTGAAGGGCACTTGGACCCCACCCCAAAAGGCTGTGAGCAGAAAACACCCCAGAGCATCAGGAACAAGGGGAAGAAAACATCAACAAACGAAAGATGAGAAGCTGTCCACCCTAAGATACTCTGGAGCTAGAAGGAGCTTGGTCTCCTAACTCATTCCCTTCCTCCCTCACTCAGTCCTGCATTTCTGGTGAGTCNGCCCAGAGACACTCTGGCCTTGAAGGGCACCTGGACCCCACCCCAAAAGGCTGTGAGCAGAAAACACCCCAGAGCATCAGGAACAAGGGGAAGAAAACATCAACAAATGAAAGATGAGAAGCTGTCCACCCTGAGATACTCTGGAGCTAGAAGGAGCTTGGTCTCCTAACTCATTCCCTTCCTCCCTCACTCAGTCCTGCATTTCTGGTGAGTCAGGCAGGTGGGTGATAATTCATCAGACTCGAGTGCTCTGTGCCCGGCGCTGCACTGTCACGAATCAGCTCAGTTCAGTCGCTCAGTCGTGTCTGACTGCGACCCCATGAACCGCAGCACACCAGGCCACCCTGAACATCACCAGCTCCCAGAGTCCACCCAAACCCTTGTCCGTCGAGTTGGTGATGCCATCCAACCATCTCATCCTCTGTCGTCCCCTTCTCCTGCCCTCAATCCCTCCCAGCATCAGGGTCTTTCCAAATGAGTCAGTTCTTCACATCAGGTGGCCAAAGTATTAGAGTTTCAGTCCTTCCAATGAACACCCAGGACTGGTCTCCTTTAGGATGGACTGGTTTGATCTCCTTGCAGTCCAAGGGACTCCCAAGAGTCTCTCCAACACCACAGTTTAAACGGATCAATTCTTCTGTGCTCAGCTTTCTTTATAGTCCAACTCTCACATCCATACATGACCGCTAGAAAAACCATAGCATGAATAAGCTGCTCTAAAAGCCCACATTCCAAAAGCAAAACTGACCGTTGCAACAAAGAATTCTAACCTGAAGCAGTAATGGGGGTCGAGAGGTGTGTTCTGGTGAATTGGGATGAGGCCCTTCCTGCCTAGCCCTCAATCCAGTTTTCCCCAGACTGTTTGGCCATCAGGATTGTCCCAGAGGACTTGCCTGGCAGTCCAGTGGTCAAGACTCAGCGCTTCCAAAGGAGGGGGTGTGGGGTTCGATCCGTGGTCGGGGAACGAAGATGCCACATCCCGGACAGAAGATGTGTATAANTCTTTGGCCATCAGAATTGTCCCGGAGGACTTGCCTGGCAGTCCAGTGGTCAACACTCAGCGCTTCCAAAGGAGGGGGTGTGGGGTTCGATCCGTGGTCGGGGAACGAAGATGCCACATCCCGGACAAAGCAGCCAAAAACAGACGCAGAAATGTCAAGCTGTCCCGGAGCCTCCCCTGGTCCCAGGTGTCCTAGGATGGCTGGCCACTGTCCCTGGAGGGGGTGTTCCACACCTCAGAGCTTGTCATGGAGGAGGGGATGGGGGAGCCCTCAAGGGAGGCTTTGACAGTGGGGGGTGCAGAAGTGGGATGAGGTCATCATTTCCTCTCCCACCTCCTGGGTAGGGTCTGGGTGGGGTCTCTCCACCCCTCTGAGCAGGACTATGAGCTTCCCGCTGCTGCATCTGGGGACCAACAGGAAGCTCCAGCCTAAGCATCCTTCTCAGCTGAGAGCCCCGTGGGTGCTGAGCACGTGCCGGCTTCACGCTCCCTCTCTGCCTTTCCTCGGTCCCAGGGTGAGTGGGGTCTCAGGACCCAGAACCCCCAGCTGGGTATGACAGCCCTCACAGGGCCAGCACCTCCTCGCGCAGAGCCCTGCTGCACAGCCCCAGATCCCTGGCCTCTCCCGGGGGCGTGACCCACACTGGCCCGCATGCCAGCCATCGGCCTCCTACTGCTGCACGTTGATATGCTGGCCTAATATTCCCGGAATTATGCTTTGCTCTGTCTTTTGTTTTCTTGAATAGCCCCTGGGAGGCCTCACTATTTTGCTTTGAGTGTGGAGACCTACTGCTATCTAGTCCAGCAGATAACTCCAGCAGAGCCAGGACGACACCCCGAGCGGACAGCCTGGGAGGACTCAGAGCCCAGGGCCCAGCTGCCCTGAGAGCACTCAGCTGTGGCCCTCGGACGCCTGGCCCGCCCAGGGAGCCTGCCGCTCCTCAGCACCGCCTCCTTCATCCTGCTCCAGGAGCAGGGGTGCAGGGACCTGGCCTGGCCAAGCCGAGGGGCAGCTCTCCTCCTGACTTGATTGCCTTCTTCCTTCTTCCAGGGTCTCTGCTTTTAAAAATGCTTCTCCAAGGAGCCTTATGCCTTCTCCTTAACCCCCTCCACCCCCTGCTACTATGCTGCACCGCCTGGTCAAGATTCCCCATCTTTCGGCATCTCACTTTGCTCCTCTTCGAAACGAGGGTGCAATTTCCTCCCTGCCTACTTCTTAGGTATTAAATATTTAATGAGCAGCTACTACGTGTAGGCTTCATGCCAGGCTCCCACGCCTTAAGGCTGTTTTAAAAGAAGAGTAACAGTGATAATAACCGAGCTACCATGTGCCAGCCACAGCGCACACGTTCCTCCTCCTCCTTCATCGCCTCATCGTCCGCCTGGCTGACACCAGGTGCGCGCCACGTGCACTATGGGGGTTTCGTTCACTTTTGCTTCTTTGTCTGTCTTTGGCTGCGCTGCATGGCGTGTGGAAGTGCAGAGTCTTCATCACCAGACCACTGGGGAGGCCCGGCACCGCACTGCACTGGTCGCGGATCTTAGTTCTTCCATCCACACAGCAGAGCTATGAGATAAACCGTTAGGGTCCTTACCTTGCAGAAGAGAAAGCTGAGCCTCAGCGAGGCCACGTGCTGGGTATCAAGGCGCAGAAATCGGAAGATGCTTCGCGCAGCAGCAGGAGCTGGAGAGATTCAGCGAGATGAGCCAAGGAGCGGGACATGCTCCTGGTCTGGCCACGGCCGGGCGGGACTGAGGCACCCAGCCCAAAGCTCCAGGATGCTGAAAGGCATTTCTGAGCCACGAGTGCCCTCTTAGGGAGGAAAAAGGCAAGAGCCTTGGACCCTCAAGCCTTCAGGCCCTGTCTGGGGCACCTGCCCGTTCCCTGCCCCTGGGCCACCACGGCACGTTCAGCAGCATCAGTCCTGCTGACCTGTTCCCGTGGAGAAAGTCACACTGGGGGTCATGCCGTGGGAGGCACCCCGGTCCTGGAGGTCTCAGGAGGCCCCAGGCCTGTGGAGAGGCCTTCGCCTTCAGGAGGGAGTGGGGATGATGAGTTAAGGTGGCCTGCTGTGGGGACTGACACCCCGGCCTGCAGTGCACCCCGCCACCTCCCTAACCAGGGCACCTGGGGAGAGCCGCACCCCAGGCTGCCACCGCAGGTAAGTCACCTCCCTCCCATCCATTCCCCACCACCAAGAGCCAGGTGGAGGCCTGGACCCTGAGCTGGGGAAGCAAGGTCCACACCAGGCCCTGCCCTCCGTGAGGTCAGCTGTGGTCAAGCCCTCTGGCCTCCCAGCATCTCGTTTTGCTTTTCACTAAAACAAGAGTGCAGGGGCTTCCCTGGTGGTCCGAGGGCTAAGTCTCCACGCTCCTGATGCAGGGGCCCGGGCTCGACCCCTGGTCAGGGATCTAGATCTCGTATGCCAGAGCTAAAGATCCTGTGAGCTGCAGCGAAGACCCAGCACAGCCAGACAAACAAAGGAAATGGACGTCTGTTTAAAGGAGTGCAATTCCACACCTTTCTTTTTTAGCTACCTACTCCTTTGACCGCATCAGACCTTCGTTACGGCACAGGGACTCCCTGGTCATGTCGCGAGGGCTCAGCTCACGGGCTCAGCTGTTCTGCAGTTTGCAGGATCTTTGCTCCCTAACCAGGGAACAGACTCGTGTCCCTCCATCGCAAGGCGGCTTCTTGACCGTTGGGCCCCCAGGGAAGTCCCCTCATCTTCCTTTATGTGTTCAGCAAGCACTTATCCAGCGCTTCCATGTGCCAGGCTCTGTGCTGAGTCTTCAGGCTAATATGGGAAAGAAATAACAACAACAGTGATAATAGCCAGCCTAGGATACTCCCTGGTGGCTCAGCTGGTAGAGAATCCGCCTGCAATGCAGGAGACCTCGGTTTGATTTCTGAGACGTGAAGATCCCCTGGAGAAGGGAAAGGCTACCCACTCCAGTATTCTTGGGCATCCCTGGTGGCTCAGCTGGTGAAGAATCCACCTGCAATGCGGCAGACCAGGGTTCAATCCTTGGGTTGGGAAGATCTCTTGGAGAAGAGAAAGGCTACCCACTCCAGTATTCTGGCCTGGAGAGTTCTCTGGACTATATAGTCCATGGGGTCGCAAAGAGTCAGACATGACTGAGCAACTTTCACTCACTTAGGATATGCTAAAAATGAGTTTCCTTCAGTAAAAGCATGGGAGAGCGGTTAAGATCCAGGCGCGAGGGTGAAGCCCTCTCTGCTACTGCCCTAACTGTGTGGCCTTGGGCAGATTGCCTACCCTCTCTGTGCCTCAATTTCCTCACTGTAAAATGAGTGTGAGGGTAGTTCCTCCCCTGCCAGATTTGAGGGTCATGGAGGTCAGGGTCCCAGCACAGCACGTGGTGGCCCCTGCAATTGGAATGGCTTTTCTCAGAGTCCCACAGGACAAGGCATTTAACAGCACTTAGAGGGGGGCAAGGAACTGGGGCGGCTTGCCCTCACCCTCTCTTCCATGCCCTGCCTTGTGTTCCCCTCCTCGGGCCTGTCTTCTCGCGAGTGGGATTGTACCCCATCCTAACAGCCTCCTAACAGCCTCCTGGCCTCCAGCCTCATCCCCTCTGCTGTGGGCTGGACTGTTCCTCCAGCCCCTATTCATAGGTTTAAGTCCCAAACCCAGGAGCTCAGAATGTGACTGCAGTTAGAGACAGGCGGCTGATGCAGCCTCACACATGTCTCAGCCTCTGCTCACGTTCCTGCCGCAGCAAGGCCCACTTCACTGCCTGGGGCCCCTGGAGAGGAAGAGGGACAAGCTCCACCACTGTCTCAGGGAGCCAGGAGCCAACTATGTGGATATGAGAAAGTTCCACCCTGGGGGGAACAGGGGTTACACCAGGATGGGGGCACCCCATGACAAGTGGCAGCTTCCTCCTGGCTTCTGGCGGTGGCTGGCTTGTGGCCGTATCCTCTCAATCTTTATCTCCTTGGTCGCAGAGCCTTCTTTCCTGTGTGGGTCTTCACACACCATTCTTACAGACACAGTTCAGTTCAGTCGCTCAGTCTTGTCCAGCTCTTTGCAATCCCGTGGCCTGCAGCACACCAGGCCTCCCTGTCCATCACCAACTCCCAGAGCTTACTCAAACTCATGTCCATTGAGTCAGCGATGTCATCCAACCATCTCATCCTGTCGTCCCCTTCTCCTCCTGCCTTCAATTCCTCTCAGCATCAGGATCTTTTCAAACGAGTCAGCTCTTCGTATCAGGTGGCCAAAGTATTAGAGTTTCAGCTTCAACATCAGTCCTTCCAGTGAATATTCAGGACTGGTTTCTTTTAGGATGGACTGGCTGGATCTCCTTGCAGTCCAAGGGACTCTCAAGAGTCTTCTCCAAAACTGCAGTTCAAAAGCATCAATTTTTTCGGTGCTCAGCTTTCTTTATAGCCCAACTCTCACATCCATACATGACCACTGGAAAAACCATAGCTTTGACTAGATGGACCTTTGTTGGCAAAGTAATGTCTCTGCTTTTTAATATGTTGTCTAGGTTGGTCATAGCTTTTCTTCCAAGGANGCCACCTCCCTAACCAGGGCACCTGGGGAGAGCCGCACCCCAGGCTGCCACCGCAGGTAAGTCACCTCCCTCCCATCCATTCCCCACCACCGAGAGCCAGGTGGAGGCCTGGACCCTGAGCTGGGGAAGCAAGGTCCACACCAGGACCTGCCCTCCGTGAGGTCAGCTGTGGTCAAGCCCTCTGGCCTCCCAGCATCTCGTTTTGCTTTTCACTAAAACAAGAGTGCAGGGGCTTCCCTGGTGGTCCGAGGGCTAAGTCTCCACGCTCCTGATGCAGGGGCCCGGGCTCGACCCCTGGTCAGGGATCTAGATCTCGTATGCCAGAGCTAAAGATCCTGTGAGCTGCAGCGAAGACCCAGCACAGCCAGACAAACAAAGAAAATGGACGTCTGTTTAAAGGAGTGCAATTCCACACCTTTCTTTTTTAGCTACCTACTCCTTTGACCGCATCAGACCTTCGTTACGGCACAGGGACTCCCTGGTCATGTCGCGAGGGCTCAGCTCACGGGCTCAGCTGTTCTGCAGTTTGCAGGATCTTTGCTCCCTAACCAGGGAACAGACTCGTGTCCCTCCATCGCAAGGCGGCTTCTTGTCCGTTGGGCCCCCAGGGAAGTCCCCTCATCTTCCTTTATGTGTTCAGCAAGCACTTATCCAGCGCTTCCATGTGCCAGGCTCTGTGCTGAGTCTTCAGGCTAATATGGGAAAGAAATAACAACAACAGTGATAATAGCCAGCCTAGGATACTCCCTGGTGGCTCAGCTGGTAGAGAATCCGCCTGCAATGCAGGAGACCTCGGTTTGATTTCTGAGACATGAAGATCCCCTGGAGAAGGGAAAGGCTACCCACTCCAGTATTCTTGGGCATCCCTGGTGGCTCAGCTGGTGAAGAATCCACCTGCAATGCGGCAGACCAGGGTTCAATCCTTGGGTTGGGAAGATCTCTTGGAGAAGAGAAAGGCTACCCACTCCAGTATTCTGGCCTGGAGAGTTCTCTGGACTATATAGTCCATGGGGTCGCAAAGAGTCAGACATGACTGAGCAACTTTCACTCACTTAGGATATGCTAAAAATGAGTTTCCTTCAGTAAAAGCATGGGAGAGCGGTTAAGATCCAGGCGCGAGGGTGAAGCCCTCTCTGCTACTGCCCTAACTGTGTGGCCTTGGGCAGATTGCCTACCCTCTCTGTGCCTCAATTTCCTCACTGTAAAATGAGTGTGAGGGTAGTTCCTCCCCTGCCAGATTTGAGGGTCATGGAGGTCAGGGTCCCAGCACAGCACGTGGTGGCCCCTGCAATTGGAATGGCTTTTCTCAGAGTCCCGCAGGACAAGGCATTTAACAGCACTTAGAGGGGGGCAAGGAACTGGGGCGGCTTGCCCTCACCCTCTCTTCCATGCCCTGCCTTGTGTTCCCCTCCTCGGGCCTGTCTTCTCGCGAGTGGGATTGTACCCCATCCTAACAGCCTCCTAACAGCCTCCTGGCCTCCAGCCTCATCCCCTCTGCTGTGGGCTGGACTGTTCCTCCAGCCCCTATTCATAGGTTTAAGTCCCAAACCCAGGAGCTCAGAATGTGACTGCAGTTAGAGACAGGCGGCTGATGCAGCCTCACACATGTCTCAGCCTCTGCTCACGTTCCTGCCGCAGCAAGGCCCACTTCACTGCCTGGGGCCCCTGGAGAGGAAGAGGGACAAGCTCCACCACTGTCTCAGGGAGCCAGGAGCCAACTATGTGGATATGAGAAAGTTCCACCCTGGGGGGAACAGGGGTTACACCAGGATGGGGGCACCCCATGACAAGTGGCAGCTTCCTCCTGGCTTCTGGCGGTGGCTGGCTTGTGGCCGTATCCTCTCAATCTTTATCTCCTTGGTCGCAGAGCCTTCTTTCCTGTGTGGGTCTTCACACACCATTCTTACAGACACAGTTCAGTTCAGTCGCTCAGTCTTGTCCAGCTCTTTGCAATCCCGTGGCCTGCAGCACACCAGGCCTCCCTGTCCATCACCAACTCCCAGAGCTTACTCAAACTCATGTCCATTGAGTCAGCGATGTCATCCCACCATCTCATCCTGTCGTCCCCTTCTCCTCCTGCCTTCAATTCCTCTCAGCATCAGGATCTTTTCAAACGAGTCAGCTCTTCGTATCAGGTGGCCAAAGTATTAGAGTTTCAGCTTCAACATCAGTCCTTCCAGTGAATATTCAGGACTGGTTTCTTTTAGGATGGACTGGCTGGATCTCCTTGCAGTCCAAGGGACTCTCAAGAGTCTTCTCCAAAACTGCAGTTCAAAAGCATCAATTTTTTCGGTGCTCAGCTTTCTTTATAGCCCAACTCTCACATCCATACATGACCACTGGAAAAACCATAGCTTTGACTAGATGGACCTTTGTTGGCAAAGTAATGTCTCTGCTTTTTAATATGTTGTCTAGGTTGGTCATAGCTTTTCTTCCAAGGACAAGCGTCTTTTAACTTCATGGCTGCAGCCACCATCTGCAGTGATTTTGCAAAGACACAGGGCCCACCCAATCCTGTGTGACCGCCTCCGAACTAGATTACATCTGCAAAGGCACTGTTTCCCAATAAAGCCACATCCTGAGGCTTCAGGGCACACACTAGTCGACCAAAGACAGCAGGTAATGTTTCCCCCATTTCATCAAAGTGGAAACAGTGGCTCGGAGAGCGACTTGCTTGAGGCCGCATAGCTACGCAGGGGCAGGTCCAGGGACTCCCCTGGTGGTCCGGGGGTTATTATGAATCTGCCTTTCGATGCAGGGGACGTGGGTTCCATCCCCAGTTGGGGCACTACGATCGCACACGCCACAGGGAACCTAAGCCCACTCGCCCCAACTACAGAGTCCATGCACCGTCCCACGTGACGCCATGAAGATTCCACGTGCTGCACCTGGGACTCAGTGCAGCCAAGAAATAAAATCAGAACCAAGGGGGCAGGTGCAGGCGCCAGGCTCTGCTCTGCCTGCTTCCAGGCCCCACCCCCTCCGTGCAGCACCTCAGCTCCTCTGAGGACTGTGACTGTGGCTGGCACTGACTGGTGGACCGTATCACCCCTGTCATTTCACTCCGCCCTTGCACCCGCCTCTAGGACTGGGGACACTGTGCTCATCTATAGATGAGGACACCAAGGCTTAGAGAGGCGAAGGGACTCGCCCAAGGCCACGCGGCAAGTTGGTGGGAAAGCCTGGGTTAGAGCTCGTGTTGCCCTGATTTCAACACGCGTGCTCAGCGACTACTTGGAAACGCCTCTCTGTGTCCTGTTCCTTCCCGACAACCTGATCCTGGACGCATCNTCGTGTTGCCCTGATTTCAACACGCGTGCTCAGCGACTACTTGGAAACGCCTCTCTGTGTCCTGTTCCTTCCCGACAACCTGATCCTGGACGCATCGCAAACCCGAAACTCGGAGGCCTTCGTCTGAGGCCAGAGACCCTCGCCTCCAACCCTTGCTGAAGGGGGCGCTCCCGTTCCTAAGGACCTAGGATAGTGGGGTGGAGAAACCAGGAGCTCCCCAGCCTTCCCCCAGGCACACATGCGCACACACACTCCCTACCAGCCTGCCATCTCCCAGAGCCAATTAGCGAAGTTGGGTGGTCTCAGGGGAGCCCCACAAGGCGATCTGCTTATTGATCAGCTCAAGTGGCAGAGTGTCGAGCAGGAGAGAGGAGTCATTTAAACAGTCTTCTCCTCTTTCCGAGTGTGGCGGGGACTCCGGCGGGGATGGAGAGCAAGTTGTATTTACCGTGACGGTAATTGAAAGGCAGTGGCAGCCGCCCCACATTGTCCCCGCCAACGCCTAATTGCTGGACCGAAAACTGCTGGAGAACTGGGGTTGGGGGGGGAAACGGG
>SJYW01014146.1:0-10493 GCA_006410735.1 Raphicerus campestris
GCTTGTGTTTCTTCCAGCCCAGCGTTTCTCATGATGTACTCTGCATATAAGATAAATAAGCAGGGTGACAATATACAGCGTTGACGTACTCCTTTTCCTATTTGGAACCAGTCTGTTGTTTCATGTTCAGTTCTAACTGTTGCCACCTGACCTGCATTAGATTTCTCAAGAGGCAGGTCAGCTGGTCTGGTATTCCCATCTCTTTCAGAATTTTCCAGTTTATTGTGATCCACAGAGCAAAGGCTTTGGCATAGTCAATACAGCAGAAATAGATGTTTTTCTGGAACTCTTGCTTTTTCCATGATCCAGCGGATGTTGGCAATTTGATCTCTGGTTCCTCTGCCTTTTCTAATACCAGCTTGAACATCTGGAAGTTCACAGTTCACATATTGCTAAGCCTGGCTTGGAGAATTTTGAGCATTACTTTACTAGTATGTGAGATGAGTGCAATTGTGCGGTAGTCTGAGCATTCTTTGGCATTGCCTTTTTTGGGGATTGGAATGAAAACTGACCTTTTCCAGTCCTGTGGCCACTGCTGAGTTTTCCAAATCTGCTGGCATATTGAGTGTAGCACTTTCACGGCATTGTCTTTCAGGATTTGAAATAGCTCAACTGGAATTCTATCACCTCCACTAGCTTTGTTCGTAGTGATGCTTCCTAAGGCCCGCTTGACTTCACATTCCAGGATGTCTGGCTCTAGGTGAGTGATCACACCATCGTGATTTTCTCCTTTGCTTTTTGCTTCTCTTCTTTTCACAGTTATTTGCAGGGGCTCCCCAGACAGTCACTTTGCTTTTTTGCATTTCTTTTCTATGGGGATAGTCTTGATTCCTGTCTCCTGTACAATGTCACGAACCTCCATCCATAGATCATCAGGCACTCTATCTATCAGATCTAGGCCCTTAAATCTATTTCTCACTTGCACTGTATAATCATAAGGGATTTGATTTAGGTCATACCTGAATGGCCTAGTGGTTTTCCCTACTTTCTTCAATTTAAGTCTGAATTTGGCAATAAGGAGTTCATGATCTGAGCCACAGTCAGCTCCTGGTCTTGTTTTTGTTGACTGTATAGAGCTTCTCCATCTTTGGCTGCAAAGAATATAATCAATCTGATTTTGGTGTTCACCATCTGGTGATGTCCATGTGTAGAGTCTTCTCTTGTGTTGCTGGAAGAGGGTGTTTGCTATGACCAGTGTATTTTCTTGGCAAAACTCTATTAGCCTTTGCCCTGCTTCATTCCATATTCCAAGGCCAAATTTGCCTGTTACTCCAGGTGTTTCTTGACTTCCTACTTTTGCATTCCAGTCCCCTATAATAAAAAGGACATCTTTTTTGGATGTTAGTTCTAAAAGCTCTTGTAGGTTTTCAGAGAACCGTTCAGCTTCAGCTTCTTCAGTGTTACTGGTTGGGGCATAGACTTGGATTACTGTGATATTGAATGGTTTGGCTTGGAAACAAACAGAGATCATTCTTTCATTTATGAGATTGCATCCAAGTACTGCATTTCAGACTCTTTTGTTGACCATGATG
Source organism: Raphicerus campestris (assembly GCA_006410735.1). NCBI lineage: Eukaryota > Metazoa > Chordata > Mammalia > Artiodactyla > Bovidae > Raphicerus > Raphicerus campestris. The sequence goes on from SJYW01014146.1 coordinate 1,533, forward strand.
GCTATTCCATTTCTCCTAAGGGATTCCTGCCCACAGTAGTAGATATAATGGTCATCTGAGTTAAATTCACCCATTCCAGTCCATTTTAGTTCGCTGATTCCTAGAATGTCGACANTTGACCATGATGGCTATTCCATTTCTCCTAAGGGATTCCTGCCCACAGTAGTAGATATAATGGTCATCTGAGTTAAATTCACCCATTTTAGTCCATTTTAGTTCGCTGATTCCTAGAATGTCGACATTCACTCTTGCCATCTCCTGTTTGACCATTTCCAGTTTGCCTTGAGTCATGGACCTATCATTCCAGGTTCCTATGCAATATTGCTCTTTGTAGCATTGGACCTTGCTTCTATCACCAGTCAAATCCACAACTGGGTATTATTTTTGCTTTGGCTCCTTCCCTTCATTCTTTCTGGAGTTATTTCTTCACTCATCTCCAGTAGCATATTGGGCACCTACTGAACTGGGGAGTTCCTCTTTCAGTATCCTTATCACTTTTCCTTCTCATACTGTTCATGGGGTTTTCAAGGCAAGAATACTGAAGTGGTTTGCCATTCCCTTCTCCAGGGGTCCACATTCTGTAAGACCTCTCCACCATGACCCACCCATCCTGGGTGGCCCCACTGGGCATGGCTTAGTTTCATTGAGTTAGATAAGGCTGTGGTCCTAGTGTGATTGGATTGACTAGTTTTCTATGAGTATGGTTTCAGTGTGTCTGCCCTCTGATGCCCTCTTGTAACACCTACCATCTTACTTGGGTTTCTCTTACCTTGGGCGTGGGGTATCTCTTCATGGCTGCTCCAGCAAAGCACAGCCGCTGCTCCTTACCTTGGACGAGGGGTATCTCCTTACCGCTGCCATTCCTGACCTTCAACATTAGATTCTATGGAAGAACCCAAATGAACTCTTTGGCCAATCCAACAGATAAGATAGATATAGATAGAATAAGTAGCCTATCTCATATATGCAACTTGGTGATGATTTTTCTCACTTAAAGAGTTACTGAAACATTTACAAATTATTGGTGAGAGAGAGGCCAACTGGTTTACCCAAGATCANGCATGGTGTTGTGCTAAATTTCTTATTCAGTTTCCCTCTTTTAGTCCTCACTAACAGCTTACTATTATGCTCAGTCACTCAGTTGTGTTCGACTCTGTGACTCCAAGGATTGTAGCCCACCAGGCTCCTCTGTCCACAGAATTCTCCAGGCAAGAATACTGGAGTGTATAGACATTCCTTCTCCAGGGGAACTTCCCCACCCAGAGATTGAACCTGTGTCTCCTGCATTGCAGGCAGATTCTTTACCACCTGAGACACCAAGAAAACCCAGCAACTTAATATGGTGGTTATTAGAATAGTTGCCAATTTATGCATTGCACAGAGAGATTAAGTGAGTCCTCAAGATCATACAACCCTTAAATTGTAGAGCAAGGACTGTTGCAGAAACCAGTATTAGAGAAACCAAGCACCACACTCGGAGAGTTATAGAACTCAGATTTATTACATCAGCGGCCCAGAGGAGTTAACACTCCAAGCTCTGAACCTCTAACAAAAGGATTACAGAGTTTTTACAAACAGACTGTAGTGGGTAACACTACCTGTTAATAGGCTATTTAAAACTAAGGGGTTTCATGTGCACAGGAATATCACTCAAGATGGGAAAGAGGATGCCTGGCCTGGATAGGCATGATTAAACAGGTTTGCAGGGGCTGGGCAATTGCAAAGAGTAGGACAAGGGTGAGTGAGATAAACTCCAGTGCCCAGTATTGCAAGTCCCCACTTTCTGAGACTACTGACCTACGTGATCTAGACTTTGCAAGGGGCAAGCTGAGTTACAGAGGCAGAAGGAGAAGGAGATTCTCTAAGACCCTTCTCATTTTCTTCTCTACTCGATGAATGTAACCTGTCTGGGAAAATACCTAAAGTGACTGAGCACGTGCTCAGTCACCAAGTCATGTTCGACTCTTTGCAACTCCATGGACTGTAGCATGCCAAGTTCTCCATCCCTTGGATTTCCTAGGCAAGAATATGGGGGTGGGTTGCCATTTCCTTCTCCAGGGGATCCTTTCTGATCAAGGGATCAAACCCACGTCTCCTGCTTAGCAGGCAGATTCTTTACCACTGAACCAACAGGGAAGCACCCAGTTAAAGTGGCTAGGGTTACTCAAAAGAGTTGCTGAAAACAATAGGATCTAGTGTGGAGAATACAAATCGAAAAGTAAAAAGTCATTCAAAACCTCAACCTGAAGAAGGCAGAGGAGTAGGTGGATGTGGAGTACATCTCTCTCCACAGATACATCAGGAATACACCTTCAGACACAGAAGTGCCAGCAGAACACCAGCTGAGACTGCACAGAAGTTCCTGACCAGAGGAAAAGAATATACAGAACCACGAAAAACTTGGTAGGATGAAAGAACTGGGGGGAAAAACAGGAGTGTTAGTAGGACTGGACCTGCCCTCAGTTTGTGGGGGAACAAAAGCAGGGATCCGATCCCACATCAGGGCAATTGTCTGAGTCAGAGGAGAAACGTTTAAGGCTGAGAGTGAAACAGCTGATCTATGACAACCTAAATAGAATGAGAATCAGACAGTCCTTGCAGCAGCCATACATACCCCTGACAGGGTCCCCAGAAAGGCGCAGCAGCTGGGAGCTGGAGCTTTGGGAGTGTGGAGTGATCCCAGGGCAAGTGTTGCTGTTGACTGCAGAGAGACAGATTGAGGGGAGGTGAGGGAGGAGACTGATGGGAAATGCCTGTAGAAGAAAGCCAGGCAGCCATGGAAGCAAGGTGATACTGCTGAGTCACAGCTAAGAGGTGAAGCCATCACCATAGCTTCTCTCGCCCCACATGCCAGCACCAGCAGCTGAACAATAGAGAGTCTGGCCCATTAAACAGCCCAGGCACTGAACTACAGAGCAGGACCCCACCCAGGGTGCTCCTTTAAGTGCCTGACTTGAGGATCTACAGAGTAGGACCCCAGCAGGAGCGGCTCTATGTGCCTGACACACCAAACAACAGAGAAGGACCCCAGTCAAGGGGGCCCTCTAAGTGCCTGAATGGGCAGAGCAGCAGAGAAAGACTGACCAAAGAGTCCTTCTGATTGTTAGCTACAAGAGGCTTGGAAAAAGACTCTGATTGGGCCATAATTCCTGTGATGGAGGCTGTCCGTGTCCCTTCACACTTGGTGCTGGCAGGGTCTCCGCAAACTAAGCAGCTGTGCCACCTTCACGCTCAACACTCACTGGGGCAGAGCTGCCACAGGCAAAAAATGTTTCGCATCTATGTGCACAGGCTTCAGTAGTGTCCAACTCTTTGCAACCCTGTAGACTGTGGCCTGGCAGGCTTCTCTGTAAGGGAGGGGAGTTCTCCAGGCAAGAATACTGGAGTGTATGGGCCAGTACTGGTTGCCATACCCTTCTAGAGCACTATATTTCCTGCTGCCCTAGCCGCCAACTCCCCTCAGTTGCCTGGTGCTGCCAGAACCCCTGCAACCCAAACAGCTGTACCACCTCCACACCTGGCCCTCACAAGGGCAAACCTAAGTCCTCCAGGGCAGACACAGGAGCAAACCCCAGTGGACAATCTACATGCAGAGGTGGAAATAAAACCATAATTGAAACCCAGGAGAAGTGTGGCTAAGGAACAAGACCCAAAACCTTCCCACCAGCTATACAAGCTGCAGATTAAATCCACACGATCAACTAAGCAGATTCTGTGTCTATGGACTATAAAAAGGTCACTGAGAGCTCCCACAAAGAAAAAACACTAATTCTGATAGCTGTGGACATTGGAGGCAAGAACACAGAGGAGTAGGACTAGATTAGAATCTGAGCTGCCCCCACAGCAGCTCCAGAGATCAGCACAGTGTTGGAGGGCATTCTAGGGAGGTGAGGTGGACAGTGACTCCCAGCAAGGAAAAGGACTCTGACAGCAGTGACTCAAGAAAACATTTATTATTCTTATATTTTCAGTTGCTCTGTAGATTCTTTTGGATTTTTTTCTTTTTTTTTTTTCCCTTTATTCCTTCCTCTGTTGTAGTTGTCAATTTTATTGGCACTGTGAAATCTAATTAAGCTTTTGAGTGTTTTTTTTTCCCCTCAGTCACATTTTTTCACTGCTGTTATAAACCTCTATCTCTATGTTGGGCTTTTGCAGTTCTGTGGAGTTTTCCTTTTATTTTTTTCTCTCTTTTTTTAGTTTTAATTTTTTAAACCTATTATTATTTTTTCTACATTTATTCCTTTGTTTTTGTTCCCTACTGTTCTTTTCCCATTGTAGTTAATCCTTAATATATATAAATCTTCTTTATCTACCTCTATTTAACTTTGCATATCTATTCTTTCTTTCTTTTCTTTATTTCCTTTCCTCTCAACATATTTGTTACTTTATTTTCATTGCTGTATTCCCTAATTGGCACTTTGCTCTAGTTTTGTTTTCCAGTTTGTGCTTTAGTTAGTTTTGTTCTTAACTGATATATATAATTTTAGATTTACTTTGTTCATCAGGTCAATCTACTGTACTTTATTTTTGTTGGACTGTTTTCACTTTGCTCATGGGTGTATATGTATATGTGTATATTCCATTATTTAATTATCATTTGCCAGATTTTGTAACTGCCATTTGTCTGGGGTTCATCTTTGGTTTCTCATTTTTGGATATTTGTTTTAATATCCCTTAATGTCATAACAAACCACTTGTGGAATCTTTGTTCCTGACCAGAGATCAAACCCTGAGCCTTTAGAGTGGGAGCACTGACTCCAAGACCCTAAACTACCAGAGAATTAACCCTAGGGAGTATCAAATAGTGAGAACTCACACAAAGGAAACCACTTGAATACAAGACCTGACATCACCCAACCACCAGTTGTACCCTGTGCAGGACTCCTCATCTAAACAACAAACAAAACAAAAATACAAGCCCAATCATCAGCAGAGAGGATTACCACCTCACTCAGCCTTTCTCATCAAAGGAAAAACAAACAAAGAAACAAAAACTCAGCACAAATCTCACCCTATATGAAGCTTACACAAACCACTGGACCAACCTTAGGAGGGCAGAAACCAAATGAAAGAAAGAATTCACCCTTGAAGTTTGGGAAAAGGACACCTCAAACACAATAAGTTAAAAAAAAAAAAAAAGATAGAGATATACTACACACATGAAGAAACAAACTAGAAACATGGAAATCCAAATAAATGAAGAGGAAATAGGCAAGCTACCTGAAAAAAAATTCAGAATAATGATAGTAAAGATGATCAAAAAACCTTGAAACCAAAATGGAGAAAACGCAAGAATCCTTTAACAAGACCTAGAAGAATTGAAGAATAAACATACAGAGACAAACAACACAATTACTGAAATTAAAAATACTCTAGAAGGAATCAATAGCAAAATATCTGAAGCAGAAGAACGAGTCAGTGAACTGGAATATAAAATGGTGGAAATAACTTCTGTAGGGCAGAATAAAGTAAAACAAATGAAAAGAACTGAGGATTGTCTCAGACCTGAGAGACAATATCAAACACACCAACATTTGAATTATAGGGCTCCAAGAAGAAGAAGAGAAAAAGAAAGGGTATGAGAAAATTTTTGAAAAGATTATAGTTGAAATTTTCCCCAGCATGGAAAAGGAAAAATTCAATCACATCCAAGAGACACAAAGAGTCCCATACAGGATAAACCCAAGGGGAAACACACCAAGACACATACTAATCAAACCAACAAAGATTAAGCACTAAGAAAGAAAATTAAAAGCAGCAAGGGAGAAGAAACAAGTAACATACAAGGGAAACCCCATACACTTAACAGCTAATATTTCAGCAGAAACTCTGCAGGCCAGAAGGGAGTGTGGATATATTTAAAGTATTGAAAGGGGAAAATCTACCACCAAGATTACAGTACCTAGCAATGATCTCATTCAAAATTGATGGATAAATAAAAAGCTTTTCAGACAAGCAAAAGTTAAGAGAATTCAGTACCACCAAACCAGCTTTACAACTAATGTTAAAGGGACTTATATAGTCAAGAAATACAAGAGAAGAAAAAGATCTACAAAATCAACCCCAAACAATTAAGAAAATGGTAGTATGAATATATATATCAATAATTATTTTAAATGTAAATGGATTAAATGCCCCTTCCAAAAGACACAGACTGGCTGAATGAATACAAAAATAAGACCCATATATATGCTGCCTACAAGAAACCCACTTCAGACCTCAAGATAGGTATAGACTGAAAGTGAGAGGACGGGAAAATATACTCCAAGCAAATTGGAAGCAAAAGAAAGCTGGAGTAGCAATCCTCGTATCAGACAAAACAGACTTTAAAATAAAGACTATTACAAGAGATAAGGAAGGACACTACATAATGATCAGGGGATCAATCCAAGAGGAAAACATAACAATTGTAAATATCTATGCACCCAACATAGAAGCACCTTGATACATAAGACAAACACTAACAGACATAAAAGGAGAAACTGACAGTAAAACAATAAGAGTTGGAGACTTTAACACCCCACTCACACCAATGGACAGATCTCAAAACAGAAAATTAATAAGGAAACACAGTCTTAAATGATACATCAGATGAGATGGATCTCATTGATATCTTCAGAATATTCCATCCAAATTCAGAAGAATACACCTTCTTTTCAAGTGCACATGGAGCATTCTCCAGGATAGACCACATGTTGGGTCACAAATCAAACCTCAGCAAATTTAAGAAAATTGAAATCGTATGAAGCAACTTCTTTGACCACAACGCTATGAGACTATATATCAATTACAAGAAAAAACTGTAAGAAACACAAACACATGGAGATTAAACAACATGTTTCCAAATAACCACCAGGTACTGAGGAAATCAAAAGGGAAATTAAAAACTTTCTAAAAACAAATCACAATGAAAACACAAAAATTCAAAACCTATGGAATGCAACAAAAGCAGTTCTAAGAGGGAAGTTTATAACAATACAAGCCTACCTCAAGAAACAAGAAAAACACCAAATAGATAACCTAACTTTACACCTAAAACAACTGGAAAAAGTAGAACAAAAATCCCCCCAAAATTAGTAGAAGGAAAGATATCATAAATATCTGAGCAGAAATAATTGAAAAAGAAATGAAAGAAATAACAGTAAAGATTAATAAAACTAAAAGCTGGTTCTTTGAAAAGATAAACAAAATTGACAAGACTTTAGCCAGACCCATCAAGAGAAAAAGAGAAGAATCAAGTCAACAAAATTAGAAATGAAAAAGGAGAGGTTACAACAGACAACGCAAAACACAAAGAATTATGAGACTATTATGAACAACTATATGCCAGTAAAATGGGTAACCTGGAAGAAATAGACAGAGTCTTAGAAAAGTTCAGTCTTCCAAGACTGAACCAGGAAGACATAGAAACTATGTACAACCCAATTACAAGCACTGAAATGGAGACTGTGATCAGAAATCTCCCCAAAAACAAAAGCCCAGGACCAGATGGCTTCACAGGAGAATTCTATCAAACTTTTAGAGAAGAGCTNGAAGAAATAGACAGAGTTTTAGAAAAGTTCAGTCTTCCAAGACTGAACCAGGAAGACATAGAAACTATGTACAACCCAATTACAAGCACTGAGATGGAGACTGTGATCAGAAATCTCCCCAAAAACAAAAGCCCAGGACCAGATGGCTTCACAGGAGAAGCCATCAAACTTTTAGAGAAGAGCTAATGGCTATCCTTCTAAAACTTTTTCAAAAAATTGCAGAGGATGGAGCACTTCCATACTCATTCAACAAGGCCACTGTCACCCTGATACCAAAACCAGACAAAGACAACACACAAAAAGAAAACTACAGGCCAATATGACTGATGAACATAGATGCAAAAAATCCTCAACAAAATTTTAGCAAACAGAATTCAGCAACACATCAAAAAGCTCATACACCATGATCAAGTTGGATTATTCCAGGAATAGAAGGATTCTTCATTATGCACAAATAAATCAATGTGATACATCATATTAACAAATTGTAAGATAAAAACCATATCATCATGTCAACAGAGGCAGGAAAAGTCTTTGACAAAATTTAGCACCCACTTATGATTAAAACTCCTCAAAAAATGGGCATAGAAGGAAGCTACCTCAACATAACAAAGGCCATATATGATAAACCTACAGCAAACATTATTCTCAATGGTGAAAAACTGAAAGCATTTCCCCTAAGGTCAGGAACAAGACAAGGGTGTCCACTTTCACCACTATTATTCAACATAGTTCTGGAAGTCCTAGCTACAGCAATCAAAAAAGCAAAATAAATAAAAGGAATCCAGATCAGAAAAGTAGTAAAGCTCTCACTGTTTGCAGATGACTTGATACTATACACAGAAAACCCTAAAGATAGTATCAGAAAATTACTAGAGCTAATCAGTGAATTTAGCAAAGTTGCAAGATACAAAATCAATACACCAAAATCACTTGCATTTCTATATACTAACAATGAAAAATCAGAAAGAGAAATTAAGGAATCAATCCCATTCACCATTGCAACACAAAGAATTAAATATCTAGGAATAAACTTACCTAAGGAGACAAACCTGACCTGCCTCCTGTGAAACCTATATGCAGGTCAGAAAGCAACAGTTAGAACTGGACATGGAACAACAGACTGGTTCCAAATAGGAAAAGGAGTACGTCAAGGCTGTATATTGTCACCCTGCTTATTTAACTTATATGCAGAGTACATCTTGAGAAATGCTGGACTGGAAGAAACACAAGCTGGAATCAAGATTGCTGGCAGGAATATCAATAACTTCAGATATGCAGATGACACCACCCTTTTGGCAGAAAGCGAAGAGGAACTAAAAAGCCTCTTGAGTAAAGTGAAAGAGGAGAGTGAAAAAGTTGGCTTAAAGCTCAACATTCAGAAAACGAAGATCGTGGCATCTGGTCCCATCACTTCATGGGAAATAGA
>SJYW01014147.1:0-11704 GCA_006410735.1 Raphicerus campestris
AAGCTTCTCTACATTCTTCTCTGGTCATTGTTTCTACTCTAGATTTCTCCTAAACACAGCACTCCACTTCCAACAATCCACTGCTGAGGCTGAAATCTCTCTTCCATACCTGACTCCTAAGATTAGCAGAAGAAACTTCAAGAGTTTAACTGTGATTAAGATAATGAAAAGACAAGCTATTCTAATCTTATCTCTACTAAATCACCACCACTTTAACTTAAATTTTCATCATTAAAACAGGTCTGAAAAGATAGAACAGGGGGAGGAAACTAGTGACAGAAAGAGAAATAGAAGGAACCTGGAGCCATTCATAAAAATGTGAGAGCCTAAGTTAGAGCAATGGTAGTCAGGGAGTGCAAGCCACAATCAGGGTTTAAATATCAGAGCACTCTCCAATTCTCTACTTTTAAGTGTCTTAACTGGAGTTAATATCAAGACATCAATCTTCTTAGGATGATAACTATGGGGGTTCTAATTTCACAGAGAGTTCAAACATCACACACTCCATTTTCATTCAGATGCTGATTTATCAAAATATGGTAGAGACACCTGTAGGGTTTCCACAAATTTAACTACAGTTAGAACCATGATTAGGACATTATGACAATGAGGAAAGTTACTTGAGATGCCAGAAAATGGATTTGCTTAAAACAAAAGTTTCTGGATTCATGTTGATGTGTGGCAAAACCAATACAATATTGTAAAGTAAAAATAATAATAATAAAAGAAAAAATAAAAGTACCTTGAAAATAATTATTTTTAATAAGAATGATAAAGAGAATGGAAGAAAACTTTTTGAAGAGATGAATAGATTTATGACATAAGTGCTATAATGGTTTCACAAATGCATACTTATCAAGCAGTTTTGTATGTCAGTCATACCTCAATACAGTACCTTTTAAAATAGAAAAGAATTGTTATCTCAAGGGCTTCAACTAGAATCATCAATGATCTGCTGAAGGTGAGATTAGAAAAGATCACTTTTCCAATGATCTTCTTCAACATAAACACCCAAGGGCTGACTGGCTGTGGCTGCTAAGGACCTGCTGCAGATGTCCTCAGGGCTCCCCTGTCCCACAGTCACATCAGATGGGGTGGTTCTTGCCGAAGACCAGCTCCCTACTTGAGGGAACTCACTGTGATAACTGACAATATCTTCCTCCAGTCCAGCTGCTTTGAGGGATTAATATTCTGGACATCCAGTCCACAATTGTGATAACACCTAGAAGCCTCTGCCAAATACTGTGAGCACCCACTCACACCCTAGTTTCACTGCTGTCTTTCCTGCATCCACCTTGGCACAGGTCAAACACATAGACAGCACTGAGCACTTCATAGGAGTCGCTTCAGGTCCTCTTAGCTTTACTGCCTCTTACATGTGATGCACTTTAGCCGCTGTGTTGTAAACTTCAAGACTGCATTTTCCTGATCCCTAAACATCCCTGCAAATGTGATGTGAGCTCCCCACTCTCTTGATCAGGTGCACCAGGGTGATGAGTTTGTTTNTACGTGATGCACCACAGCTGCTGTGTTGTAAACTTCAAGACTGCATTTTCCTGCTCCCTCAACGTCCCTACAAATGCGATGTGAGCTCCCCACTCTCTTGATCAGGTGCACCAGGGTGGTGAGACTGTTTTCTACCACAAGTCCCCTTCTGGCTTCCCCTGGCTGTGACCTAGAGACATTTAAATGCACCAGCGAAATCCCCTCACATCTTTTCCTTCTGTAACTGCACCCTGACCCCCAGTATGATCACTTGTCCATGGGTCTTCACTTGCCATTTGGGATCACCATTGCTTGGTTGAGCCTGTTCTATTGGCACATCCTCCACATATCAACCTGATGGAGTGTGTGACTCGACTTTTAAACCCTATGAATATGATAAACCTTGTTGCCTACAACTCTCCTGTGACCACCCCCCACCACCACGTGGCCACACCATACTGACCATTATGTCAAAGAAAACAGAACAATTACCATGATGAGATTACGCCACAGAGGTCAAACACAGCAGCTGTATCTGTATGAAACTTTTGACCTGACTCCTCTACCTTCTGTGATGCATCACACAGACCCTTCACCCAAGCATGTTCTAAAAGCTATAATCCATAATCTTGAGTCATTCTGGTGATAAGACAGAGGCTTTTCCTACTAGAGATCCCTTCCCAGATCAGACAGGACTTACCTGAGCAGACTACTCCAGCATCCTGGTCATGGGTATAGCTATCATCACGATAGTCTTTAATATTAGAATACCTACAGTCACCGACAGTTGACTCTGTCCCTTCACATGAAGTATACAAAAGCCAAATGGGGCCAAGTCCTGGCCCAAAAGAAGCCCCTCCAGGAAAACCAATGGCAGCTCCACACCCCAGCTGTCTGCACACTACATGTGCATCCTCCAATCTCCAGCGGTAATCACCCACTGTGCCCCATTCTCCTTGGTGCTTCACTTCCACTCTGCCCTCACAGCGGTGGGCTCCATCCTTCAACCTCAGCTCCAGAGCTGCAAGAGAGAACAGACACAGGAAACAGGAGAGATTTTAGGAGGCTTGCAGTGATATAATATTTAAAATATAAGCTCTCTGAGGAGTGAAAGAGTGCATGGGATATAGTATTTCTAGTCCTCTGTGGTATAAACATTCCCACCATGGCCAACTCGAAGCTCCCAATGTGCCATCACTGAACCTGTAGCAGGAACGGAAGCACCAGGTATTTCTCACAAGCCTGTAGAACCAGTTCCAGAGACATCACCAAGGACAGGCCTTCAGAGACTCTGTGTAGATGTGCCCAGTGCTACTAGGGCCCAGCTTCCCCATCTCAGTTACAGCTCATGGCCTGGGATCCAAGGAAGAACGCTCCCTGTCCTTCCCCGTCCATAGGGAGCATCTCAGCCAGCTCAGGAACAGAGGGCTGGGGTAACAGGCTCTGAAAGGTCCTGACTATTCCTGCCACCTGGTGTTCATGTCCTTGTGTAATCCACACTTGAATGTACCTAGTAACATGCATCTAACAAATGGAATTTGACAAAAGTGATCAGATGTCACTTTAGCGATTAAGTTTAAAGACGACTCTGGTTTCTGCATTAAAAAGGAGTTCATTTGTAGGAATATTACAGATGGAGACACTACTAGTGTTCAGCAACATTTAAAATTCTCTTTTTGGGAGCATGTGGAAATAGTAATACTTCCTTGCCTATTGGAAGTTAAGCATAACCATGTGATCTGCTCATTCAACAAAGTGGCAGAACAAATGGAAACATATGGAAATATTTAAGAGCCAATATATTTTCATACCACAGCAAATACTGCAGCCTTGTATTGCAGTGAGAGTCTAATACAATGGTGGAGCATTCAACAACCTGAGTGCTTGAAGAATTATGATAGCGAAAGTCCTGCCAAAGTGAACAGAACATGTTATATAAGGATACATTTTGTTTTTTTACTACACCATACCTAGCTTACTTTTACTAGAATGGAAAATGACAGCAGAAAATTGACAGAAAGAAAAATACTAAGATAAAGCCTAGGTATTGAGAAACATCTATACTAACATCTAAAACCCCAAGAACAAAAAGAGATGTCAGGGTAGAGTAGACTGAAGCCTTAGATTTATTGAAAGAAAAAAATAAAATTGCCAATCTCAAATTCTACACTCAAAACCATTCTCTCAAAGAATAAAGACCTCAAATGCGCCATTACCAAAATGCTGATGTAGGAGACAGCAGCCTCCATCCTCTTAGAAAAGACCAAACTTAGTGATCAGTAATAAAAACAGCTCCAGAAAGATCTGGAGTACCCTAAGAAGTTTGACCATGCCAAGATGCTATCATTTTGGAGGCATCATTACATCCTCCAAACCAGAATCACTCAGTGTCAAGGGTGCCAGGAGAGTTCTTCTCACCAGGAGGGTAAGAGCAGGCTGAGTAACCAGTGTCCCTAGCCTTTGGGGGCACCATATGACAGTCCTGCTTCAGGTTCACTTCACGCAAACCTGCAAAGCTGAGCCAGTCTTATAGAGAGGGCTAGGCATAAGAAAGAAGAGCAAAGGACCAACAGCAACCACATAGCAGGAGAAACCACAGTTCACAGTGACCTGCTCTGCAGACAGAGGCAGCAGATTTTACCCCCGAAAGAATTCATAACCAGCACAGATGATGGTCTCCAGTAGCCCCGTATGGATGTGAGAGTTGGACAGTAAATAAGGCTGAGCACCGAAGAATCAGTGCTTTCGGACTGTGGTGCTAGAGAAGACTCTTGGGAGTTCTTTGGACAGCAAAGAGATCAAATCAGTCAATTCTAGAGGAAATCAACCCTGAATATTTATTGAAAAGACTGATGCTGTAGCTGAAGCGCCAATACTTTTGCCACTTGGTGCAAAGAGCTGACTCGTTGGAAAAGACCCTGATGCTGGGAAAGACTGAAGGACAAAGAGAAAGGAAGCACAGGATGAGATTGTTAGATAGCATCACCAACTCAATGGACATGAGTTTGAGCAATGAGCCATTCATTGTTGGTCTTGGCCTTTCTGCCTTCCTAGGCCTTCCCACAACCTGAGCACCTGCAACTATCATCTCCCCCAACAGAGGCATCTGGAACAGGCCCCCAAAGCCAAATGTGTGCACACCATTGGCTCTGGCCACCGCCAGTGCTAGCCATGATCCCTAGGCTCTGGGACCAGAGGCACTGCTGGGAACACTCACTACCATTCCAGTGACAGCAGGCCCCCTGCAACACTTGCCAAACACCACACAGTTGTCAGTGCTGTGAATGTCAGCAGCCTGAGCCAAATGGATCTCATGCCCTCCCCCACCCAGTGCCACCTTATGCCTCTGCACTTGGCACCCTGAAGTACATTCCAGTGTTCCCCTACCCAGAAGTGAAAGGCTTTCTCTACTGAAATCAGGACATAGAGTTTGGCAGAGGTGACAGCTTTTTTAAATGTGCAGACATCTACAAGAGAATAAGACATCAAGAAGAATCTGGGAAACAAAATCCCACCAAAGGAATACAGTAAAACTCTTGTAACCAGCTCAAATTAATGGAGATTCAAGAATTGCCTGACAATTCAAAATAATACTTCAAAAGATGCTCAGAGAGTTACAAGAGAATTCAAATATTTATTGATAACAGGAAAATAATACAAATAAAATAAGAGCAACAAAGACATACACTTAAAAAAAAAAACTAACCAGATATTTCGAAGCTAAATAATAAATGAATAAGCTTTCAAGGTGACACTAGTGGTGAAGAACTCGTCTGCCAGTGCAGGAAATGTAAGAGACTCGGGTTCGATCCCTGGGTCTGGAAGATCCCCTGGAGGAGTACATAGCAACCCACTCCAGTATTCTTGCCTGGTGAATCCCATGGACAGAGAACCCTGGTGGGTACAGTCCATGGGGTCACAAAGAGTCACACATGACAGAGGCGATTTTGCATGAACACAAATCAGTGAGTAAAGTGAAGAATTCAGTACAGAGATTCAACACCAAACTTGACCAAGGAAAAGGAAAAAAAAAGAACCAAGAAGTTAGAAGAAAGATCAGTTGAAAGTATCCAATTAGAGAAACAAAAAGAGAATGAAAGGAATATAGAAAGCAGTGGGACCTATGTACACCATAAAAAGAAACAATGTATTGAATGGAGTCACAGGAGAACTGAAGGAGAAAAGAAATAATGGCTGAGGACTTCCCCGGTGGTGAGGTAGATAAGAATACGCCTGCTGATGGAGGGAACATAGGTTCAATCCCTGGTCCAGGAAGACTCCACATGCCACAGAGCAGCTAAGCCAGAGGCCACAGCTGCTGAAACCTGTGCACCCAGAGCCGGTGCTCTGCACCAAGAGAAGCCACTGCAAGCAGGAGCAGCCCCTGCTCACCGCAGCCAGAGAAAGCCCGCATGCAGCAAGGAGACCCAGCACAGCCCAAAGTAAATAATTAAAACATAAAGGAGAAAACACAGGCTGAGAGTTTCCAAACCTGGGGTAAGATCTGGACATCTAGGCTCAAGAAGCTAATAAGTCACCTCAAAATTTCCATCCAAAACAACCTTCTCCAAGACTCACAGAGTAAACTGTTCAAATGCAAAGAGAAAGAGAGAATTCTAAAAGTCTAAAGAGAAGAAAAAATTCTGTCACCCAAGAGGACTCCCATAAGGAGATCAGCGGATTTGTCTAGAGACCCTGCAGAGCATGAAGAAGGATTGGTGACACTCTCCACCCTCACTCAGGGGAGAGCAGCTCCAGGGAGGGACAGGAGAGGGCACAGAGAAAGGGCTCCCTACAGGGTCACAGCAGCTCCTGGGAGGGGAAAGGACCATCCCAGGCCCCAGCACGTCAGGAAATGAGTCATGGGGACCAGGGCAGGGACTCGGGAACTTATACAACTGAGGCTGTGCTTCAACTGATCTTTACAAACAGAGGGACAAGCCGCTCATTGGAAGGGCTGATGTTGAAGCTGAAACTCCAATTCTTTGCCCACCTTATGTGAAGAGCTGACATGTCTGAAAAGACCCTGAAGCTGGGAAAGAGAGAAGATGGGAGAAGGGGACGACACAGGATGAGATGGTTGGATGGCGTCACCGACTCAATAGACATGAGTTTGGGTAGACTCCGGGAGTTGGTGATGGACAGGGATGCCTGGCGTGCTGTGGTCCATGGGATCACAGAGTCAGACACCAGTGAGAAACTGAACTGAACTGAACAGACAAGAGGCCCCCTCTCCTGGATGCAGGCTTCTCTCCTCCCTAAGGGACACCTGGTGGGAACAGGTGAGGCCAGCAGGCAAAGCCTCTCACAGAGCCCAGTGCTGGGCAGACATGGCAACAGACAGAGGGGAGCCCAAGAGATGGGGGAGAGGAGCCAGAGAGAGGCAGGCAGGTGGACGATTATCTCTGATCCAGTTACATGCAGCGGCCATGACCCCCAGCCTTGTGGGACCCTGTGTGCTTCACACACCAGCAGACTCAGTCCCTGCTCAGCAGCTCTGTTCCTCACACAGACAGGCTCCACCTCCCTCACATACACACATACACACACACACACACAGGCTCACACCCTCTCCCCCCACACACACACACAGGCTCACAGACTCCCCACACACACACACACAGCCTCACACACCCTCACTCACCCTCACTCACCCACATTCACCCACACATACTCTTCACACACCTTAATACATCACTTGCACACTCCTCACACACTCCACAAACACATACACTCTTCACACCCACATACACCTTCACACATACACACCTTAACACACACACTCTTCATGCCCTCACACACACACACCCTCACACACTCCTCACGTGCACACATACACACACACACAAGCACAGAGCCTACAGGAGCACAGACACAGGAAACACAGGGACGCAGGGGCAGTGCTCACACACTAGGCACGTGGAGCATATGGGAACAGCCCAGAGTCCCCGCTGGGGTCAGTCGCTGGAACTTCCATACACTGGGAGCCACTGGGACTCCTAGAAGCTCCCTGAGAACAAGGGAGACAGTGGAGGGGACTCAGGGTGACCCAGCTCGGTCCAGACAAACCTCTCTGCTCTGTAAAATCTGCCACTATGACCAGTGGACCCCCCCATAGGAGAGGGACCAGTATTCACATCAGCATGGCTCTTTTTTGGTCAGAAACACTGAGGCTCAGCTCCAGAACTCCAGACTCCTGCCTGGTGTGGACCCAGGACAGAAGGGCAGCTCTTACCTTGACCACCCACCACGGTGCCGAGGAGGAGAACACAGAGTCCCCGCAGGGAGAGGCGTCTGCCCAGAGCCATCCTGACCCCACGTCCTCAAGGTCACAGTCCCAGCTGAGGGATCAGCCTGTGAGGAGCTTCAGGGTGCCGACCGGGGTCTATATAGACCACCACTTACACCCTCCCTCCTGAGAGCCAATAGCGACACCTTTCACCATTTCAGGCACTATCGGAGGCTGCATCTGCCTCTTTCTGCAGCTCAGACACCAATGAGCTTCTGAATCTTCAATATCTCCTTATATGAGCAACACGGTCCTCTGACCTCCTGCTTCTGTAGTCCTAAGAGCTGGGTCCCCCCCACTGGGACTGGGGTAGAAACAGTTCATCAAAAATCAAGAGTGCCTTTCTCTCCCCTGATCACCCTGGTCTATATCTGAAGACTGTGAGATCTCACAGGGTCTGGGTGTGGGATCTCCGTGAAGAATAACTTTTGTAGAATCAAGTATTGATCTTCCCTGGCATTGAGCTCAGGGTGGAAGCAGAGAACTACAAGAAGTCTTTTCTTTTTTTTTTTTTTTCAGTTTTTTAGCTTTTTAATTTGATGTATAGCATACATACAAAAAAGTGCCCAAAGCATAAATTTTTGGTTCAGTGAATTATTGTAAATTGAAAATCAATATGTGCATGCTACTGCTGCTAAATCACTTCAGTCGTGTCCAACTCTGTGCGACCCCATAGATGGCAGCCCATCAAGCTCCCCCGTCCCTGGGATTCTCCAGGCAAGAACACTGTACTGGGTTGCCATATGTGTATATATGCATATAAATGTTTTTGAGAAGCATACCTTGAAATACAAGTGTATTTATCAGGTCAACAGAAAATGAGGACCAAGAGTACAGGGGTTCACAGGTGGCTGTGAAGGCATGAGTGAGACCCATCAAGTTGGGAGGATGAGATTGCAAGGTTTTCCCCCTTCTAAGAGTGATCTGGAGACTGGGTCCTGGAGCAAGTGCCTGCATGCTCAGTCGTGTCTGACTCTTTGCAACCCATGGACTGCAGCTCACCAGCCTCCTCTGTCCAGTGGATTTCCCAGGCAAGAATCCTGGAAGGGGTTGCCATTTCCTTCTAAAGGGATCTTTCTGACTCAAGGATCGAATCTGCTCCTCCTGCACTGGCAGGCAGGTTCCCTATAGGGACATTCAGATGTGTTAAATCCCTTTCCCTTTATTGCATTTCATTTTATGTGAAGAATCTCTTTCAGCTAGTCACTAAATGATACTGACAGAGAGAAAGAGATTGCTATTAAAGGAAACAACGAGAAAGTAGGAGTCGTCATTCAACTGTAGCCCACCAAAATAGGGCAGGGATCTCTAGAAGAAAACATGGGTCTTCACTGATGGCTCAGCAGTAAAGAATCCGCCCACAAAGCAAGAGACGTGGATTCGATCCCTGGGTCAGAAGATCCTGTGGAGAAGGAAATGGCAACCCACTCCAGTATTCTTGCCTGGAGAATTCCATGGACAGAATGGCCTGGCCAGCTACAGTCCACCGTGTCGAAGGGAGTTGGACATGACTAAGTGACTAAACAACGAGAACAAGAAAATTGTACTTTAGAAAGACTAAAGTTTTCTAAACCTCACATATACCCCCTTTATATGCTGAGAGTATGTTTTGATAAGAATCAGGATACACTTGTATTTTAAACCATAACTAAAGAAGATACAAAATATAATTTAAAGGAACAGCTCCAGAGAGATGGGGAAATAGAAAGTCTGCTACATGATAGCTGCAGGTGTGGGGCAAAGAAGGCATGAGTGAAGCAGAGAAGAAAAAGGGGTTCATGCTGCCTGTAACCACCAATGAACCCACCTCCTCTGTTCTGCATTTAAGAGGAAAGGTGGCGGCAAGAATGGAATCCCAGGTGGGTTGAGGAGACAGATCCAAGCAGAAGGGATGGTGTCCCGTGTAGCCATCGCTGCCTTGTTCTGTTTCACTCATCGGAGAAGCTCCAGATGCTCCCCCAGAAGGTGTCCCGGGGATGAATAGAGAGACTGAGAAGGGCCATAAGGGATGCAGATAGAGCTCCCCCATCCAAATTCAAGGTCACTAATGTGCTGCCCCCTTACCTCATGTCCGCTCAAGCTCAAGATTCCCAGGATGCAGCCCTGTGGTCCCCACAAGCCCACCCTGAGGCTCCCTCACCCTGACTCCATCGTTTCAGCACAGATGTGAATGAAGCATCTGTGACACATAGGCCCCAGAATCCCCACCGGAGCTCAGAGACGGCTGAAGAGCCACCCACACTCCCCTTAAGGTCTCAGTAAGGCCAACACTGAGGGCAGCTGCAGGTTTGCCTACAGCCCTGCCACATCCCCACCAGAGGGACCCCTCACCCCAGTCAGCAGACACAGCTTCTCTATCCCGCCATGCCTGTCCTTCCTATTGAGACTTGGGAGAAAAGACAGTTAAACACATGCTTTTCTTCCTCTAAACAGGCTAATATTTACCCATTATTTATGGAAAAATCACTTCCTTGTCATCTGGTCCTCTCCCTCTCAAGCCCCATGACTGTACCTGACCCCATCTCCTTCTATAACTGGACCTTTGACAGATTAATGATTAAAACTGTTTATAAATATCAAAACCAAAATTTAAACTCAGTTGCTGAAGTAAGACCAGGATCTGCTCAGTCACTTGGAACTGATGCTCTACTCCCTCTGGGCCCAGAGTCATCATCCTTACCCAGTTGTGGACTCCACACCATCTCCAGAAACCATCAGGCAGACACCTAGAACCCAGGACATGCTTCCTGGGGTCCAGTATCCCTCCCACAGGACGACATAGGGATGCATTTAGTGAACCAGGTACACATGGTCTCAACTTGGGATGGAGATCTCACAGGTCTCCAGACACTTTATAGAAAGGGATGGGCTATAAGGAGTGGCAGACTCAGGGCTGGCAGCCTGTCCCCACACCCTTTACCCCAGAGCTGGGGGTGCAGGGTCAACATGGACCAACTCACCCTTGGATGAAGCTACATCTTTCTGACACATAAAGAAATCTCAGTATCCAATCTTATCAAAGATTTGAAGGAGGAAAGTTTTAGGGAGGACACTAACCCAGCTGTGTCAACAATGAACATGAGGGAGTGCAGTACAGGGGTCAGGAAAACAGGCTCGGGATCCAGACCGCCTTGTCTTGACTCATAGTTTACCCACATGCCAAGTGTGGGCCTTGAACGGGGTTCATACACTCTCTGATTAGTAAAAGGAGGGTTATGATCCCACCAAGATGGCTGATTTTGGTGAAGATTAATGGTGTGGCCTTAGCATGTGATCTGACAACACTTATTAACAGTAGTACACATGCTGATGCTGATGTGCACAGTTGTGGCCAACACCTTGTGAATCCACGCCAGGTTCCTCTGTCCACGGAACTTTCCAGGCAATAGCAGTAGCACATAGCAGTAGTGTTATGTACTACTGTTAACTTGCTTTCCTGATGGCTCAGATGATAAAGAATCTGCCTGCGATGCAGGAGATCTGAGTTCGATCCCTGGGTCAGGAAGATTCTCTGGAGAAGAAAATGACAACCCACTTCAGTATTCTTTCCTGGGAAATCCCATGGAGAGAGGAGCCTGGAGGGGCCACAGTCCANGATGCAGGAGATCTGAGTTCGATCCCTGGGTCAGGAAGATTCTCTGGAGAAGAAAATGACAACCCACTTCAGTATTCTTTCCTGGGAAATCCCATGGAGAGAGGAGCCTGGAGGGGCCACAGTCCATGGAGTCGCAATGAATTGGTCACAGCTGAGCAAATAACACACACACACACACACACACACACACACACACACACACGTAGTAGTAGAGAAGCAGCGTTAGGGCACCTCCCACCATCTCACCCCAGGAACCCAGGACTCTGGAACAGGAATTCAATTCTGTTACCTGGAGCCTTGACTGAGGCTGTCAGAACTCTCCCAGGAACCACATG
>SJYW01014153.1:0-39507 GCA_006410735.1 Raphicerus campestris
TACTGCTGCTGCTGCTGCTGCTGCTAAGTCACTTCAGTCGTGTCCTACTGCATAGCATAGGGAACTATTCAATATCTTATAATATAATATAATGGAAAAGAATATGAAAAAAGATAATGGCTTTGTAGGAAAAATATGATGGGCCTCTATCCCAAATCTACCTACTAATTAATCAAGTGATATAGGGGAAAGTTATTTCATCTCTTTAACTATAATTATTTGAATAATAATACTTAGGTTACAAGATGTTTCTAACAATTATATGAGAAAATACATGTGAAATGTTGCCTGGCACATGTTAAGTGTCTAATAAATGTTAATTTCTTTCTATTCCCATGGACTACACAGGAAGAAAAAAATATAAGCATAATTATAAAATAACACTAACTATAAACCATATACAAGGATTCCAGGGAGTGCTAATAGAACTAAACTTGCCTACTTGAAATATCCCACAATCCTAACCCAATCTACAACTCTTCCCTCTGCTTTGGAACCACCTGTATTTGTCAGTTTGTGTTGCTATAATAAAATGCTATAGACTTGATGGCTGAAACAAAGAAATGTATTTCCTCACAGTTCTGGAGACTGGGAATTAATGATTAAGGTGCAGCCAATTCAGTTTCTCATAAGAGCTCTCTTCCTTGCTTGTAGATGGCCATCTTGCTTTATTCTTATATGGCTTTTTCTAGGTGTGTGTGTACAGAAGGTGAAAGAGACAATAAGCTCTCTGGTATCTCTTCTTATATAGACACTGATTCTATTGAATCAGGGTCCCAAATTTATGACCTCATTTTTCCTTAATAACTTTCCTAAAGGCACAATCTCTGAATAAAGCCACATCAGAGTTAGAGCTTCAGCATATGAATTTTGGGGTGACACATTCAGTCCGTAGCACCTCCTATAAACACTTTTAAGGTGTGAATAAGGGCTTTTTAGGGCTTCACAGGTGGTGCTGGTTTTAAANATAAAGCCACATCAGAGTTAGAGCTTCAGCATATGAATTTTGGGGTGACACATTCAGTCCGTAGCACCTCCTATAAACACTTTTAAGGTGTGAATAAGGGCTTTTTAGGGCTTCACAGGTGGTGCTGGTTTTAAAGAGACACAACAGACTTGAGTTCGATCCCTGGGTTGGGAAGTTCCCCTAGAGGAGGGCATGGCAACCCACTCCAGTATTCGTGCCTGGAAAATTCCATGGACAGAAGAACCTGGCAGACTTCAGTCCATAGGATTCCAGAGTTAGAAACAATCAAAGTGACTTAGCATATTTACAAAAGTGTGAGTAATTGGGACATCCTTCCCTATTTAAAATAGCCAATAGGTCCAGTTTGCAAATATAATTTTGCCAATATTCTTCAATCTAAATTTCCATATATTTCTATTTCCAAGTTCCATAAAACTAAGGATTTTGCAAATCTGAAAGTTCATGTCTATAGCTAATAATGGACCTTCTCTTTAGTATATCTGAACTCATTTTTATATTAGTGCTGCATTTAAATCTGGAAAAGGAAGAGTTGTTTTGACTTTGGGGGCCCAGTTAATGTCCTGCTTTACAACAACACAAAGACGACTCAAAGAAACCAGGATCTCTCCCCATTTAAAAGGGTTTCTTAGGTTCAAAGAACATTGCATTTCCCTTTAGACATGAAATAAATTTTAGCTAGTCACATGTAGTAGTGAAATGGAGAAGATTCTGAGGCAAATAAGTAGGTTTGAAAATCAGCCACAGAAACCAAACACTGAGGTCTGGCAGAACTTGGTGTACTTATGGCAAGTGCTTCATTATAGAAAGCTCAGTTCTACATACTTGCACAAGGAGGGATACAAAACAATCAAACTTTTTAGGGATATTATATCATTATTAAATTTGAAAAGTACTTTGAAAATCTATTGTCTTCATAATAAAATATTTTTAAATGACATAAGCATTAACCTAGGGTGGTAAAGAACCTGCCTGCCAATGCAGGAGACTTAAGAGACGTAGGTTCAATCCCTGGGTCAGGAAGATCCCCCTGGAGGAGGGCATGGCAATCCACTCCAGTATTCTTGCTGGGAGAACCCCATAGACAGAGGAGCCTGGTGGACTACAGTCCATAGGGTTGCATAGCATCAGACATGACTGAAGGGATTTAGCATGCAAACATTAACTTAACTCATTATTTCATTTCTAACCTATAAAATAGTCATATAACTTTATCTCACTGTAAACGCTGACATCCTATATATGTTATTTTCTATAACTGAAACTTCTTAAAAGGGTCAAAAAGAATTTTGAGTGGTATTGACACAAATTACTTTCTATATTTACCCAGAAGGTGTGAAATTATTGGTCAAATTTCAAGTGGATGTCTGAAGAAAGGGTGTAAGTAATTACTGTATCTGACAATCTATGAGAAGTTACAATGTCAATGGTTAGTAATAATAGATTTCTCAGATGTTTGTTTCAAGTTCTGTATTGGATTTCCCCAGGTAATCTTTCCTGGCAAAAAGCAGAGGAGCTTGGTCATTGAATCTCACCCTGGAGAGACAGTGGGAGATAACTTTCTTATGCCAAATAACATCTGAAAGTCATCACAGGACCCCTCAACCTAACCTGTTGGTTATACTATACTCATTGGCACAATCCCATTTTCAGTAGGAAAAAAAAAAAGAATGAAAAAAGTGCTCAAAAAGTGCATCCTACAAAATATTAAAAGCCAGAGAACCTATTATTAGCTTTAATCAAGTAAATCCTTTTCTACAAACTCAGCCAAAGTATCCTTGGATTAAGATCCATATATAAAGATGTCCATTATCCCCATGACTGATAATGGTGAAAAATCAGAAAAATCTAAAAGCCCTCTTGAAAAGGAATGGCTAACTATGGTATACTTATTCAATGGAATATACAAGGTAATTTAAATTCTATTTAGCAAAAATAACACAAGAGCAAATGTTAGCTTTCATAAGGAGCATGTACTTTTCTTTAACTTTTTCTAATTTTATGCAGTTTTCAACTATAGCTAAAAGATGAGATAGATGCTTATAAAATCCAGGGGGAACTTACTGGAATCATGAAATTCAACTTTCAAAGTATTTTACAAATTTAGTAATAATATTCCTAAAACATTAAATCCCATTTGCCACATGATAATTATATGCTTCATAAGAAATTGAGTATAATAGCCTTTCCTAGGTACTTCCAGTCTGTCTGTCTTTCTTCATAAATGCTGAAGTGGTGTCTTCACTTTAGACTGAAGTGATGTTGAAGATTTTTTGCTTAACTTAGGCTCCTTGGTCTCTCAACTTTAAAATACCAGAAAGTGCCTTCTTCAACCTAGTCCATAACTTTGAATGACAGGGTATGAAGTGGTCAAGTTCGTGAACTTCAAATTCAGATGGTGAGGTTCTACCACCTGTCACATCAGTTCAGTTACCTACTTGCTCAGAAAGAGATTTAAGTTCTCTCTACTCAGTTTACTCTTGTGTCAATCAGGTTCACCCTGAAGATTACACGAATATGTTCATGGCTTACAGTACTGCTTGGCACATAACATTCAATAAATGTCAGCTGCTATTAATATTATTATCATTATTGATAGAAAGAGCATCAGAACCTCTATGTATCTTCTTTATTATCATTGAATAATATTCTGATACCATTTTGTGTATTGAGGAATAATACATCATTGCATTTTTCAAAAGCAGGATGATAACAATTACAAACTGGAACATATTTCATAAGTGAAAGGAACAAATAGGAATATACTTCATAAGTGGAAGAGAATTCAGAAATTGTTTAGCACAAACAACTTTTTTTAAGGTGTTCAGAGATTTCAGGTCTTCCCATGTGGTGGTAGTGGTAAATATCTGCACAGGGATGAAACCCATGTCTCCTGCGTCAACTGCAGGAGACACAAGAGACACAGGTTGGATCCCTAGATTGGGAAGATCCCCTGGAGTAGGAAATGGCAACCTACTCCAGTATTCTTGCTGGGAAAATTCCATGGACATAGGAGCCAATGGGCTACAATCCATGGGGCCAGAGAGCTGGATACTACTGAGTGAATCAGCACAGCATAGCACAGCAGACAGTGTCAACTTGAACAAGTTATGCATTCAGTTTGGGGCCAACTAGAAATAGTGACCAGGAATCCTGGTATCTCATGACTTGCTTCCTCTGGGAGACTCTGGAGCCTTGTGTTGACAACGTGCAGCTCTGGGAAATGCTGCGAATTACACTGGAAGGGAGACTAGGAAAGTATCACGTGTCTTAATAGCAGATGAAGCAAGAGAGACTGGGAGAAGACTCTCAAAGTGTTATTATAACATCTGAGGTGAATGAGACAATCTCCTCTTTCATTGAAAACTGTTGTCAGATTCAACAAACAAAGCTGCTTGCTTAAGTACGATGGACACCTGTTCCTCATTGAGAAAATATTTTAAACATCAGATGTAAATTAAAATGTTTCATATATTTCAAACAGAGTATAATTCATAACAAAAACTGTTTACATGTTGTGATAAAAAAATCTGAGCTTGGCAGTTTTGATTTGTTATTTAACAAATATCTCTGAGTCAATTAGGTTTGTAGGTGCAGCTCTACTCATATTCCCTAATTATCAAGTGGTTCTGGCTCCTTATTGCTGACTTTACACTGGAATTATACCAAGTTTATGCTTTTGGTCTGGTCATCAGAACTCCTAGCTGGGTATAAATAACAATTCATATCATATCAGAGTCTGATGTTTTAGCACAAAATGAAAATTCTAAACCTTAAATCATGAGGACTCTATGGGTTTGATAATTTTTAATGTTTGTGAAACCTTGAAATAGTTTAGGGAATTTTATTATGCATTTCAAACTGCATATTTAATATTTCCAACCATGAAATGGTAATAGAGTTATTCCCCAACTTACAAATGAAACTCAGGAAGGTTCAGGGAGGGCAGCACTCTAGAGGATGGCATCTGAATTCAAAATTACATTGTTAAATTGGAGAAGTAATCAGAAATCAACAAAATGAAGTTTAACAGGGACCAGCGGAAATCATGATAAAAAGAAAGAGAGAGAAAGTGACATGTTGCAGATATGGGAATTCTACAGGAAAATGCCCTATACTCAACTCAACTGATTACACTATTAGAATAAAGTAGGACAAGAACTAATTAAGTCCAATCTCCCCCCCCTTTTCATTTTCTTCCTTAAATATAGCACTAGAATGCATTAATCCTTGTCCACCAGGCCAACTTAGTCCTCCCTCTTTTTACCCCTTTATTCCTTACTTTCTTCATCCTTGTCTTTTTTAACTTTCTTCAAGCTTTATTCTGCCTAATCAGTCACCTGGTTGGTCTTGATGCTAATGGTGAAAGTGATAAAGAAAGAAAAAAAGAACAAGAGTCATACTGAACTACAACTAAAATGACCTGGGAGTCAGTCTATATCACAGGTTAAGAATCTTCCATGTTCCCAGAGCCTCAAGGAGGTAGAAAGTGAGCATACCATGGCGTGGTTTTCCAGGTGAGTGCTAATGTTTCTCGCCCCGCCTCCCCCTGTCTTAAGCAAGGTCTGCAATTGTGTGAAAAGAGAGGCACATTAATCAGCCCCTGGTGACAAACAATACAGCCAGGTTTATCTGTGGCTCTAAACAATGTCAAGAGACTGGGCTGCCTCTCTTACCAACAGGAGGCTGAAATAAGAATTACAGTTACACTCAAGAATCAAGATCTATTTTACTTTCTAAGAAACAGCCAAATAGTTTTCAAAAAATACTTGTGACACTTTACATATTAATGTTTCTAGTTAGTTAGCTGTGTGCGCAGTTGTGTCTGACTCTTTGTGGCCCTATGGACTGTAGCCAGCCAAGCTCTTCTGTCCATTTCAGGCAGGAATACTAGAGTGGGTTGCCATTTCCTTCTCCAGTGGACCTCCCCAACCCAGGGACCCAACACATGTCTTTTGCATTGGCAGGCAGATTCCTTACCCCTGAACCATAGTGGAAGCTGTACATGTTTCTAGCACAGATGAAATTGTAATTACTCCCCACATTCTCAAGATCTTTTTATATTGCTTTATTTTTCTTTTATTTTAGCCATTCTAGCTAGTGTGAAATGGTATCTCATTGGAGTTTCAGTTTGCATTACTCATTGAGTTTTCAATTTGCATTTCCAGGATGATTAATGATGTTAAGCACCTATTCACGTTTTTACTGGTCATTCATATATCTTCCTTTGTAAATTGTCTGTTCAATACTTTTGCTCATTTTTAATTAGATTGTTTGTCTTTTTATTATTGATTTTTAGGAGTGTTTTCTATTTCTTGATACAATTTGTTTATGAGAAATGAATTTTGAGTGTTTTCTTCTAGGTTTTTTCTTGCCTGTTTATTTTCCTAATGATGCCTTTTGACAAGCAGATGTTTTAAATTTTGATTATCTCAAACTTAATAGGTTTTTTATTCTCTGTTATGGCTTGTATATTTTGGATTCTAAGAAATCTTTGCCATCTATAAGGTTAAAAATAATTCTCACATTTTCTTCAAGAGCTTTATAGCTATAGTTTTAAATGTATGATCATTTTAAATTAATTTTGGAACATGGGATAAAGTAGTTATAGAAGTCATTTTTTTCCTATTGTGAGCATCCAGTTATTCCAGAATCATTAGTTAAAATACCTTCTCTCATTTAATTAACATAATGCCCTTGTCAAAAAGTGATTGACCAAGCTCAATATTAATTTGGAAATTATTCCTGAACTGATTCTCAACTGATTTAAGGATTCAACATACTTCCAATCAAAATTCTAGCAGGCTTTATTTTAAAAATTAAATTAAATTTATTTTTGTCTTAAAGTATTTTCGTATTGTATATAAAATCTGTAATGAAGAGAATCATATTTATAAAGCAATTTTTTAAAACATAAGGACAGATAAAACCACTGAATATGAGCAANTTTCTCAGATGTTTGTTTCAAGTTCTGTATTGGATTTCCCCAGGTAATCTTTCCTGGCAAAAAGCAGAGGAGCTTGGTCATTGAATCTCACCCTGGAGAGACAGTGGGAGATAACTTTCTTATGCCAAATAACATCTGAAAGTCATCACAGGACCCCTCAACCTAACCTGTTGGTTATACTATACTCATTGGCACAATCCCATTTTCAGTAGGAAAAAAAAAGAATGAAAAAAGTGCTCAAAAAGTGCATCCTACAAAATATTAAAAGCCAGAGAACCTATTATTAGCTTTAATCAAGTAAATCCTTTTCTACAAACTCAGCCAAAGTATCCTTGGATTAAGATCCATATATAAAGATGTCCATTATCCCCATGACTGATAATGGTGAAAAATCAGAAAAATCTAAAAGCCCTCTTGAAAAGGAATGGCTAATTATGGTATACTTATTCAATGGAATATACAAGGTAATTTAAATTCTATTTAGCAAAAATAACACAAGAGCAAATGTTAGCTTTCATAAGGAGCATGTACTTTTCTTTAACTTTTTCTAATTTTATGCAGTTTTCAACTATAGCTAAAAGATGAGATAGATGCTTATAAAATCCAGGGGGAACTTACTGGAATCATGAAATTCAACTTTCAAAGTATTTTACAAATTTAGTAATAATATTCCTAAAACATTAAATCCCATTTGCCACATGATAATTATATGCTTCATAAGAAATTGAGTATAATAGCCTTTCCTAGGTACTTCCAGTCTGTCTGTCTTTCTTCATAAATGCTGAAGTGGTGTCTTCACTTTAGACTGAAGTGATGTTGAAGATTTTTTGCTTAACTTAGGCTCCTTGGTCTCTCAACTTTAAAATACCAGAAAGTGCCTTCTTCAACCTAGTCCATAACTTTGAATGACAGGGTATGAAGTGGTCAAGTTCGTGAACTTCAAATTCAGATGGTGAGGTTCTACCACCTGTCACATCAGTTCAGTTACCTACTTGCTCAGAAAGAGATTTAAGTTCTCTCTACTCAGTTTACTCTTGTGTCAATCAGGTTCACCCTGAAGATTACACGAATATGTTCATGGCTTACAGTACTGCTTGGCACATAACATTCAATAAATGTCAGCTGCTATTAATATTATTATCATTATTGATAGAAAGAGCATCAGAACCTCTATGTATCTTCTTTATTATCATTGAATAATATTCTGATACCATTTTGTGTATTGAGGAATAATACATCATTGCATTTTTCAAAAGCAGGATGATAACAATTACAAACTGGAACATATTTCATAAGTGAAAGGAACAAATAGGAATATACTTCATAAGTGGAAGAGAATTCAGAAATTGTTTAGCACAAACAACTTTTTTTAAGGTGTTCAGAGATTTCAGGTCTTCCCATGTGGTGGTAGTGGTAAATATCTGCACAGGGATGAAACCCATGTCTCCTGCGTCAACTGCAGGAGACACAAGAGACACAGGTTGGATCCCTAGATTGGGAAGATCCCCTGGAGTAGGAAATGGCAACCTACTCCAGTATTCTTGCTGGGAAAATTCCATGGACATAGGAGCCAATGGGCTACAATCCATGGGGCCAGAGAGCTGGATACTACTGAGTGAATCAGCACAGCATAGCACAGCAGACAGTGTCAACTTGAACAAGTTATGCATTCAGTTTGGGGCCAACTAGAAATAGTGACCAGGAATCCTGGTATCTCATGACTTGCTTCCTCTGGGAGACTCTGGAGCCTTGTGTTGACAACGTGCAGCTCTGGGAAATGCTGCGAATTACACTGGAAGGGAGACTAGGAAAGTATCACGTGTCTTAATAGCAGATGAAGCAAGAGAGACTGGGAGAAGACTCTCAAAGTGTTATTATAACATCTGAGGTGAATGAGACAATCTCCTCTTTCATTGAAAACTGTTGTCAGATTCAACAAACAAAGCTGCTTGCTTAAGTACGATGGACACCTGTTCCTCATTGAGAAAATATTTTAAACATCAGATGTAAATTAAAATGTTTCATATATTTCAAACAGAGTATAATTCATAACAAAAACTGTTTACATGTTGTGATAAAAAAATCTGAGCTTGGCAGTTTTGATTTGTTATTTAACAAATATCTCTGAGTCAATTAGGTTTGTAGGTGCAGCTCTACTCATATTCCCTAATTATCAAGTGGTTCTGGCTCCTTATTGCTGACTTTACACTGGAATTATACCAAGTTTATGCTTTTGGTCTGGTCATCAGAACTCCTAGCTGGGTATAAATAACAATTCATATCATATCAGAGTCTGATGTTTTAGCACAAAATGAAAATTCTAAACCTTAAATCATGAGGACTCTATGGGTTTGATAATTTTTAATGTTTGTGAAACCTTGAAATAGTTTAGGGAATTTTATTATGCATTTCAAACTGCATATTTAATATTTCCAACCATGAAATGGTAATAGAGTTATTCCCCAACTTACAAATGAAACTCAGGAAGGTTCAGGGAGGGCAGCACTCTAGAGGATGGCATCTGAATTCAAAATTACATTGTTAAATTGGAGAAGTAATCAGAAATCAACAAAATGAAGTTTAACAGGGACCAGCGGAAATCATGATAAAAAGAAAGAGAGAGAAAGTGACATGTTGCAGATATGGGAATTCTACAGGAAAATGCCCTATACTCAACTCAACTGATTACACTATTAGAATAAAGTAGGACAAGAACTAATTAAGTCCAATCTCCCCCCCCCTTTTCATTTTCTTCCTTAAATATAGCACTAGAATGCATTAATCCTTGTCCACCAGGCCAACTTAGTCCTCCCTCTTTTTACCCCTTTATTCCTTACTTTCTTCATCCTTGTCTTTTTTAACTTTCTTCAAGCTTTATTCTGCCTAATCAGTCACCTGGTTGGTCTTGATGCTAATGGTGAAAGTGATAAAGAAAGAAAAAAAGAACAAGAGTCATACTGAACTACAACTAAAATGACCTGGGAGTCAGTCTATATCACAGGTTAAGAATCTTCCATGTTCCCAGAGCCTCAAGGAGGTAGAAAGTGAGCATACCATGGCGTGGTTTTCCAGGTGAGTGCTAATGTTTCTCGCCCCGCCTCCCCCTGTCTTAAGCAAGGTCTGCAATTGTGTGAAAAGAGAGGCACATTAATCAGCCCCTGGTGACAAACAATACAGCCAGGTTTATCTGTGGCTCTAAACAATGTCAAGAGACTGGGCTGCCTCTCTTACCAACAGGAGGCTGAAATAAGAATTACAGTTACACTCAAGAATCAAGATCTATTTTACTTTCTAAGAAACAGCCAAATAGTTTTCAAAAAATACTTGTGACACTTTACATATTAATGTTTCTAGTTAGTTAGCTGTGTGCGCAGTTGTGTCTGACTCTTTGTGGCCCTATGGACTGTAGCCAGCCAAGCTCTTCTGTCCATTTCAGGCAGGAATACTAGAGTGGGTTGCCATTTCCTTCTCCAGTGGACCTCCCCAACCCAGGGACCCAACACATGTCTTTTGCATTGGCAGGCAGATTCCTTACCCCTGAACCATAGTGGAAGCTGTACATGTTTCTAGCACAGATGAAATTGTAATTACTCCCCACATTCTCAAGATCTTTTTATATTGCTTTATTTTTCTTTTATTTTAGCCATTCTAGCTAGTGTGAAATGGTATCTCATTGGAGTTTCAGTTTGCATTACTCATTGAGTTTTCAATTTGCATTTCCAGGATGATTAATGATGTTAAGCACCTACTCACGTTTTTACTGGTCATTCATATATCTTCCTTTGTAAATTGTCTGTTCAATACTTTTGCTCATTTTTAATTAGATTGTTTGTCTTTTTATTATTGATTTTTAGGAGTGTTTTCTATTTCTTGATACAATTTGTTTATGAGAAATGAATTTTGAGTGTTTTCTTCTAGGTTTTTTCTTGCCTGTTTATTTTCCTAATGATGCCTTTTGACAAGCAGATGTTTTAAATTTTGATTATCTCAAACTTAATAGGTTTTTTATTCTCTGTTATGGCTTGTATATTTTGGATTCTAAGAAATCTTTGCCATCTATAAGGTTAAAAATAATTCTCACATTTTCTTCAAGAGCTTTATAGCTATAGTTTTAAATGTATGATCATTTTAAATTAATTTTGGAACATGGGATAAAGTAGTTATAGAAGTCATTTTTTTCCTATTGTGAGCATCCAGTTATTCCAGAATCATTAGTTAAAATACCTTCTCTCATTTAATTAACATAATGCCCTTGTCAAAAAGTGATTGACCAAGCTCAATATTAATTTGGAAATTATTCCCAAACTGATTCTCAACTGATTTAAGGATTCAACGTATTTCCAATCAAAATTCTAGCAGGCTTTATTTTAAAAATTAAATTAAATTTATTTTTGTCTTAAAGTATTTTCGTATTGTATATAAAATCTGTAATGAAGAGAATCA
The DNA here is from genome assembly GCA_006410735.1 of Raphicerus campestris. NCBI lineage: Eukaryota > Metazoa > Chordata > Mammalia > Artiodactyla > Bovidae > Raphicerus > Raphicerus campestris. Next base: position 11,376 of record SJYW01014153.1, read on the forward strand.
TATTTATAAAGCAATTTTTTAAAACATAAGGACAGATAAAACCACTGAATATGAGCAAAACATAAATACATAATAAAAACAACATGTGTGACCTATATAATAATGAAATTGAATGACCTAAGCTACAAAAATCCTAAGGTAAACACATAGGACACAACAATATATGAACCACTCTGTCAAACACTTTCCCTCATTCCCAGACACAGAAGCTAGCCTCAGTCCCTACATAGTCTTTTCATATTTTCTTATAGCACATATGACAAAGTGTAATGTTTTCTACTATTCTCCTTCATTTGAAGTGCCATTGTTAAAAGATGGTACATTTATAACTTAGAGTTATACATATTTGTATTTCCACTATAAGTCTCTGCATATATCACACCCACAGTTAATGCTGAATGAAGGAAATAATAAATTAATGCATGACTACCCATTACCACTAAGTAATAAATGTCCTTGTGGGACATTTTGTAGCAGAGTTTTGTTGTTGTTTTTTTAATAGAAATTGACAAGTTGACTTAAAAATCTTTACAGGAATGCAAAGGCTCTAGAATAGATAAAGCAATTAAAAGAAGAACAAGTTAGAAGATTTATTTGACCTGATTTTAAGACTTACTGTTAAAACTATAATAATCAAGATAGTTTGGATATTTGGAAAAAGATAAAAATAGATCAATGAAACAGAAAAGAGAGTAGAAAAATAGACAAATACATATCTGAATTGATTTTTGAGAAAGGTGCCAATGAAATTCAATGAGAAAGGAAGATTTTTCAATAAATGAATTCTTATATAAAAAAAAGTAAACATCTTCCATTACCTTATACCACACATAAAAATTAACTCAAACTGGATTATAGTCCTAAATGTAAAACCTAAAACTGTAAAACTCCCAGGATAAAGTCTTTGCGATTGTGGGGTAAGTAAGATTTCTTAGGATATGACAGGATGAGTCATACAAGAAAGAAAAAGAAAGATAAATTGAACTTCATCAACATTAAAAAATTCTTAACTTCAAGGACACCGTCAATTAATCAAAAAGACAAGCCACAGACTGGTAGAATATATTCACACTGATCAGACTAAGAGCTTGAATCTAAAATATATACAGAACTTTTTGAACTTAATTATAAAAGTGCTAACAACTCAAGAAAATAGATACAAGATTTGAAAAGATATGAATGGCCAATAGCATATGAAATGGTGCAGAATATCACTAGCCATTGGTGAAATAAAAATCAAAAACAAGGAGATATGCTCTATATACCCATTAGATAAGTTAAAATTTAAAAACCACCACTACCACTACAAGAAATAAAATCTAGCCATTTTGAGTCCTAATAAGGATGTGAAATGACTGCAACTCATATTCTTTGAATGGAAATGCTATAACCACCTCGGGATATGTTTGGGGAAAGTTTGGTAGTTTCTTTAAAAATTCAATATATTCCTATCATCCGTCATTTTGCAACTAGTTTCCATCATTTTACAACTAGTTATTTCCCTAACAGAAAAGAAAGCAAATGTCCACACAAAGACTNTTGAGTCCTAATAAGGATGTGAAATGACTGCAACTCATATTCTTTGAATGGAAATGCTATAACCACCTTGGGATATGTTTGGGGAAAGTTTGGTAGTTTCTTTAAAAATTCAACATATTCCTATCATCCGTCATTTTGCAACTAGTTTCCATCATTTTATAACTAGTTATTTCCCTAACAGAAAAGAAAGCAAATGTCCACACAAAGACTTATATATGTAAATATTCATTGCAGCTTTATTTGTAATAGCCAAAAACTATTGGGAAAATCCAAATATTCATCAACAGTTGAACAGATAAGCAAATAGTGGTATATCAATGAAATACTACTCAGCAAGGAAAAGAAAGAATTACAGAAATGCACAACAATGTGCATTATTCCTCAAAATCTTTATGCTAAGTGAAAGAACTATGCCAGGAAAAATAGAACACATATTATGTTATTTCATTTATATGAAAGTCTACAAAATGCAAACTATAGTGTCAGAAAGCAAATCATGTGTTCTTATGATTGGGTGTTTAGATGTAAATGGATTACAGATACTTGACACAGGATACTTTTGGAAAATGATGGGAATATTTATCTTGATCAAGAGTGTGTATATATATGCCCAAACTAGTGAAGTTTGGAATACTTCAATTATACCACAATAAAGGTGAATTAATTCACTGTGTGTATCTAGAATTGTCACTCCTAAAGGTTTTATCCAAGAGATAATATGAAATGAAATGAGCCATATGTCCACATAATAGATTTGGAAAAAAAATAATAAAAATGTTCATAGCAACCTTACCCATTCGAGTTAAAAGCTAGAAAGAAGCAAATGTCCACCAATTGGAGAATGTGATAAATCTGGGACTAGAAAATAATGAGTTACTGATTCACATGACAAGACAAATGATTCTCCAACACATTATGTTAAGCAAAAGTATCCAGATATATCTTTGGTGGTGGTGGTTTAGTCACCAAGTTCTGTCTGACTCTTGCGACCCCATGGACTGTAGCCTACCAGGCTCCTCTGTCCATGGAATTTCCTAGGCAAGAATACTGGAGTGGATTGCCATTTCCTTCTCCAAGACATATCTTTATTTACATGCAAAAGCAAAATTTGAAAGCCCCATACTGTATGATTGATATAAACTCCAAGAAGGAGCACAATTATCTACAGAGATAGATATCAGAAATAAGAAAGTCATTTCTTGAGAGAGAGAGTTAGAAGTGACTGGAAAGAGCCAGAGGACTTTCTGTGACAATGTAAACACTCTATTGGATTAGTGCAAATGTAATTGCAGCTTTGGACCATGAATTTTAAATCATCATAACTAGACTCAAATACATCTTTAATAATCAAAATAGGAACCATTACAATCAGTGCATTTTGGCCAACAAGAAATAAATTTGTTTATTCTTGTATTGAAAAAATCTGTGCTTCAGGATTCACGAACTCTTGGAAAGTGTTTTTTGCATCCTGCTGGTGGTGGAAGCATTTTCCCTGTAAAAAGTTGTCAAGATGCTTGAAGTGGTGGTCAGTTGATCACAGGTCTGATGCATATGGTAGATGAGGCAAAACTTTGAAGCCCAATTCATTCACGTTTTCAAGCATTGGTAGTGCAACCTGCAGTCAGGTGTTGTGGAAAAGAATTGGGCTCATTCTACTGACCAATGCCAGCTTCAGGTTTTGCAGTTTTCAGTGCATCTCATTGATTTGTCGAGCATACTTTTCAGATGTAGTGGTTTCACTGGGGTTCAGAAAGCTGCAGTGGATCAGATGGGCAGCAGGCCACCAAACAGTGGCCATGACTTTTCTTTGGTGTAAGTTTGGCTCTGAGAAGTGCTTTGGAGCTTCTTAGTCCAACTACTGAAAAATGGTTCATTGTGGTTGCGTAGAATAAGATAAGAGGACACTACAAAACTTTTTTTTTTTTTTTTGACTTGCAGTCAGCTCATGGAGCATGCACCTATCAAGTTTTTCACCTTTCCAATTGGCTTCAAATGCCAAACGACCATAGAATGGTTGACATTGAGTTCTTTGGCAACTTCTCGTGTAGTTGTAAGAGGATCAGCTTCTATGATCCTTCAATTAGTCGTTGTCAACTTCTGATGGCCAGCCACTATGCTCCCCATCTTCAAGGCTCCCCTCTCCTTTGCAACACTTGCTTGACACACCACTGCACTGTATGTTCATTAGCAGATCCTAGGCCAAATGCGTTATTGATGATGTGAGTTATTTCTGCTGTTTTATGACCAATTTTTAACTGAAGAAAATTACTCAAATTTGCTTTTTGTCTAACATCATTTCAATAGTCTAAAATGCATATAAAATAAACAGCAATAGTAAATCATTAGCAAAAAAATAAAGCAAGAAATTCACATTGAAATGTTGTATAATATAACCACATTTAAGAATGTATTCCAATATTAAATGGCAGATTTCAACAATGCAAAAATCACAATTACTTTTGCACCAACCTAATATCCAAAATCACTGCAGATGGTGATTGCAGCCATAAAATTCCTTGGAAGGAAAGTGATGACCAACCTAGATACCATATTCAAAAGTAGAAACATTACTTTGACAACAAAGGTCCATCCAGTCAAGGCTATGGTTTTTCCAGTGGTCACGTATGGATGTGAGAGTTGGACTGTGAAGAAAGCTGAGCACTGAAGAATTGATGCTTTTGAACTGTGGTGTTGGAGAAGACTCTTGTGAGTCCCTTGAAATGCAAGGAGATCCAACCAGTCCATCCTAAAGGAGACCAGTCCTGGGTGTTCATTGGAAGGACTGATGCTGAGGCTGAAACTCCCATACTTTGGCCACCTCATGCAAAGAGTTGACTCATTGAAAAAGACCCTGATGCTGGGAGGGATTCGAGGCAGGAGAAGAAGGGGATGACAGAGCATGAGATGACTGGATGGCATCACCAACTTGATGCACATGAATTTGGATGAACTCCAGGAGATGGTGATGGACAGGGAGGCCTGCTGTGTTGTGATTCATGGGGTCACAAAGAATCAGACACAACTGAGCAACTGAACTGAACTGAATATATCTTGCTTTAAACTAAAGTTACATATCCCTGGGTTGGGAAGATCCCCTTGAGAAGGGAAAGGCTACCTACTCCAGTATTCTGGCCTAGAGAATATCATGGACAGTTTAGTCCACAGGGTCACAAAGAATCGGGCATGACTGAGCAACTTTCACTTTTACTTTATGTATATATACACTCAGGACTTCCCAGGTTGCTCATTGGTAAAGAATCCACCTGCCAAGTAGGAGACACAGGTTCAATCCCTGGGTTGGGACAATCCCCTAGATAAGGAAATGGCAACCCATTCTAGTATTCTTGCCTGGAAAATTCCATGGATAGTGGAGCTTGGCTAGCTAGAGTCCATGGGATTGCAAGAGTTGGACACAACTGAGTGACTAAACAACAGCAATTAACACAGATCTCTTAAAATATGCGAAACTGTATACTTTAGAACTGTGAGCTTTACTGCATGGAGGGAAAGACAGAAAGAGAGAATGGAGTGAAGAAGAGGAAAAACGATGGAAGGAAGGTGAAAGAAGAAGGTAGGAGAGGAGGAGAGAAGGACGGAGAGAAAGGAAAGGAAAGGAGACAAGTCAATTCAAACATTAACTTCTCTGTAAAGCCTCCGTATGACCTTGATCAGAGGTAGCATCTTAAAACAGATAGACAGTTAGACCATCTTCTGTACTTATTGATACTATTCTACTTGGCTGGTTTGTTTTACTACATGGATGCTAGGAGAATATTATAGCACAATTCATGGCAATCAAATAGTTGATAAGAAAAATTTTTCATAGAAGAATTCTGGGTGGAAAACAATATATAAGTAAAATCACTGTTTCATAACCCCTTAATAAAATCATGGCTTAGGCAATACTCATCAATGGAAACTAAAACTATTAGGTAAAATATTAATGGAAACCTTAATAATAGGACCAGATGGATAATAGCAGAATCCATTGATTAAACTTAATGTCACTAAAAGTGTGGCCACAGCTATTAGGTGCATGTGTGATGCAGATGTACTAGGCACACCGATCAAATATTCCTGAAGAAAAATGATTGATTCCAAATCTAATCAAACTCTAATTATATAAACTATGTGGAACAGAGGAACAATTTAAACAAGAGCATGAAGAAAAAAATAAAGTCTAGTTATGGGATACTTCACAACACAAATGGCCCAATTTTCTAAACAAACAAAAATTTTGGAGAAGGAAGCCCATACCAAATTCAATTTGTGGACCCTTTTTGGATCCTGACTGGAACAAACCAATTACAGAAAGACACCTCTAAGACAATCAGGGAATGTGAATACATCTAGCTATTAAATAATATGAACAAATGTCTTTAATATTGGTAGATATGATAATGTTACTGTGGTAGTATTTTAAAAGTATGCCCGTGAAAAAAATGTCAAAGTTAGTATTTGCTTTGGAGTACTCTGAAAAAAAAAAAGTAAAGCAGCGATATATGTAAAACAACATAGGTGAAACATTGATAAATATTGAAGTTGATGATGGGTATATAAAGTGCACTACACTACTTTTTCCTTACTGGTATTGAGTGTGTTTTATAATTTTCATAATGAAAGACACAAATGCCTACTAAAAATCTACATTTTAAATTTTCTTCCTAATATTTGAGTTACCATTTAATAGTATTTATGAATCCCAATCCATAATCATTTCTGATGTTATAAATGCATCTATTTTTACCTCTTATGACATTTTTTGAGAGTCAAGCGTGTGTAAGAACATGTTTTTATTTTCAGAGACATACAGATGTATGCATAGTCCATTTTCCCATTCTTAATACCCTCTTTTTTAAATGTATCTTCCTTTTACTATGGAAAAAAAAAGCACAACAAAATATGCAAAACTCAGTCCTCTCTCAGAACACACATCCTGCTTGCAAAGCCAGAGAATGTCCACATGTTTATATGTTGTCAGCCTGCTGACCACCACCCAGCATGGCCAACAAGTAGACTGGAACAACTGTACTAGAAATAAACTCTAAATTCCCATTTTATTTTAGCTTTTCTTCCTCTTACTGTAATAAAAAAAAATAACAGCTTTATAAAGGGACAATGGGAAAAAATTTATTGTTTTTGTGCATCAAATCCTGGTACAAAATATTATTATCCACTTGCTGTCTGTGTTTCAGCCACAATGAATTTGTTGTTCTAGAAACTTCCAAATTCATTCTCTATTAGGACATTTGCATTGGTTCCATATTTATGTGAGGTTCAGCTAAAAAATCATCTCTTCTCAGAGAGCTTTCTGAGTACCCAATTTAATGTACTCATTTCTCCATCACTTTCTTTCACATTTAACCCATTTATATTCTTCTAAGTATTTATCATTATCTTTTTTTCACCTCTTTTGTATCTGTTTTTCTGTGCACTATTANAAAAAAAAGGAAAATGATGTTCACATGGTGGAGAAATTTTGAAGCACAGAATTCTAGGGTCTGGGCCAGACTCAAATAATTAGTCTGTGAGCTGTATTTAAGACAGTGACTGTACTAGAAGGTTCTAGACATATTTAGGGAGGAAAATGAATTCAGATTCAGGGAAGCAATGCCAAAGACTGAAGGGTAGGGAGAAGTAATAGCAGAATGAATATTTTTAATCAAGAGGTAAGGGTGAGTCAAGATATGGAGAGAATTATTTTTCAATTGGCTCAGAGTAAGGAGTTCAGTCTAATAATTCTAAATTTTAAGAGTATTAAGAGCCTAAAAGGTGCTATTACTATGGTACAGAAAAGCTTCTAAAGAACTCTATGGATGTGAGCAGTGCTCTCGATCTATTATACCTCAAGAGCTCTGCAGGCCTAGAGCTTACTTAGCTAAAAATGTCCCCGGATGAGCTGCCTAGAGACACATTTGCATCCTGAATTGCAATGTACTCCTGGGCTCACAGATCATTCTGACTTAACTGGGAATACTACTCTCAGTATCTGCATATTTGTGCTGTGAAATTTCCAGTCAGACACATGGGAATAGAAAAGAAGACCATGTGTGGCTGTGTGGTTAGAGATCATATCAACAGAAAAACCCAGTGAATGAGACAGATCTGGCTACTTTAGTCCTGATTATCTTATTCCATCCTCAAGAAACCAACCTAAGAAAGTATTATTATTGTGCTCAGTTTGCAAATCAGGAAAGTGAAGCTCCAGGAAGTAAAGTAACTTTCTTGAGATTACTTAACCAGAAATAGTGGGGGCTGGTTTTTTAATCTGCATAGTCTAACTTCAGAGCCTATGCTTTTTAACAGCTAGCTAAACTGCAGTCCATGTTACTGTTTAAATATATTTAGTTCTGGATTTCTTTGTAATTCAACAAAAATTATGGTCAAAATGAGAAAATACACTTCAGATATGCAACATATAGCCCCAACTACCTATGCTTTTCTCTTTACACATTTTATTTGTGGGAGATGTGATCTGATGGTGTGAGGAAAGAATCAAGGGAATCCTTGCCCAACATCCAAAATAAGCCCAATAATTGACATATATTTAACTAAGGATATATTGAATTTGGGGCTTCCCAGGTAGTGCTAGTGGTTAAGAACCCACCTACTGATGCCAGAGATGTAAGAGACTCAGGTTCAACCCCTGCATCAGAAGATCCCCTGGAGAAGGGCACAGCAACCCACTCCAGTATTTGTGCCTGGAGAATCCCATGGACAGAGGAGCCTGGGCTACGGTCCACAGGGTCACAAAGAGCTGGACACAACTGAAGCAACTTAGCACACATGGATGCATATTGGATTTTAGGCTGTATTTCCACGAAAGGAGTTAAGAACAGAAAGATTACCTGAGTAATTGGGCAGTGAAAAGAAGGGGGATGCTATTCTTTACTTTCCCCCAATTTATCCACTCAGCNGCATATTGGATTTTAGGCTATATTTCCACGAAAGGAGTTAAGAACAGAAAGATTACCTGAGTAATTGGGCAGTGAAAAGAAGGGGGATGCTATTCTTTACTTTCCCCCAATTTATCCACTCAGCTGACAGCAATTCAGGTGTTGTCCCTGAATAATTTGTGAAAATGTGCCCTTCTAGGCTTTCCGTGGGCTGTGACCAGATTCCATTTGATCTCTACCTCATTATTCAATGGCAGTGCACTCCAGGTTCAGCAGTCAGCAGTGATGCGTTGAGCAGGGGTGAGTGGCTGGCCCATTACCACTGATAAGCCTTTTACCAAAGACAGCTCCCACTGAGCGGTTGGAACAAGACTCCAACTGGCTACAAAGTGGCTTTCAGATAAAAACTCATTACTCTCCAAAATCCAGCTCAAAGACCAGAGAGTTATTCTGAGGAGGCTACAGTGAAGTTCACCTAATTACCAATTACACTCTATCTTCCTTCCTCTTCTCTCTAATTTAATCTCTTAAATTCCTCTTTTGAAATGTTAACAGCTGGAATAGTTTTGATCAGAAACACAACCCATCGTAGAATTTTAAGGGAAAGGGGTAAGAGATAAACTGTCCTAGAGAAAGCTTTACAGGGGAAAATGACCTGTGATGTGTAACCACAGTCTAGAGATTACTGGGAAGGCAAAAATGAAAGATGGCAAGACAATGAGGACTATCCACAATGGCACCTGGCAGGGAGGCTCTGTTATCTCACAAACCATATATGAGGCTCAAAATATAAGAACCATAGCTTAAAAAAGAAAAAAAAAAGTAAACATGTGAAAGAGGTCCATTGATGGGGAGAAAGGGAAGAGAAAGTTTTTGTTTGTTTGTTCTTAATCTTCCTCAAGTTTGATGCTAATCCTTTGTGATGGGGTGGAGAGCTGTGTGTGATTTTCATAACTGAAGAGCAGTTTCATCATCCTTAGCAGCAGGAAGTCCCTTTCTGCTGTCTTTTGAAAGTTTTGTCTTAGTATAAATAGGATTATATAATCCTCCAAATAATTCCTGTGACCCTAACTTTTGCTAAACTTTCACAGCACATGTTGATCGATTTTGCAAAGTGTTGAAAGAGGACTGGTATTCTGGGACTGGGAACAGCATTCAGAATCTTTCCCAAGATGCTGGAGAGATTCATTTTTCATCTCTCAGAAACTGTTACTCCCTTTCAGCTATCAAACCATTCAGACCAGGACAAAAGGTTGGCCAGCCTGCCCCACTAGGTGGTCTTCTTTCCAAAATAAAGCCCCACAGCACCCAGCAGGGAGAGAGACTCATGCCAGCCCTCTGCCCTCTGATTAGTTCATGAAAGGAAGAACTCTCACTGAGTTCTCACCCCAGAGTCTCTGCATGGTTTCAGAGGCCTTTGGAACTTCTCTGGGCTTCAAGAAGAACTGGAGGCAATCAGAAAAAAAAAAAAAAAAGTACAGCTGGCTATTTCTTTACAACTGGAGAAAAATCTCCTAACCTGGATCAGAGAGCATCATGACCTGTCTACAGCCAACCCCAACAGATAGGTTTTCACCATACAAAACTAGAGGCTCTGTGGCTACTGCAAGGGAGCACGCCCTGCATGTGCATGCAGTGAGGCACTCTGCATGGAGTGTGAGAACCCAAGATCAAGGATGCAGCACTGTCACTAATAACTTCAAGGGAACTTTGATGGAGTTGGGGGCAAGGACATTCTAGGCTTGATTTCTTCTTCAGGCTCTGTGCTAAAGGTAATAGCAATACATACCAGCAGGCAGAAATATGCTTTGGGCACACAAACCATAAAAGAAACCATAACAGAAAAGAGCCATTGCTTTAATGTATGCTGCAATATCTTCTATAGCCTTCTTCCAGACATCCCAAATTGCTTCCACTACACCCCTGGCTACAAAAAAATAGAAACAAAAAATAAAAAAGGGAAGAGCAGGGAGCCTTTGGGCTGTTTAGACAATATTATTATTGGGTAATTTTCATATGCCCCCTCTGAAGAGCGTATCTGGGTTTGAAGTGTTAAGATTTTTAAGAAAAACCTGAAAAGCAAGCATTGACCCAGTCAGAAAGATTTTGCTATACACACCAGCCATGTTAAGATATAGTCAAAACCAGAGACTTTGGGTACGGCTATGTAATATGGTTGGAAATATATGTTGAAATGAATTGTAAGATGGTTGACTCCCACTGGTATTGCCAAAAAACAGTAAACCAAGATGAATATGTTTGGAGTGGCCTCATCTCTAGTTGCCTGACTTTAGACAGATCTCTCTGCTGAGACTCACTCTTCTTGATCTTATATAAGGAAAGGATAAGGATAATGTTTGCCCAGCTTATTTCATAGAGTCCACAACTCGGACAAGACGTAACAACCCTTCACAAGCTATTAATATGCCACAACATAAAGTGGCACCCAGCAGTTAGTGAATATCGCTACATACATTCACTTACCTGTGAACATATGTATACTTGTCTTTCCTCAAAATGCAATTTCTTCGAGGAGGGATTGCCATTTTAGGTCATCTGTGAAGAATGGCAGGTTCCTCAGCTGCCCAAAGAGAAGGTTTCAAGTGGCTCTGGGGCCACTCAAGTAACTGTGTGGCCACTGAAAGAGGTCTTCCATGTGTTTGCATCCTCAGTGACAAAACCAGGGTTTGTCACAAAACATTCAAAATAAAGACAAGTGCTCCCTAATGTTCTCATTCGCTTTTCCCTGGGGCGGTTCTCTGTTGAATCATACAATTTTCTGTTACTTATTAGTGGTTTCAAATTATTTTACAGTGCAGTGAGGGAGTAAATGTGGCTATATAGAGCGGATAAATTAGAGGAGCATAACCTTACATGATTAAAAACACAGTCATGCTTAATTTCTCTTTTTTTAGTGTTATGTCGAGGCTGTCATAGCTTCTTGTGAGAATTCCAACCATTCTCTGAGTCTCAACTTCAGTGGCCCCTCCTCTCTTGAGCCTTTTCTGGTTTCCCTCAAAGAAAAATTGATCTTGCCTTCCTCTGGATTTCCATGTTACTTTGTCTCCAAGTCTCTCATGGTACTAAATTCAATCTCATATTTTTTATTTTCTTTAGGAGCTAAGACTCTGATGCTCACTTCTTTCTCCTGCCTGCACTATACTGTCCTTGGTTTCATACATAGTATTTGCTCAATAATTACTGATTACTAAATGAGTGATTTTGAGAATAAAATATAAATCCATGTGTGCTTTACTTGTACTGCTACACAGAAAATACAGAGCTACTGGGTGTGAGGAGATAAGGAAGTGATTAAAAAGCCCACTTCAGGCTGCCTCTGGGCTGGGCCAACCCCACCAGCTCTCAGGAAAGCAGCTAGGCTCCNCTCATCTCTAGTTGCCTGACTTTAGACAGATCTCTCTGCTGAGACTCACTCTTCTTGATCTTATATAAGGAAAGGATAAGGATAATGTTTGCCCAGCTTATTTCATAGAGTCCACAACTCGGACAAGACGTAACAACCCTTCACAAGCTATTAATATGCCACAACATAAAGTGGCACCCAGCAGTTAGTGAATATCGCTACATACATTCACTTACCTGTGAACATATGTATACTTGTCTTTCCTCAAAATGCAATTTCTTCGAGGAGGGATTGCCATTTTAGGTCATCTGTGAAGAATGGCAGGTTCCTCAGCTGCCCAAAGAGAAGGTTTCAAGTGGCTCTGGGGCCACTCAAGTAACTGTGTGGCCACTGAAAGAGGTCTTCCATGTGTTTGCATCCTCAGTGACAAAACCAGGGTTTGTCACAAAACATTCAAAATAAAGACAAGTGCTCCCTAATGTTCTCATTCGCTTTTCCCTGGGGCGGTTCTCTGTTGAATCATACAATTTTCTGTTACTTATTAGTGGTTTCAAATTATTTTACAGTGCAGTGAGGGAGTAAATGTGGCTATATAGAGCGGATAAATTAGAGGAGCATAACCTTACATGATTAAAAACACAGTCATGCTTAATTTCTCTTTTTTTAGTGTTATGTCGAGGCTGTCATAGCTTCTTGTGAGAATTCCAACCATTCTCTGAGTCTCAACTTCAGTGGCCCCTCCTCTCTTGAGCCTTTTCTGGTTTCCCTCAAAGAAAAATTGATCTTGCCTTCCTCTGGATTTCCATGTTACTTTGTCTCCAAGTCTCTCATGGTACTAAATTCAATCTCATATTTTTTATTTTCTTTAGGACCTAAGACTCTGATGCTCACTTCTTTCTCCTGCCTGCACTATACTGTCCTTGGTTTCATACATAGTATTTGCTCAATAATTACTGATTACTAAATGAGTGATTTTGAGAATAAAATATAAATCCATGTGTGCTTTACTTGTACTGCTACACAGAAAATACAGAGCTACTGGGTGTGAGGAGATAAGGAAGTGATTAAAAAGCCCACTTCAGGCTGCCTCTGGGCTGGGCCAACCCCACCAGCTCTCAGGAAAGCAGCTAGGCTCCGGGGGGTATGAAATCAGATCTTCACCACATCAAACTCCTATGCTCTGAGTACATATGTATTGAGGAGATGAGATAATGAACATGAATTTCTGCCCCACCCAGCTCTCGGGATCCTTGAAAAGTCAAGTATTCAGACCTCTGACATTCTCATTCCGGGAAAACATGACTTTTGTGCCTCTTTCTTTGTTCTCTTACATTTAGCCTTAGCTCCATAAATGCTTCACTTGTGTTCTGGTGTGGCTTCTGCCTTCATTAGAATTTTTGCTTTAATTAATTATTGAGCCCTCACTGCAAAGGTTTTTCCACTCTCCACTTCTCGTCACCAAGGTCTTGCAGCTGAGCTGCTCCACTGGCCTGGATGTTTTTGGGTGAACATGGCAAGGATAGGATTTTGTACACATTTCCTCCTGTGTGTGTGTATAAAATAAATGTACATGTATTTATATGTACAAACACATATATATATTTTTTTTAACTCAGAAGATCTAGTACACATGCCCTGACTATAGCAAAGCACACTAGACAACACTAGAACTGCAACTACCTTTAGCAGCTTTTGTTCAACGTTTCCTCCCATTTTAATTCTATGTGCCAAACTTCTCATCATTTCACCTTTGGTAGAAAGAGGAGTTTTTATGTGCTCATTTTGGCCACATTGTTTGTCATCAGTTCTCTGTAACCACTTACATATTCTTCAGGATTTCTTTGTGCAGCCAGCCACAATATGCAGCGCCTTCCCTTCCCTGGGGCTCTAGGAAGGAAAATTCACTTCCATGATTTTAAAATCACCTAACAGAATTCTTCTGCCTGCCAATGCAGGACACACAAGAGATTTGGGTGGGGAAGATTTCCTGGAGAAGGAAATAGCAACCCACTCCAGTATTCTTGCCTGGGAAATCCCATGGACAGGGGAGCTAGTGAGTTGCAGTCCATGGGGCATCAAAGAGTTGGACATGACTGAATGACTGAGCACGTACTTATTCCTAGTCTTATTTATAGCCTTATAATAACCCTATAAGCCCTATAACCTTCTTCCCCTCCCCTGTCTCCTGACCCTAAGGACAACCTCTGTGCCCCAAGGAAGCTCAATTTCAGAGAAGATGGAGAGAATTTGGTGAGGCACCGATAACTGTTGTCACTTTTAATGGACCCTGCATGGCAACCTTCCCACTTTATCAACCTGGAAGCTGATGAGGGGAGGGCCTCCCTGGTGGCTCAGTGGTAAAGAATCTGTCAACAAGAAGAAACAGGTTCAATCCCTGGCCGGGAAGATCCCACATGTGGACCAACTAAGCCTGTGCACCACAACTGTTGAGCCTGTGCTCCAGAGGCTGGGAACTACAATCACTGAAGCCCTAGAGTCTGTGCTCAGCAATGAGAGAAATCACCAGAATGTGAAGCCCCCACACTGCAACTAGAGAGCAGCCCCCACTCTCAGCTACTAGAGGAAAGCCCATGCGGCAACAGAGACCCAGAACAGTCAACAAATGCATATATTTTTGAATCTGATGCGTTTGGGAATTGTCTTTCTATGATATTTCTAAAACCTGGAAAATATGAGGCAATGACCGTGGTTTTATTCCAGTGAATCAGTCACTTGTTGTAAATGCTCTCTTTTGTTTTCTCAATCAAGATTGCCAGGACAAATATCAATAACCTCTGATATGCAGATGACACCACCCTTATCGCAGAAAGTGAAGAAGAACTAAAGAGCCTCTTGATGCAAGTGAAAGAGGAGAGCTTAAAGCTCAATATTCAGAAAACTAAGATCATGGCATCTGGTCCCGTTAGTTCATGGCAAATAGATGGGGAAACAGTGGCTGACTTTATTTTTCTGGATTCCAAAATCACTGCAGATAGTGACTGCAACCATGAAATTAAAAGACGCTTACTCCTTGGAAGGAAAGTTATGACTAATCTAGACAGCATATTAAAAAGCAGAGACATTACTTTGTCAACAAAGGTCCGTCAAGTCACAGCTATGGTTTTTCCAGGGGTCATGTATGGATGTGAGAGTTGGACTATAAAGAAAGCTGAGCACCAAAGAATTGATGCTTTTGAACTGTGGTGTTGGAGAAGACTCTTGAGAGTCCCTTGGACTGCAAGGAGATCCAACCAATCCATCCTAAAAGAGATCAGTCCTGGGTGTTCATTGGAAGGACTGATGTTGAAGCCAAAACTCAATACTTTGGCCACCTGATGGGAAGAGCTGACTCACTGGAAAAGCCCCTGATGCTGGGAGGGGGCAGGGGGAGAAGGGGACAACAGAGGATGAGTTGGTTGGATGGCATCATTGACTCAATGGACATGGGTTTGGGTGGACTTGGGAGTAGTTGATGGACAGAGAGGCCTGGCGTGCTGTAGTTCATGGGGTTGCAAAGAGACAGACCTGACTGAGTGACTGAACTGAACTGAACTGGTTTTCTCTCTGAACATACATGAACTTCCCAATTCCTCTTTTTCTGCTTGGATCTTGCCCTGCCTTCTTGTTAGTTAACAGCATTTGGGGAATATGAGAAAGGACCATAGATCTTCAAGGTAGGGAAGTGTGCTCAGTGATATGACCCTTCTGTGCTTCCTTAGGGCTTGATCAAACCCACGAACTACTGTGAAATTAAACTGAAGTTTGAGGTTCTACTACCAATGAATTATATAGGCTGCAGAGAGGTCACTTTACTTCCTCATACCTATAAAATGAGGATAATTAGTTTCCATTGCCCTCCCTCACAAGGATACTATGGAAATTAATGAGCTAATATTTTCAATTGGCCTCACCCCCTGGCACAAAGATATGAATAGAGTACAAAAAATAACTGTGACCATTGAAAACTTTTTTGATGTTGAAAACTTTTTTTTTTCAATATCCCCACAATGAAAATCTAGTTAATTCTCCTGACAAGAAATAAAGTACTTCTCTCTGCCATGATCTGATTCATGAAAAAGACTATTTCAGTGAAAAGAAATTAACCACGAACTCTTGCTTGCACACAAACAGTTCTCCCTGCCCTTCATATTCATCTTTCTTTTATCACGGTTGTTATTGAAAAGACTGGAGGACTGCATCTCACACAGCTAAATGAACATCTGCCTTTTCTCTCTGTTCTCAAAATCAGTTGCAGGCACAGATGATGCCAGGGCACCTCAGGCAAGTATATGAGGGGGGAATGGGGGATTCACATACTCTGATCCAGGTAGCAGTCAGAGAGGACTGACAGTTGGTCAGATCAGGTACATGTTCATACAGAGGGGCAGACAACACTCAAAAGAATTATGGAAGCTGGCAGCCAAAAGGGCCAAGGCTTACTCTGAGCAGTGGAGAGCTGCACCTTTCACAGGTTAACTGGTGGCCACCCTAGTACCCATGCTTCTAGCACGTACCTTTTCAGTTTCAGGCGCGACAGTGCTGGAAGATTCTTTTCAATGCAAAGGAGTTCACAAAAGGAAAGCTGCAACAACTATGAGAAAAGGTTAAAGCATTTTTAATATATGCACCATAGCCAAGTGTTGGCTGGGCCATGAGGTAGAGATGATTATGCTTTACCAATAATTGAAAGCATATATGAAAGTGGATGAATTTTTTCATCAAGAATGCTAGGAGTGGGTAGCATAAAAAGAACTAAGTTGGCAAAAGGTGGGCATTTGCTTGGAAATGGTAACCAGCTTCCTGATTGGACTATTAAAGAAATCTCACAGAATGATTTCTTAAATGATAGCAAATAGCACAGAATCAGAAAGAAAATTAGAGCTTTTAGAAATTAACTCAATTGTAAATTAACCAAATTAAATTAGCACATAACTGCTATTCTCTTTGTTACAGTATCTCATTAATGCTTGTTATTTTGTCTCCTTTGGCTTTTAATGAGTTGCATGGAATCTAAGCTATCATCAATGAACCTGAGAAATGCCATATTTTTTTCACAATTAAATAATCTGACTGTTTGAGCACAGGCTTTGTTGGGGTGTGAATAGGACCTCTTTTAGCCAAGCTGGCAGGAAAAATTTTTCCATTTTGAAAAGTAGTGTGCATCAAATAGTTACACAGCTCCTAATATTTGCTCACTATAGTTCCATGAATTTCTCTGGTAAGGAAACAATGAACTCATATGAATTTAGACAATCTCTCACTCATGGCAAGGTATGTTTACATAAGTTTCTCTTGCCCCCCACCCAAGTTCCATGAGGACAATGTGGGACCATCCCAGGCAGGTGCTGTGCAGTCAGGTCTATGCCAAAGCCTAGAAACACTAAGTATAAGAAATCAAGTGAAGTTGCTCAGTTGTGTCCGACTCTGCGATCCCATGGACTGTAGCCTACCAGGCTCCTCTGTCCATGGGATTTTCCAGGCAATAGTACTGGAGTGGATTGCCATTTCCTTCTCCAGCGGATCTTCCTGACCTAGGGATAGAACCCAGGTCTCCTGCATTGTAGACAGACGCTTTACCGTCTGAGCCACCAGGGAAGTCCAGTCTCAGAGATGGCTGCTGGCAAACCAGCTCATCCTTCCCTTTGAAGACAGAGTAGTTTTGGAGGGGTTTGTTTTCTACCATGGGAAGTAAGGGCAAACCTTCTCTATGTAGAGATGGGTGGGAGACTTTACTATTTTTGAAGGTCTAGCTGTATCTCTATCTTTAGAAATACAGTAACTCTGGCTTCTGAAGTTATCTGTAAAGCAAATAATCTTTCAGTGTCTCAGAAGATCTGCAGACATACCAGAATAATGGAGAATTTTCCCAGTGCTTTAGCTTAGTGGAATGCACTTCAGAGGCAGAGATCTGGGTTCAGATCCTAACTTCAATTTTCGTTTTAGGAGATTTGGTACATTTCCACATACTCTTTCAATCCTAAAACCCCTCACCAGCAAATATCTGAACTGTTTCATTGCCATATCAACTCTCTGAATTCAATAATAGAGAACTTAGGCAATACCTAGCATATATTAAATGCTCATTAATTTGATTACCTTACCTTCCACTGTCTCCCAAATTCATTGAGCTTCTGAAATGACTCATCAACTATACACTCTGTATTGCTTTAGGTAACAGAGGGTGAATTACCAGGAACATCTCTTTTAAGCGAAAAATAATTAACATGTGCAAGATGTTTGTCCCAGAAAATAGACAATTATTCATTAGCTTCCTGGGGTTGGGCAAGCCATCTGACCTATTTGGGTGTCAATTTCTTCATTATAACATATGGAAATTGTTCTAAATGATCTCTAATTGCTCTTTTAAATTCTAAGTTCTATTTTCTCATTTCTGTTTTACATATTTCTATCAGGTACAGGGTAATGATTTTAATTTAACTTACTTTGTGTATTTTTCTTGAACTGTGAATTGACTGTTTCCAAATACTGAAGCTTAAAATTTTTTTCTTCTGCCAACAACATAGTACATTCTCATAACCAAACAAATTTTTTTTCTACCACACTTGTTTACAAAGCAGTCATAAATATACATGTTAGGAATGTCTTCCCTCCTTCCCATATGATTTCCTTAATATGTACATATTTATTGCAAAATTGAAGAGGTTTTACAGAAGAATCAATCTTCAAAGATTCACATGAATGGAAAAACAAAGTGAGGAGTATAATCAAAAGCGACACAATTCAAATACCTGATATTTGGCATAGGATTTGTTTACATATTTGCTTTTGTACACAGGTTCCTTTGTGTCCTAGGATTGTATTTTAAACAAAAAGTGAAGGCATACCGAAAGCTTGTCTAAGAAATAGGATGGTTTTGCTGCCCAACACAATCTTCTTATGGGGTTTCCTTGGTAAAGAAACTGGGCTCAGAGGTAAAGAAACTGCCTGCCAGAGATGTGGGTTTGATCCCTGGGTTGGGAAGATTCCCCTGGTAAGGAAAATGGGAACCCATTCCAATATTTTTGCCTGGGAAATTCCATGGCTAGGGCAGCCTGGATGACTACAGTCTATGGGGTCACAAAGAGACAGACACGACTTAGTGAGTAAACACCACCACCATAGACTTCTTATGGCAGTCTTGCTTGAACAAAGACCATACATCTCACCATGATTGCTCTGACAAATTCCACCTCCTAATATCCCCTTAGGACTATGGCATTGCTTTTATGTACAGATTTACGATTTATTTTTTATCATACATTTGCAGGCAGTTTTTAACTTACCTCGTATCTAGCACTCAATTGAATACTATACAGGGACTGACTGACAGAAAAGAGATAAAAGGTAAAACAAGACTCAAGGCAGATTTGTTAGAGAAAGAGAATAAAGAAGTTAAATTGGAATTAAAGGGGGATATACTACTTCTAATCTAAGGATCTGCCAGGGGTCCGGAGGCATCTGCAAGTCAGATTGTCAGGGGAGGAGACTCAGCATAGGCTGAAAGTAGAAAGAAAGTCCTTCAAACTGGGGAACATACAAATATGTCAATGATAACCCTGTATGCGAGATAGCAAAAGAGACACAGATGTATAGAACAGTCTTTTGGATTCTGTGGGAGAGGGAGAGGGTGGGATGATTTGGGAGAATGGCATTGAAACATGTATAATATCATATAAGAAACGAATCACCAGTCTAGGTTTGATGCAGGATACAGGATGCTTGGGGCTGGTGCACTGGGATGACCCAGAGGGATGGTATGGGGAGGGAAGTGGGAGGGGGGTTCAGGATTGGGAACATGTGTACACCCGTGGCGGATTCATGTTGATGTATGGCAAAACCAATACAATATTGTAAAGTAAGAAAAAAAATTAAAAAAAAGAAACAGATAATGATCTGGGCTATAAACGAATTATGCTCAAGGATTGAGCAAATTTTTGAGGTAGTTTAGTAAAACATAATTCAAGAAACCCTTCTGATATAGTATCATATGCAAAATACTCTCCCAGCTGCATCTGTCTCAGTCTTAGATCAGAGATCTGGGAGAGCCAGGATCCTAGTTCAATTCAGCAGAATTTCTAGCTTATAGTGAATTTCAATGTCATGTACTTAGTCAGACCTGTGAACCGGAAAAATCCCACACAACCTAAAAATTGTATGTCTTGTTTTATTCAGGGAACTTACTCTGGGAGACAGCCTCTCAGACAGCTCTGAGAACTATTTCAAAGAGGTAAGGAAGAAGCTAGGTTATGTAGGAGGTTTGCTGATAAAACAAAACAAGAACAAAAACATGTAGTTGAACATCAAAAGGTTACTGCTAATCACAAAAAATAGACATCTCAAGTTAATGACCTTCATGCCTTTCTATGTATGAGAAGATCTGAGTCTGGGCTCATTGAAATTATTCCTGTAATATGCATCCTAACTATCTAGGGCTAGTATCCTGTTTTCCCTCCATCCTGAATTCCCCTCAGGCAATTATAGTGGCTGATGGCTTGATGGCAGCATTAATTGTTTACCAGAATAGCAGGCAACATTCTCTGTCCACAGACTATACACTCTGTACTTTTCTACTTGTGTGTTCATATGGCATTATTCATAGAAAACAATTTTCTAGCCATGAACACTAGCTTGAAAATGAGTTAAGGACAAGTGAGATTTTGACGGAAAGAATGCTTAAATTCTTGATACACATACAAATATTTTAATCAAGATTTTATGAACGGTATTGACTTTTTGTAGAGAGAGTATTTTCTGAACAAAACTCCAATTACCAATGTCATTCTTTGATCAATATTCTATATAATGCCTTTACATTTTTTACATTTTTTTCATGCTCACTTTGCTAAAACTGTCTTTATTGTTACCAATGATTTTTCTGTGTAAACTGTACAATGATTAATTGAAAGATCAAGGTCTTTTGTTCATATTGAAATACATTAATTAGTGTCAGCATTTTGCATGTAGAGCTTTTGTGTTTGTATGCATGTGCTTATTAGTTCCATCAAATCCACTTTTCAGTCATTTTCTGCAGATTTAAATCTTGTCAGGAATATTTTATTTTTCTATTAATTTTTAGTCAATAAAAATGATACTATGTGCAGTTTCAGCTATTCTCAGCTATATTTTGTTCCATTTGTTTCTTATATGTCTAATCTTCTTGGGTCAATTTTTGCATTTCTCAGTGTTCCCATGAGATATTATCCCTGAGTCAGTTTTCACCTATCACAAACTTTCAACTATCACAGTGCAATTTTAGTTTATATTATTTCTATAAGTCTAATTTTTTTTTTTTNATAGGCTGAAAGTAGAAAGAAAGTCCTTCAAACTGGGGAACATACAAATATGTCAATGATAACCCTGTATGCGAGATAGCAAAAGAGACACAGATGTATAGAACAGTCTTTTGGATTCTGTGGGAGAGGGAGAGGGTGGGATGATTTGGGAGAATGGCATTGAAACATGTATAATATCATATAAGAAACGAATCACCAGTCTAGGTTTGATGCAGGATACAGGATGCTTGGGGCTGGTGCACTGGGATGACCCAGAGGGATGGTATGGGGAGGGAAGTGGGAGGGGGGTTCAGGATTGGGAACATGTGTACACCCGTGGCGGATTCATGTTGATGTATGGCAAAACCAATACAATATTGTAAAGTAAGAAAAAAAATTAAAAAAAAGAAACAGATAATGATCTGGGCTATAAACGAATTATGCTCAAGGATTGAGCAAATTTTTGAGGTAGTTTAGTAAAACATAATTCAAGAAACCCTTCTGATATAGTATCATATGCAAAATACTCTCCCAGCTGCATCTGTCTCAGTCTTAGATCAGAGATCTGGGAGAGCCAGGATCCTAGTTCAATTCAGCAGAATTTCTAGCTTATAGTGAATTTCAATGTCATGTACTTAGTCAGACCTGTGAACCGGAAAAATCCCACACAACCTAAAAATTGTATGTCTTGTTTTATTCAGGGAACTTACTCTGGGAGACAGCCTCTCAGACAGCTCTGAGAACTATTTCAAAGAGGTAAGGAAGAAGCTAGGTTATGTAGGAGGTTTGCTGATAAAACAAAACAAGAACAAAAACATGTAGTTGAACATCAAAAGGTTACTGCTAATCACAAAAAATAGACATCTCAAGTTAATGACCTTCATGCCTTTCTATGTATGAGAAGATCTGAGTCTGGGCTCATTGAAATTATTCCTGTAATATGCATCCTAACTATCTAGGGCTAGTATCCTGTTTTCCCTCCATCCTGAATTCCCCTTAGGCAATTATAGTGGCTGATGGCTTGATGGCAGCATTAATTGTTTACCAGAATAGCAGGCAACATTCTCTGTCCACAGACTATACACTCTGTACTTTTCTACTTGTGTGTTCATATGGCATTATTCATAGAAAACAATTTTCTAGCCATGAACACTAGCTTGAAAATGAGTTAAGGACAAGTGAGATTTTGACAGAAAGAATGCTTAAATTCTTGATACACATACAAATATTTTAATCAAGATTTTATGAACGGTATTGACTTTTTGTAGAGAGAGTATTTTCTGAACAAAACTCCAATTACCAATGTCATTCTTTAATCAATATTCTATATAATGCCTTTACATTTTTTACATTTTTTTCATGCTCACTTTGCTAAAACTGTCTTTATTGTTACCAATGATTTTTCTGTGTAAACTGTACAATGATTAATTGAAAGATCAAGGTCTTTTGTTCATATTGAAATACATTAATTAGTGTCAGCATTTTGCATGTAGAGCTTTTGTGTTTGTATGCATGTGCTTATTAGTTCCATCAAATCCACTTTTCAGTCATTTTCTGCAGATTTAAATCTTGTCAGGAATATTTTATTTTTCTATTAATTTTTAGTCAATAAAAATGATACTATGTGCAGTTTCAGCCATTCTCAGCTATATTTTGTTCCATTTGTTTCTTATATGTCTAATCTTCTTGGGTCAATTTTTGCATTTCTCAGTGTTCCCATGAGATATTATCCCTGAGTCAGTTTTCACCTATCACAAACTTTCAACTATCACAGTGCAATTTTAGTTTATATTATTTCTATAAGTCTAATTTTTTTTTTGCATCAGCTGTGCTTCTTAAATTCACAAGTGTTCCTTATATAACAAACAAAGGATTTAGGTATACTGTGGAATTTACTTATCTTCAGGATCAACGCAATGACATCAACACCTGCCAGTTGAGAACACAGACAATAAACTGGATTAGAACAATCATTTTTTAAATGATCTAATATAGCCCAGCCTAGTAACAAAAGATACATATATTTTTGAGGATAAAAATAATTCCTAGTCCCAACTCTAGCCCCAGAAATTCTGGTCTTTTGCAGGGTAAGGTAATCAGCAGTTTTTAATTTATCTGCAGTTTCTTTTCATAGCTGGTCAGAGAGGAACTGAATACATTTTCAAAAACTCTTCTATATTATCTCTCCCTTGGCATCAAAATTCAGGGAGATTCATACTATAGTATCATACCAGAATCCCTAAATAAAGATGGAGACTGAAGAGATACAAGCTAGAGAATAAAGCACAATTCTAATTAGAGATGGCAATTTGAGCAAAGATTTATTAATACCTCTGCTTCTTTCCAAAACCTCACTAAAATTAAAAAAGAAAAAAGAAAGGACAAAAAGAAGAGGCAACTAGTTTAGTACAACTCTGGGAAAAGGTAAAGCAAAACAGCTAGTAGTTGATAGGTAGTTGATGTAAACTGAGCCAAGAAACTCCAACCCAAACATGCCTTGTAGAAATAACCCCTTCCTTCAAGAAATCAGGTTTTTGTAGTGTCCGGAACCACTGGAAGTGACGTAAAAGCAGAACTGAAACAGGGGGGTATTTTTGAAATTCTTTTGAGTAAATAGCTATACCTTCCAATTTTCATCCTGATTATGTTTAGAAAGTATCAGATCCTCCCCTATGCTCTCCTCCCCACTTCCTCCCTCTAAAAAGAGTGGTTTATTCTCTGGAAAGGCTAAAACAGAGGGTCTACCTTGGGGGACACTACACTGGTGTAAGTCCCTCCTGGATTTCTGTGAGATGTGAGAAGGTGTGTGTACTCTTTTTAAACAGTTTCATGAAGATACCCGGCATGGACAGATGGACAGCTGCAGGTATGATCAAGTTTGCTTAGACAGACACGCTGGCACAAAAGCACAGTCTGATAACAGTGAGAACATCCTGCCACATCCATCCTTCTTTCTGAAAGATGCCATTTATTTTAGATATAAATCGACAGCCNAAGAAGGTGTGTGTACTCTTTTAAAACAGTTTCATGAAGATACCCGGCATGGACAGATGGACAGCTGCAGGTATGATCAAGTTTGCTTAGACAGACACGCTGGCACAAAAGCACAGTCTGATAACAGTGAGAACATCCTGCCACATCCATCCTTCTTTCTGAAAGATGCCATTTATTTTAGATATAAATCGACAGCCAACCCACATAGACCTGCTGTTGCTGCGATACTAACATTGTAAATTATTTACTACATTTTAGGGAATTTATCATAGAAATTAAGCTGAAAAAAAATGCATACAGAAAAAAATATTCTCCTATGTTAGGAAGCTACTATTACATTTTCAACCTTCATTCTCAAACCCATTACATTTTTGACCTTCATTCTCAAACCCAGTCTGCAACAGGTTGTTAAGAGCTATACCACAAGGCATGAAAGGAGATACTGAATCTATTTCTAACTTCTAGAGTTTTTCATCTGCTTAGCTCCAAGATTACAGAATGTAGCTCTTAATACAGCTCAGGACATAACTGAAAATCTGAAAGTGTTGGGAATCTACCACCTCCTAGAAATCTGCTGAGCCAGCCATAATTTGCTCACACCAATCTTTCCTGGATTCATTACAGCATGTACAATGTAACCTAATGGGCTTACTTTTGTCCCCAGACACTCCCATTTATTGTCACAAACTGGTACACTACCTTCAGGTCAATATCTGCAACAGTCCACTCTGATTTTGCATCTAGATAGAGCGTCCCATCTTTCCTTTTCTCTCCTTTTCTTTAAGAAGCTCTATAAATTACTGGCATTAGCAGTAACAGAAATTCTCAATAGCAAAGGTAGATTCTGGCTGCAACAAGAAGTGGATTTAATCTTTGTGTCTGAATGCTGTGATTATGAAACCCAGTCTCCCTCTGTTCCAACGCTAGCACTAATACTTGGTACGTTCAATCTTCCAGCATGATTTTCTCAAGGGTCTTGCATGGTTATTGGTCTCCTCTGTTAACCAGTTTCTGCATGTGTAGTGTGGACATAATACAGCTAACACTTGATCAACACTCATGTCCTGAAAGTGAGTGTTGACTTGGTAGTGAAGAGGATAGACCACGTGTGGGCTCATGAGACGTGTGCTTGGGGTCATGTTTAGATCCCAGATCAACCACTTATCAGGCAAATCTCAAATCAGTTGCATAACTTCCTGAAATTTCAGTTTCTTCAAGTGGAGAAATGAAAAAGGGCAACATTCATCTCAGGGAGTTAATGTGAAGAGTAAATGGAGATTACATGGAAATCATGTGGAGAATATGGAGATTTTACATATACAGTTCCTAAAGAACTTGGTCCAGAGACACACAGTAGGTGCTCAAGATTTAATATGTACTTCCAACAGAAAATAGCTTTGCTGTTAGATCCATTTATGTTGAGCTATTATAGGAGAATAACTATGCCTAGTAGGAAGGTTTCAAAATAATAATTTAAAAAACTGTCAAGTTCCTTCTCTTTCAAATTAGAGGAGGAAAGAAAGAATGAATCCAAAGACTCATCCTTCTCATTTCTATGTCCTTGGACAGAGAGCTCTGGCTCCCTTGGGAGAATGGCTCCCACTGGCTACACTGCAGTGTGAACCATTGTGTCTTTCCAGTTAGTAGAGACAGAAGTATCCCTCTTAAATGTGGTCTCCCATCAGAAGTTGTGCCAAGCCAGTGACATCTCCCTGGCAAGAAAATGTCTCACTAGCTGTTTTCATCATTCAGTGTCAGGTCAATGTCAAGTTCATTTTAAGAATCAACCTTTGGAGACTCTTCTGGGTGTCACTTGCCATTTCCACTAAAGCCTGTCTTTGTAAAGTATTTTTAAAACACTTTTCTTATGAGAATTCTTTTCATGTTTCCCTAGAGATATGGCACCTTTGAAGCTGACCCAAAACAGAGTCAGAGATTCAGTGGGATAGAGAACTTCTACTCATTCACTGCTCCCTTCTTGAGTTTTGACAAAAGAAGCAGAGAATGAGGACATGAGAGAGATAAAAGGATGTCCCATTAGGGGTCAGGAATTGATTTTTTGCTGTTGTTTCCTGGAAATCCACTATGAAATGTGAGAGTAACAAGTTTACCAACAACATTTCAGACTGAGATACTGCCCTCAGAACTATACCATCAAAGGCAGCAGTGGTAAATTCAGCATAGTATTACCTAAAGCCATTAAAGGGGAGCATACTTTTACATATAAATATATACAAGGATTCAACATTTTGCTGAAAAAAAAAGATATATAGGAATCAACTATTGGGGGGAAATAAGAGGAAGTCTAACAGATATTTCTAGGTTAAATCAGCTAATTGCAGAGCAATTCATCACTGACTGGGCCATTTGTGGGTGGTGCTTAATAGATAACACAAGAATACACTCAGACATGGCCTTGCAGAGAATACTCAAGACTGAACATGTCAAAACTGTGAGAGAGAGAACATTCATCCCCTAGGATTCAAGTTAATGGCAAAAGTAATGACCAGATGGGGTTTTCTACGCTTGTTATTCTTGTGAAAGCAGAGTCCAAATTAAATTTTGGGGAACATAAAACTTACTCACCTGGGTGAGGGGCTCGTTAAGAAAATTAATTCAATAGTTGGAATATGATATTACCAGCATCCCTCCTAGGGGCTAGGAGGGGTTTACAAAAATGAGAAGCTTATGAATCATTAGTCTTATAACACATCTACCTCTGGTTAAGAGTTATTTTGAATAACATTTGAATGCTTTCTCTGGGTACCTTCCCTATAAATATCTTGCTAAATTGGGGGCTGACAAAGAAAAAAATCGTCAAGGCTTGACTAGTAGGTTTGCACTGGAAAGTGTGATATGGGAGAGGAATTTTATTCTAGTTTAGTTAGCCATATTAAGTAACTTACTAAAAGAAGTAATTTTTAGTAATAACAATAACAATAAAAAGTAAATCAGAGAGATGAAGAAATGCAAAGAACCATCACAAGAATCATGGTATTGTATTCCCTTCTAATCTTTCTCAAAGGTGTGTGGCAGGTAAGGGAGTGGAGGGAAGAATTGGCTCAGATCATTCAAATTATATTCATAGCACAGTCACTAGTCACTATATCAGATGTTTCCTTACTATTATAGAAGCCTAGGTGATTGACTTTCCCTTAACTTTCTCTCCTTCTCTATTATTTACATATGTTTTAATTTATTTTTTATGACCTTTGAAGCATTTCAATTTATAATCAAGCTCAATGTTGAAGTTTCTGGTTTTAACATAGAAATAATACAGCTTTAGCATATTGGACATCAAATCACTGTAGCTTGAAGATTTAGACTGGTTTAGAATTTAAACGAATTTAGATTTAGATTCATTGTTGTTGTTCAGTCACTCAGTCATGTCCATCTCTTTGCAACCCCATGGACTGTAGCACACCAGGCTCCTCTTCTCCACTGTCTCCTGGAGTTTGCTCAGATTCATGTCCATTGAGTCAGGGATGCCATCCAACTATCTCACCCTCTGCTGCCCCCTCTCCTTCTGCTCTCTATCTTTCCCAGCATCAGGGTATTTTCCAATGAGTCGGCTCTTCACATCAGGTGCCCTAAGTATTGGAACTTCAGCTTCAGCAAAATCCTTCCAATGAATATTCAGGGTTGATTTCCTTTAGGATTGACTGGTTTTATCCCCTTGCTGTCCAAGAGACTCTCAAGAGTCTTCTCTAGCACCACAATTTGAAAGCATCACTTTGGATATGTACGCTGAATCTTGGCAGAAATTTACTCTCTGATATGGAATAGCTACAGAAGCAGAATTTTTCATAAGGTGCAGAGACTCCCTGGCTAGATGACTGGCTAACTTCTGGAATGGGGGTCTGATCTGTAATTCCCACCCCTGTCATTTTTCATCTCTCATTTAGTGGGAGCAGGGAGGGGGACTGCCTTTTATATTAAAAAAAATAGTTTTAATGTATCCAAACAAACATTCCAGAAACTGTAAAAGCTTTTTTGGGTGACTGCCATACTGCCATTCTCCACATAATACATTTCAGAGATAATATTCAGTCTTTTTTTTTTTTTTT
>SJYW01014153.1:61891-80144 GCA_006410735.1 Raphicerus campestris
ATTTTTATTGCTATAGAAAAAGGAATAGAATTTTTAGTCATAATTCATCTAATAATACAATCCAAGTTTTGCTCTACTGAGATATCAGGGGAAACGAGAATAATAAAAGTATCAGAGTTACTCCCTGTACAAAACTCCAGGCTTGGACCCCAACAAAATGCTATTGTTTAATAGGGGGAACTGGGATACCAAATGCTATAGACTCCATGTATAGTTCTCCCAGGCCAGCTCAGGCTTTCAAAAGACATCTGGCTCAAACAATTTTAGTTCCCCCAGCACCATCACTAGCTTAACACAGGCATGCACACATACACACCATTTTGATACAGAAATTTTCAGAGTTACATAAAGTAATTCATTGTTGGTCCTATACTAGTGCTTTTCAAAATGTGCTCCACAGGCTAGCAGTATCAGCATCACCTGCTCGTTATTAGAAATGTGGAGCCTCAGGCTTGACCCAAATCGAATGAATAAGAATCCACATTTTACCACAATCCCTGAGTCATTCATACACAGTCAGGTTTGGAAGGGAATGATCTTTGGGGGGATCTGACTAGTTGCTTCCTTCAGGTACTAAAACAAAAGAGCCACTAAGAAGAACACTGACGATCATTTCAACCACTTGATTTTGCTGGTGCTCTGAAGTACAGCTGAATGTGAGACTGAACTGGGTCCCTGCAGCCTTCTTCTCTGCACTGTGGCCATGCAAGGGCCAAGCAAAGTTTCCTCAGGCAGTGAAGAAGGGGTCACTTTTGATGTGAAAGTCCTTAACTTTGCATCATTAAAATATATCCATTGCATTCTTTAAGTTGGTTACATTTTCTATAAAAGCATTTTTGATTCACCATCCTATTCTAAAGACATTTTACAGGCATATATCTGTGTACTTGGAGTAGGAAATGGCAACCCGCTCCAGTATTCTTGCCTGGAAAATCCCATGGACAGAGGAACCTGGCAGGCTATAGTCCATTAGGTTGCAAAGAGTTGGACACAACTGAGTGACTGAGCACACATCTATGCACTAATTTATTCAAATAGTACCAGAGTATGTTCATAGAGTTTCTATTGTTTTGCATTTATCTCCTCACGATTAGCACCTTTCAGTCTGGAACATTGTAATCTACCCCTTATTTAATCCCAAATGGGAAATGGGCGAGCCTGAAAGAAATAATTACTGAAAGGGGATTTTGAATCAGATCTACTTCAGCCTTCATTTCTTGGGTTTTGGTTTTCCTAAAGAAAACACTATTCTTGGCTTTCCTATAGTATATGAAGATTCCTAACCTCCTTTGTTCCTGATGGAAAAATCAAACTATACGCAGTAGAGTCATGTTTGGAAATGGCAAAGAAGCAACGGTCTGCTCCACTGAGCAAGAGCTGTTTGAGCAGATTCGAGATCATTTCTTGCATCAGGGCTTGAGCCTGCTTTGTGGCCCTGGCCACAGCTGTGCAAATTGTGGAGTGCTGACCGGGGGACAAAGAGCTTTGTGTTTGTCTCCTGTGGCTTTTGTTTCATTTAGGTCTCCTCATCCCAGGAGCTTCAGTTCGCAACACTGAGGGTAGGGAAATGACATTCAAAGTGTACTTTTCTCAGAAACACAATATTTCTCCTCATTTTTAGGTCACAACTGAAATAGGGTTTTAATGTGAAATTTGCCTTAGGCTCAGCAGATGGTTCCCAAATATCGTAAGCATCCGTTTGCCTTCTGTACACTGATGTGGTTATACACTGTATACACTTGCAAGGGAACTCATATCCTGTCCAAATCTGCCCTTTCCATCTCTCCTATTCCTCCCTTTTTTTTTCTGTTCATGTTTTTTGGTGCCACAACACACACCTTGCTGCATGCAGCCTTGTGCCAATCAGACATATTTATGATGAGAGGTGAGTGTAGGTGGAACGAGGGAAACATTTCTATGCTAGACTCAGTGGACTCAGATCATATGTTGATTTTTCTCTTTTCTTTAAAAAGAAACTCCCTTTAAAATTTGGGGTGAAAAGGTAAGTACATTGCATATTGAATTTATTTACGTAGATGTTATCCCTGATAATTTTTATCTTTAAATCATCCCACAGCTGCACTTCCAACCTTTCTGGACATCATTATTAATGTTCCCAGCTCCTGGCAGTAGCTGGTAGAGGTAGCATTTCATAATTCAGATGTAAAAATTAAAAGCCAAGTGCTACAGGGGGTATACAGTAGCAGAATGCATCCATCTAATATTTTATTGAAAGCCCTTCAGAAAACCAGCCTGTCTCAATCCTCTCTTGGCAAGGAAAAGCAACATTAACAGTTAAATAATGGTGGCCGAGAAATTCACTCTCCCTCCTTCCTTGGGGAAATAACTATAAAGACCACAGGATAGTTCCAGAAATATTTTCACTTTAAGGCTCTTTAGTCAGATCCTTAATGGGTACCCAAGGGGAAAGGGCTCTGGCAAACCCCACCTAAGATGAAGTTTGACTGACAGTTGCATAAGAATCAGTGGCCCCCTAGTCAGCAGGGTGCTGACATCATCAGGTGCCCATCAATGTGCCTCTCACATCTGCTGGCAGAGAACTCAATGGAGAAAGGTCTCATGATGCCACTTATTCACTAGTCATCACCCCTATCGCCTTTCTCTTTTTGTCAAAAAATTTCCTTTCANGTCCTTAATGGGTACCCAAGGGGAAAGGGCTCTGGCAAACCCCACCTAAGACGAAGTTTGACTGACAGTTGCCTGAGAATCAGTGGCCCCCTAGTCAGCAGGGTGCTGACATCATCAGGTGCCCATCAATGTGCCTCTCACGTCTGCTGGCAGAGAACTCAATGGAGAAAGGTCTCATGATGCCACTTATTCACTAGTCATCACCCCTATAACCTTTCTCTTTTTGTCAAAAAATTTCCTTTCATGTTTTTATGTTGTAGCAAACCTAGATTCTCCAGCCTCTTCAGACAGAAGGACTTCCTCATCATTATTCTCTTCATATTATTATCTTCTTCCTTCAAAAGCAAGTGGATCCCTACATTTGAAAGATGTTTGAACTTGGAAAGCATTTAAGAAAGATCATAACTAATTGTAAATGGAAATAAATGCCTACTAAAACAAAATAATTAAAACAGACTCTTCACCATAAGTTCAACGTGATAAGTCCATCCAAGCAAGGAAAGAAAAGCAGTCTCACTTTATCATCATGCCTTATTAGAACTGTCTCCTTCTACCAACTGCTGATACTGTTTTAGAGCTGGAACAAATAAAATGAAAAGAAAGCAGAAAAAAGAATAAATTCTCTATAAACTCCCTCACTTCTCCCAGTGTTTGTTTGTTTGCTTGTTTGGGGGGGTTTGTTATTTTGTTATTTTGTTTGTAATATCTACCTCTCTCCAGCAGGGAAGAGAAAGTGGCCTCTTGTCAATTCTGGCCAAGATTCTACTTTCTCAGCCCCTTCTTGTCATGATTTAAAATGCTCTACTTAAAAAATGCAGCTGCTTTCTATAAAAACTCAGAGCCAATGTCTACATCCAAATAATTATAAGAAAACTGATTTTTGAAGAATTTCATACTTAATGAACCTCTGTTTTAAGGCTATTATGATGCTGCTTTTTCTAAAAACTGCCATGACAGGTATCTTCACAATATTGTTGTTATTTTCATGTATCCAAAGATAGGTAAGTGGTTCTTGTTTGAGATTTAGTTTACTCAAGTAATTTCTGCCCTAATCATTGCTAAAGTGACTTTTCTAAAGAATAAAGGCACAGCATTGCTTCTTAAAAGAGTTTAGTTTCCCTTTGTCTTCTGGTTTATTATTTTCTATAAGACGTGTTGAAAATGCATTTCTATTCCCTAGGACTTCAGACCCATAAGCAACTTGTTTGTCAGGCCCTATTAGGGACACAGTACAGACACAACTCCAAAGCCTGAAAAATAAAATTAAAAAAAAAAAAGAAAACAGGCTGTCCATTAGTATGTTGTGAATCTGCATGGAGAATGTCATTACATTTTAGTTGCTTTATTTTTAGCATGGCCTGTTTCTCGGGGCCTGTTTTTTTTTAACCTGTTTTTTTTTTTCAGCCTGTCAGGAATGAGAAGCCAGGGACCAGAAGCTATCATCGTGACAGGCTGTATTCTGCTAACCAAAGCCAGGCAAGGACTCCTTAAAGTACTCCAAATATTTGTGTGGTTCAAAGGGGCAAGGAGATGTCCTTGGTTAGGAGGAAGTCTATAAAACATGATGGACAAGAGATTTCACAAGGCTTAACAAAATAAAACGGAGATGCATGGGGAGAAAGGGAGAGAAGGAGGATTTGAGTTTAAACTCAGATTTAGATTTTCTATGAGGACAGTTCAATATGGCTGCAGAGATGAGGCCCTTTTTTACTCTTTTTCATAAAGGCCAATAAAATTCCAGACTTGCAACACCCTGCAAGCTGCTCCTGCCACCTCTCGGCTTCTGGTCTCCTTCCACCACTCACACTGGCCAGTCTACTGCAGCATCACGCTCCCGGGTACCACAGCAGATGCTTACCACCCACGTACTCCTCAATATGTAAAGGCAGAGGAGAGAAATCTCGGTGTCTCTTGCAGCAAGGAAGAGGAGGGGGAAAATCATAAGGCCACACTCACTAGGATTATCTTGTCCACTCGTATGATTTCTCTTTCCTTTCTTGGAGGGCTCTGTAAGTGTGAAACTTTTAAATAAAGGCATCATTCTCATTATTTGATGAGCTCAATAAACTCTGCCCCAATTTCAGGGTGTTAAGTATCAGCACGGAGTTTGAAAGGCCATATCTATCATTGTTTGACTCCAATGGGCACATTTTCCTGCCACAACAATGTAAGGCTGTGGGAATGTACTAGTCTCCAGAGTTACAAGCAGCTGCCACTTTAGGAACCACTTTAGTCCTGCTGCTATCTCTCTTCAGCAGGCAAGACCATCTTCCCCCAGCCTCCCAAAAGTGCACTTCATGGCCATCCCAGTCCTGCTGCAACAGTAGTTGATGAGTTTTCTGTGTTTCAGGACAATTTAGGGACAGTTTCATCATCCATGGAAACAGAGGGAGACTGGCAAAGACACGCCATCATTTTCCTGCATGTGAAGGGATTAAATGAACCCAGTGATGCAGCTGGGTTTTCAAAATAATGGGCATCATGTCTTCTGTCAAACAGTCTAATTTCAGCATCCATAAAAACGTATATCAGAATTTGCATTAGAATTCAGTAGAATGGTTCTAGGCTCTAGAGAAAGAGAGTATAGTGGTAGAGAGAGAAAAGGTAAGCAATTGACTTAACAAGATCTAGGTGTTTTCCCACATTTGGGATAATCTAGAATACACTTTTATTGTCATAAATGATCAGATATGCTCTTTGAACTGATGAGAACTCTCTTTTGCTGTTTTTTTGGCGTAACTGTAATTCCAAGCATGGCTTAAGTCAAATCAGAACACTGAATTCTTCACAAATTATCCACTGACTCAGCAAGGAGGCTGTCAGAATACAGGGTTCTAGATTTGGGCACATTACTTAACTTTTCTTAGTCTGTTTTCTCTTCTGTAAATGCAAATAATAATTGTAATTCCTATCAAGGTTATTGTGAGGATCATGGGATATAATTTCTAATAGGCCAGTGTGTGGTTCTGACACATTTAAGACCTGCTCAATAAATACTAGGCCCTATTATTTTCAATATTGAACACATTATANCTGAACACATAATAAAAGTGTGAAAAACTATATCAATTATAATTTTCTTACAAAAATATTTATTCACTGTTGAACTTGATTCTTAATGTTTTTCATCATAGAACAAGGGTTCTGACCTCAATCATCCATCCAATCAAATATGAACTGAGAACTTCCTGTGTATAAGACAAGGATGGATAGGATTCCTCCTCCTGTGTTTGCCTGTTCCAAGTGTCAGACGTTACATAAGAAGTAGGACCTACATCCTAGGCTTCCCAGATGGCGCTCATGGTAAAGAACCCACCTGCCAATTCAGGAGACATAAGAGACGTGGCTTCAATCCCTGGGTCAGAGGAAATAATGGCAACCCACTCAGATTTTCTTGGTTGGAGAATCCCATGGACAGAGGAGTCTGGTAGGCTACAAAGCTATAGGGTCACAAATAGTCCAACCCAACTAAAGCAGCTTTGCATGCAGATCCTGCTGCTACTGCTGCTGCTAAGTCGCTTCAGTCATGTCTGACACTGTGTGACCCCATAGACGGCAGTCCACCAGGCTCCCCCATCCCTGGGATTCTCCAGGCAAGAACATTGGAGTGGGTTGCCATTTCCTTCTCCAATCTACAAAAGGGAAAAGTGAAGTCGCTCAGTTGTGTCCGATTCTTCGCGACCATGGACTGCAGCCTACCAGCCTCCTCTGTCCATGGGATTTTCCAGGCAAGAGTATTGGAGTTGGGTGCCAATGCAGGTCCTACCTCCCCAAAATCTCCACGTGACCCAGACTGTAGCTATCAGAGCAGCCACCTAACTTTGATTCCTAGAATCTCCAGGGGAAAAAGCAAATCATAAAATAAATCTCAGAAATATCAAATATTTAACTTATGCTGGTGAAATTTGCATACATTTATATAACCCAAGTAATGGATTATAAAATGCATGATGCAGTAAACCCTACACAATACTTTCCAACTGCTCATGGTAGTCTGAAGAACTTTGCAAAAGGATAAAATTATTAATATAGTAGATTTTATACAGGCTTTCATGAACACTTGGATTTCAACAGAGGCGGTTTGGAAGTTGGAATTGAATATGGGTGGGCCTGGATCCCTCATCCCCACTTAATTCAAAGCAGCTCCTCTTCTTTTATCTGTCTTATAGCCTAGATTCTGAAGAAACTGTCTAAAAACTGAGGGTGCATTCTGATGGTAAAAATCAATCAAACAAACAGTTTGAAAATCACAGCATTAAAAAAGTTCAATCTGGTGACTTCTGGTGACAATCTGGTTAAAGGAAAAACTTTAACATCTCTGAAGCTTACCTGTCACACAAAATTTATAGCAGCTTAATGTTTCAGCATTGTGTCAAGGACTACTCCAAAGCTAATGCTAAATCCTATATGCTCTTTAGTACAGATACCAAGTAAGCATCCTCCTCCACTTAGGAATCTTATTTATGTATTTTGAATGGGGATAAGGAATTGGTCTCTTACAGAGGCCTGCACTGTACTTCACCAACAGTATGTGTGTGTTTGGGTGGGTGGTGGGGGGGTGGATATGTTTACAGGACTGAAGGGAGAGAGGATAAATCCCAGGTATAAAAACTTACATGTAAAATAATTAGTCTCTTTTTTTTGGTTTAATTTTCTTTTAGATTAATTTGATCTTCCTAATCAAAAATGCCAGTTTTCCCAGATGCTACTGTGAAGATCCAAGCACAAGTTGTTCTTCATTATCTCTCTCTATGCTTCAAGAAATCATTGATTCACTCACGCATCCATTCAATCAGTTCAGTTCAGTTACTCAGTCGTGTCTGACTCTCTGCGACCCCATGAACTGCAGCACGCTAGGCCTCCCTGTCCATCACCAACTCCCGGAGTTCACTCAGACTCACGTACATCAAGTCAGTGATGACATCTAGCCATCTCATCCATTCAATAAACCTTGCCAAATTTCTGCCATATTTCAGAGACTGCAGAATGGTGAAATGACTAGATCTAAACCTATCAAAAAGATGTGATGGGCACATACACACACAGTGAATCAGCACGCAAAAACCAAATTAGCACAGGCTCTGGGGTCAGACCTGCCATGGTGTAAGATCCATTTCAAGAGTTATAAAGTCCGTGAACTTGAGTTAAGCCATTTATTGTCACCAAGTCTCAGTTTCCTCATCTGTGAAACAAGGCTTAATAATATCATCTACATACAGTTCTGGTGATTAAATGTGCAACTATATGTTTAGACACTGGCCCCTAACCCAGCATAAAATGATTACTCAATAACTTGTAAGAATTAGTTTTCTTTGAAAGCTCAAGGCCACAAGCCACTGGATTGTGTAAATTCATGGATGGAGTACCCAGGTGGCAGTGCATTAACAAAACAATGTTTTTGGCAAAAGGTTCTGAGGCAGTCTCAGTTGCTCTCAACTTCTCAGGGAAAATTTTGCTATCTTCAAGCATTTTCTAAATTTCTAACTTGGCTTAGAGATGTACTTACTTGGTATAAATTGGCCTTTATTTTGGAAGTGAACACCATGTGAACCCAGGTGTAAAACAGAGAGGGCTCCAAAGTACGCTATAAGCATGCATTCTAAAAATGATCATATGAAAGATTAATGTAAATTGATACTGTTTTCAACACAGGAGCAATTCCCTGGGAATGACTTAGGAGATTTAAGCCATCAGCAGCAGGATAACAGCTAACACACTGAAGTAATGATAACTAAATGGTGCTCTGAGTTATTAATGCAATTTCTACAAGAGCTTCGCTCATTATGAGGATATGGTGATCAAACAAAGCAAATTTGGCTCCATAGTACTTGGCACACACCGCATATTTTTAATGCTTGAGACTTAAAAAGCTGTGAATGCATTTGGCTTAGTATTGGCGCTTTTCTGGTATATTAGCTTCTTACTGCTGTTATAACAAATTATCCCCAAACTTGGTGGCTTCAAACAGCACACATTTATTATCTTAGAATTCTTTAAGGTAGCAGTCTAATGTGGGTCTCACTAAGCTAACACCAAGTTGTTAGTAGGACTCCTTTCCTTTATGGAAATTCTAGGGGGTAACCTGCTTCCTTGCCTTTTCCAGCTTCTAGGTGTTGGCCTAATTTCTTCGTGCCTAGCTGGCTCGCTTCCTGCATCTATTGATACAAAGCCAGCAACATTGCATATTTCTGAGGCTTATTTCTCTCTTCATCTTCTGACTACAGCTAGGAAAGTTTCTCTCCTTTTAGGGATTCTTGTGAATAGACTGGATTCACCTGGACAACTCAGGATAATCACTCCAGCTGAAGGTTTTGAACCTTGTCATATCTGAAAAGTCTTTTTTTTTGCCATATAAGGTAAAATACTCACAAATAATGGGGCTTAGGACACTGATATCTTTTATCTGTAGAGGGTCATTATTCTGCCTACCACATATGGCAACAGGGCGAGTGAGCTATTAAAGTTGCTGTTAAAAGACACATGGCTGTAGGACTTCTGAATGCTCTGTTGTGTACAGCCATTAAGGAAGACATGACATTCAGAAAGTTCTCCTGCCCTGTACCTTCTGTTAAACTTTAGTTCCATCTGTAAAATGACCACTAATGGACCAAGTAACCACTAGCTACCCTTCCAGTTTAAAAGGATGGGATGCCTTCTATATGGACTAAATTTTATGTACTACTCCTTGACAAATTTAGATGATTCAGATTTCAAGGCAAATTAAAGAATCAGAAAAGATGGAAAAAAATTTTTTAAAAGGACAGAAAAGGTAATATCTAGACCACGTGGATTACCCAACCTCATGATCTTTGCACTGGCCAGTCCCCACATGCAATACTGTGTTCCTTTGCCCCTGCCGCTTTTGAAAGGAGTGGTCTACACACCTAAGTGAGGCTATGGGACACTAATCAGGAATGTGACGGGTCTCTCCAGCTTGAACTATAGTGGCAGGAGAAACAAAATGTACTTTGGTGAATAGAAAATTGGAAAATGGGATGAAAGTGGGGATATGATAATTTGTCCTTATTGAAGAAAGGTGACTCCTTTCTTCCAGTAACTAAATCCACGTGGTCATTTAGTTACTCAGTGGAGGGCCAAGGTTAGATTAATGAGTAGAAGGCACAGGAAGGTTCAATATGAGAGGGAACTTTCCAGGAGTAAGACCTGGAGCATGAAAGCAGCTGCTTGTGAGGCAGTTAACTCTGTATGATTAGACTGTGACTGTGACCAGAGGCAGCACAGAATTGATTCCTCCATTGCTAGCAGCGATATGTGGTAGTCCTAAAGATCCCCCTACCACAAAACCTCTAGAAATGTTATGAATCTGGTTACTATAAAAATAGATTAAGAAGATAATTATATAAAATTGGTGCTTTAGATTATACCCAAAGAAGGATTTCCATTAAGCAAGGGTAGAAAGATTTGAGGATACACAGGCAAAGTTTTGGGATAGATTTTAAAAAGAGTTGACACTTTTTATTAATGCATTATTTATTCTTAAATTGCATTCTTCTTAGGATTAAAAGGTAGACTAGAGCCATGACTTTGAAATTGCATCAATGGGGTCTTCTGGTCCTTCTGAGTGAGTCAGTTGCTGCTAGGTACAGGAAGATGAAGGGGAAAAGAAAGAACAGAGATAAAGGAGAGACAAAGGAACAACTGCCAACCATTGCCTACATTCTGCTTTCAATCACAGGAGCTCCACGTTAGGGCTCCTGGTAAAGTTTCCTTTAAAAATGAAGCTCAAATGCTTTTTCAAAAGGTAATATTGGGGTCTAGCAGACTATTCAGACATAAAACTGGAGGATTTGAAATGAAATGAATCTAAAATCCCTTCCCCCATAGTTTAGAGATGTATCACATTTTTGAGATTGCTTTTCAACTTGTGCAAATTTCTACATAACTTCATGTTTTGATATTCCACCATTGGGTACTGCTTTGTAGTGTGATCTGATGGAGACAACACACACACATTTTTAACATCTAAACCTTGATCATACTATATTTCAAGAAACTCCTTAGACACGTCTTATGGAACCCTAAGGGTTCATACAACTGAGATAAAAAGCTGCTGTTCCACAGTTTACTGACTTTGACTAAATTCATTAGAACAATTCTAATTGTTCTAAGTGTATGATAGATAATAACAACAGACTTCTGCAACTTTTAAAAATAAAAACTATCAAAAGACAAATGACACACCAAGGGGGACACATCTACTGCTCATCACTGAAAGCTAATTTCTCTAATAATAAAGGACTCCNCTAACTTGGCTTAGAGATGTACTTACTTGGTATAAATTGGCCTTTATTTTGGAAGTGAACACCATGTGAACCCAGGTGTAAAACAGAGAGGGCTCCAAAGTACGCTATAAGCATGCATTCTAAAAATGATCATATGAAAGATTAATGTAAATTGATACTGTTTTCAACACAGGAGCAATTCCCTGGGAATGACTTAGGAGATTTAAGCCATCAGCAGCAGGATAACAGCTAACACACTGAAGTAATGATAACTAAATGGTGCTCTGAGTTATTAATGCAATTTCTACAAGAGCTTCGCTCATTATGAGGATATGGTGATCAAACAAAGCAAATTTGGCTCCATAGTACTTGGCACACACCGCATATTTTTAATGCTTGAGACTTAAAAAGCTGTGAATGCATTTGGCTTAGTATTGGCGCTTTTCTGGTATATTAGCTTCTTACTGCTGTTATAACAAATTATCCCCAAACTTGGTGGCTTCAAACAGCACACATTTATTATCTTAGAATTCTTTAAGGTAGCAGTCTAATGTGGGTCTCACTAAGCTAACACCAAGTTGTTAGTAGGACTCCTTTCCTTTATGGAAATTCTAGGGGGTAACCTGCTTCCTTGCCTTTTCCAGCTTCTAGGTGTTGGCCTAATTTCTTCGTGCCTAGCTGGCTCGCTTCCTGCAGCTGTTGATACAAAGCCAGCAACACTGCATATTTCTGAGGCTTATTTCTCTCTTCATCTTCTGACTACAGCTAGGAAAGTTTCTCTCCTTTTAGGGATTCTTGTGAATAGACTGGATTCACCTGGACAACTCAGGATAATCACTCCAGCTGAAGGTTTTGAACCTTGTCATATCTGAAAAGTCTTTTTTTTTGCCATATAAGGTAAAATACTCACAAATAATGGGGCTTAGGACACTGATATCTTTTATCTGTAGAGGGTCATTATTCTGCCTACCACATATGGCAACAGGGCGAGTGAGCTATTAAAGTTGCTGTTAAAAGACACATGGCTGTAGGACTTCTGAATGCTCTGTTGTGTACAGCCATTAAGGAAGACATGACATTCAGAAAGTTCTCCTGCCCTGTACCTTCTGTTAAACTTTAGTTCCATCTGTAAAATGACCACTAATGGACCAAGTAACCACTAGCTACCCTTCCAGTTTAAAAGGATGGGATGCCTTCTATATGGACTAAATTTTATGTACTACTCCTTGACAAATTTAGATGATTCAGATTTCAAGGCAAATTAAAGAATCAGAAAAGATGGAAAAAAATTTTTTAAAAGGACAGAAAAGGTAATATCTAGACCACGTGGATTACCCAACCTCATGATCTTTGCACTGGCCAGTCCCCACATGCAATACTGTGTTCCTTTGCCCCTGCCGCTTTTGAAAGGAGTGGTCTACACACCTAAGTGAGGCTATGGGACACTAATCAGGAATGTGACGGGTCTCTCCAGCTTGAACTATAGTGGCAGGAGAAACAAAATGTACTTTGGTGAATAGAAAATTGGAAAATGGGATGAAAGTGGGGATATGATAATTTGTCCTTATTGAAGAAAGGTGACTCCTTTCTTCCAGTAACTAAATCCACGTGGTCATTTAGTTACTCAGTGGAGGGCCAAGGTTAGATTAATGAGTAGAAGGCACAGGAAGGTTCAATATGAGAGGGAACTTTCCAGGAGTAAGACCTGGAGCATGAAAGCAGCTGCTTGTGAGGCAGTTAACTCTGTATGATTAGACTGTGACTGTGACCAGAGGCAGCACAGAATTGATTCCTCCATTGCTAGCAGCGATATGTGGTAGTCCTAAAGATCCCCCTACCACAAAACCTCTAGAAATGTTATGAATCTGGTTACTATAAAAATAGATTAAGAAGATAATTATATAAAATTGGTGCTTTAGATTATACCCAAAGAAGGATTTCCATTAAGCAAGGGTAGAAAGATTTGAGGATACACAGGCAAAGTTTTGGGATAGATTTTAAAAAGAGTTGACACTTTTTATTAATGCATTATTTATTCTTAAATTGCATTCTTCTTAGGATTAAAAGGTAGACTAGAGCCATGACTTTGAAATTGCATCAATGGGGTCTTCTGGTCCTTCTGAGTGAGTCAGTTGCTGCTAGGTACAGGAAGATGAAGGGGAAAAGAAAGAACAGAGATAAAGGAGAGACAAAGGAACTGCCAACCATTGCCTACATTCTGCTTTCAATCACAGGAGCTCCACGTTAGGGCTCCTGGTAAAGTTTCCTTTAAAAATGAAGCTCAAATGCTTTTTCAAAAGGTAATATTGGGGTCTAGCAGACTATTCAGACATAAAACTGGAGGATTTGAAATGAAATGAATCTAAAATCCCTTCCCCCATAGTTTAGAGATGTATCACATTTTTGAGATTGCTTTTCAACTTGTGCAAATTTCTACATAACTTCATGTTTTGATATTCCACCATTGGGTACTGCTTTGTAGTGTGATCTGATGGAGACAACACACACACATTTTTAACATCTAAACCTTGATCATACTATATTTCAAGAAACTCCTTAGACACGTCTTATGGACCCTAAGGGTTCATACAACTGAGATAAAAAGCTGCTGTTCCACAGTTTACTGACTTTGACTAAATTCATTAGAACAATTCTAATTGTTCTAAGTGTATGATAGATAATAACAACAGACTTCTGCAACTTTTAAAAATAAAAACTATCAAAAGACAAATGACACACCAAGGGGGACACATCTACTGCTCATCACTGAAAGCTAATTTCTCTAATAATAAAGGACTCCTAAGACACTGACAAGAAAAAGGCTCACAATTTAACAGAAAGATGGACAAAGGCCAAATATATAGTTAATAAAAAGGAAATGCAAATCACCTGTAAATATATAAAAAGATGCCTAATTTTACTTTTAATAAAGCCCATTTAACCGGCAAAATCCAAAAGTTTGATAATAGTACCTTGGTGAGTCTGAAGAAACAGACAAATGTTCTTGTGTGTTCTTCCATTTAGGGCTACTTCATAATATTTATCAAAATGATAAGTGAGTATACTCTTTGACACAGCAATTCTAATTCAGAGGATTTACCCTGTAGATATAAGTGCATATAAAAAAGATTTATGTATGAAATTACTCATTATGTTGTTGTTTATAATAACACAAAATTGTAAATAATTCAAATGAACTGACTATACAAATAATGGAAATCCATATAGTGAGATAATATGTAGCTGCAAAGATGAATGCAGTAGCTCTGCATGCACTGATCTGCATGACCTAAATCACTAGATCTTTCAGAAAAAAAACCAAGATGCAAAACACTGTGCAGAATAGTGCAGTATTTGCCTTTTTATGTAAAATGCATCCAGTGATATATAGTCTTGATTGTTTTTATATATATCAAGAACATTTGAAAGTATACTGACACATATTAATTAAATAGTTATTTGTGACTGGATAGAGAAAATAGGAGAGGAGATCCTGGATGAAAAGGAAGTTATTTTACTGTTACACTTTAATTTCTCTAGTTAGATGCATCTCTAATCTCTGATCTCTTTTTCAAAATTAAATTTAAAAATTAATTAAATGACCACCTTCTGACAAACTAAGATTCACCTCAACAACTATTCACTTTTTTGTAAGGGAGCCTATTCTTTAAAAAAGTTTTTTGAAATGAGAACAAGACTGATGTACTAAAAATAATGCCATAATCCATGCAGGTGAATGAGAAGTTAAGTATCTCCACCTCCCCTGCTAACATAGATAAAGGGAGTAATCATAAACTTTAATTCCAAACTTTCAGACAACGAAAGAAATACTTTTTAAAAAAATTGAATTATCTAATTTTTATCATCGGATAAAATATAGCCTACCATCTTTTTTATAATCTATTACAATTATTGTAACCTATAGCAGATTTTATGGAGATAGAAGCATTATTAGTTTTATAAAAATTTAAGAAGATCATTCCNAAATACTTTTTTAAAAAATTGAATTATCTAATTTTTATCATCTGATAAAACATAGCCTACCATTTTTTTTATAATCTATTACAATTATTGTAACCTATAGTAGATTTTATGGAGATAGAAGCATTATTAGTTTTATAAAAATTTAAGAAGATCATTCCTCCTCTTTTAAAATTTACTATGTAGTAATGTCAGCAATACTTCTATAGAATATACAAAAGCATGTTCATATTAAATAAAGATTAGTTATTTTAGTGCAACAAATTGTCATAAGGCTATTTTAGATAATATAAAGTAACCCTTATTTAATTCTCTCTCTAAGAGAGACAATGTTAAGTGTTTTTTCCTAAACTGTCTCTGAGCAACAAGCAGTCACTTAATATCCCCTTTACACAAATGAAGAAACAGGCTTTTAAGTTGGGTATCTTGATGAAGGGTAGGCAGCTTTTTCATGAAGAAGACAGAAGCTGAACCCACAGTGAGACTCCCAAGGCAATGTTCTTGACCACCACACACCACGACCACTCCTGTCCCAAAGCAGAAACCTGGGGAAGCACATTTATAAGGAAATCCAGGAAAGCTTGGAATAGAGGAAACCAAGGTCAAGGTGAGAAATCTGGTGCGACCCCATGGACTGTAGCCCACCAGGCTCCTTCATCCATGGGATTCTCCATCCATGGGTTTTTCCAGGTAAGAATGCTGGAGTGGGTTGCCATTTTCTTCTCCAGGGGATCTTCCTGACCCAGGGATCGAACCCAGGTCCCCCACATTGCAGGCAGATGCTTTAACCTCAGCCACCAGGGAAGCCCGTGAGTCAGCATAGATTTGGAATTTATATGTTAAAAGGTCTCCAAATGTTCTAATGTAGCTGGAGAAAAACCTAAATCTGGGAATGATTGCCATAGATTTTTTCCTATGGATATGCTGTCACTCAAATGGAGTTTTAAAAGGAGACAGACAGCAGTTGGTTCAAGGACACATCCTCCCCATATCCTGGAGTGCAGCTATTCCCT
This sequence comes from Raphicerus campestris, assembly GCA_006410735.1. Classification (NCBI taxonomy): domain Eukaryota; kingdom Metazoa; phylum Chordata; class Mammalia; order Artiodactyla; family Bovidae; genus Raphicerus; species Raphicerus campestris. The sequence goes on from SJYW01014153.1 coordinate 77,778, forward strand.
GCTGCTGAAGAAAGAGCCATCCATTTGCTTTGGCTACCACACTCTCAGTTGGCAAGGTCAACATTCTGTTTTTAGAAGCTGTGAAGGTTGACTTCATTCAGCTGGAGGGCCATCTCCACAACTGTCTCCCTCTATAGATCTAGCACTGCAATAGATGCGTGTGGCAGACAGCAGACACCGTCCTTGCCCTTGACAAGGTATAGAGCTGTCAATGTGAGCAGCTGAGATTTACATACTTTGAAACAATTATAGAACCATAAAAGACAGTGTGTAATCAAGGGCCAGACTGTGTGGTGTGGCTAAGCTTATGCAGAAGCAGAGAAGAAATATGATGAAGCACAGTAAGAAAAGTTTTTACAGAAGGACGGGTCTTGAGTTAGTCCAAGGTTATCAGAGGAAGGAGGTCATATTTAGGGTGTGAAATAAGAGCTTGAGAAAAGGCTGAGAGGCCAAAGGCATATTTTCAGAGTAGTTTAGAGCCAATATAATGTTCATAATTTTTTTTTGTTCATGCATCATCTTATTCTCATTTTGATAACCTACTGCATGTTTAAACTCTGCTAAGCACAGGGAATACAGAGAAGAGTATGATAAGATCTTTATCCTTATCATCTGAGGATAAAGAGTTTACTTTTAGCTGGGATAGCACTTGTGTAAATTGAGAACGGGATGGTATGTATGTTAGAGGGTGATGGCAGCAAAGGAAGAAAAACTCACTGAATGGATGAGAGATGGCAAATGTGAATGGAAATATAAAAGGTGTCTAATGAAAGAAACCTGGGAGATGAATCTGGAGAGGTATTTTGTTCCAGAATATGGAGAATCACAAATACTATTATTTGACATCATAATGGATATTGAGAAACATAATTAAGGCAAAGGAAAAATAGTGAAATTCAGTATAAATAATTAAAAAAATAATACTTTGGGGAATGGAGGTAACTGAAAGAACAATATAAAAGTCATGATTTTAAGGACATACTGAAGAATATAAATACAAGAATAAAGCAAGGAATAAAATGAGGCCAAGGAAAATGTCTAGAAGGGTTTGAGAAGAGCCAGGACTAATGTCATCACAAGAGGACTAAAGTTTAAAAGGTTGAGAAGAGAAGTGTTTTAAACTAAAGTTTAAAAGGGTGAGAAGAGAAGCCTTTAGAATGAAAAATAATAAGAATACATTTTTTATGATTGAACATAGATTAGGAAGGACTGGATTGACTAAAATACCATTCCCATACTTTTAGGTCTAACATTTGTCCAGCTTTGTGTGTGGACAAAAATAAGGATGTTAAGAAAAGTCTTTCTGAAAGCAAAATAGTGGGTCCAGTCTTATACATCAAGGGTCTGTATACTTAAACTGAGATTCTATCCCATGTGTCAAAATGTATCTATAACTAATTGCCTTACAGAATCTACATTCACACTTGTATTGAGTTTTCTCCTTGCTAAATATCATGTTTCACCACATTACAATTTAATTTAAAAAGAAAAAATGAGTTTTAGAATGACATTCTTTCTTTCTTTCTTTTTTATTTTTTTAAGCTCTGAATTATAGTGAGTCAAATTGAGCAGAGAGGCTTAAATGTGCTACCTGAGCAAATCTGCAGAAGTAGTCACAGTTAGAAGCATTTCTCTGGGAAGGATAAAGACCTTGATGGATGATCCAACCGTTTGTACAAGGTCTGATAGAAGAAGCTATTATGCAAGCTGGGATTGTGATTCAAGAGAGTAAATCCAGATGACTACTGACAAGTTCAGATGAAGAAACTGAGTTGAAGCCACTCATTAAACTCAGGTTACAAGGACTAAGATAAGGAATAAAGTGAGTAAGATGATCAACTTTACTTCAGAACAACTGGACAGGAAGTCCTACAAGGGTCAAAAACAGCAGGATTTTAAGAATTCTGAGATTATCTGACAAAATAAAGGCTGGGAGCACACTCATGGTGGTAACCACTCATCTCATATGGCCTGAAGCCCAAGAAGAAAACACTGTGGACCAGAATGGGCTGTTCCCTCCTCCTTTGGGGCCAAGACCTACAGGAGATGCTGGAAGTCTAAGTAGAAAATAAAAACAAGTGGACATAGCATTGATTCTTTTGAGTTAATGAAGAATATTCAAGGTCCCCGTGCTAGGGGAGTGGGGAAAGCACACAGTCAAGAAGGTCCGGATAATCATTCAGATCAAACAGCAAACAAGACAAATGGACTTAGGCTTATACAGTTTGGCTGGATAGATGTTTCACAGAGGCATGGCTTGTGCTGCTGAGGTCAAGGCCAGAAATGCCAATCTGTGGACAGACCTTGAGACTTAAAGGAGCTCTTCCCTGGAATTGTGTCTGTTTCTTTATATTGATATCTTGACTC
>SJYW01014153.1:80465-94116 GCA_006410735.1 Raphicerus campestris
TAGATCTAGCACTGCAATAGATGCGTGTGGCAGACAGCAGACACCGTCCTTGCCCTTGACAAGGTATAGAGCTGTCAATGTGAGCAGCTGAGATTTACATACTTTGAAACAATTATAGAACCATAAAAGACAGTGTGTAATCAAGGGCCAGACTGTGTGGTGTGGCTCAGCTTATGCAGAAGCAGAGAAGAAATATGATGAAGCACAGTAAGAAAAGTTTTTACAGAAGGACGGGTCTTGAGTTAGTCCAAGGTTATCAGAGGAAGGAGGTCATATTTAGGGTGTGAAATAAGAGCTTGAGAAAAGGCTGAGAGGCCAAAGGCATATTTTCAGAGTAGTTTAGAGCCAATATAATGTTCATAATTTTTTTTTGTTCATGTATCATCTTATTCTCATTTTGATAACCTACTGCATGTTTAAACTCTGCTAAGCACAGGGAATACAGAGAAGAGTATGATAAGATCTTTATCCTTATCATCTGAGGATAAAGAGTTTACTTTTAGCTGGGATATCACTTGTGTATATTGAGAACGGGATGGTATGTATGTTAGAGGGTGATGGCAGCAAAGGAAGAAAAACTCACTGAATGGATGAGAGATGGCAAATGTGAATGGAAATATAAAAGGTGTCTAATGAAAGAAACCTGGGAGATGAATCTGGAGAGGTATTTTGTTCCAGAATATGGAGAATCACAAATACTATTATTTGACATCATAATGGATATTGAGAAACATAATTAAGGCAAAGGAAAAATAGTGAAATTCAGTATAAATAATTAAAAAAATAATACTTTGGGGAATGGAGGTAACTGAAAGGACAATATAAAAGTCATGATTTTAAGGACATACTGAAGAATATAAATACAAGAATAAAGCAAGGAATAAAATGAGGCCAGGGAAAATGTCTAGAAGGATTTGAGAAGAGCCAGAACTAATGTCATCACAAGAGGACTAAAGTTTAAAAGGTTGAGAAGAGAAGTGTTTTAAACTAAAGTTTAAAAGGTTGAGAAGAGAAGCCTTTAGAATGAAAAATAATAAGAATACATTTTTTATGATTGAACATAGATTAGGAAGGACTGGATTGACTAAAATACCATTCCCATACTTTTAGGTCTAACATTTGTCCAGCTTTGTGTGTGGACAAAAATAAGGATGTTAAGAAAAGTCTTTCTGAAAGCAAAATAGTGGGTCCAGTCTTATACATCAAGGGTCTGTATACTTAAACTGAGATTCTATCCCATGTGTCAAAATGTATCTATAACTAATTGCCTTACAGAATCTACATTTCACACTTGTATTGAGTTTTCTCCTTGCTAAATATCATGTTTCACCACATTACAATTTAATTTAAAAAGAAAAAATGAGTTTTAGAATGACATTCTTTCTTTCTTTCTTTTTTATTTTTTTAAGCTCTGAATTATAGTGAGTCAAATTGAGCAGAGAGGCTTAAATGTGCTACCTGAGCAAATCTGCAGAAGTAGTCACAGTTAGAAGCATTTCTCTGGGAAGGATAAAGACCTTGATGGATGATCCAACCGTTTGTACAAGGTCTGATAGAAGAAGCTATTATGCAAGCTGGGATTGTGATTCAAGAGAGTAAATCCAGATGACTACTGACAAGTTCAGATGAAGAAACTGAGTTGAAGCCACGCATTAAACTCAGGTTACAAGGACTAAGATAAGGAATAAAGTGAGTAAGATGATCAACTTTACTTCAGAACAACTGGACAGGAAGTCCTACAAGGGTCAAAAACAGCAGGATTTTAAGAATTCTGAGATTATCTGACAAAATAAATGCTGGAGCACACTCATGGTGGTAACCACTCATCTCATATGGCCTGAAGCCCAAGAAGAAAACACTGTGGACCAGAATGGGCTGTTCCCTCCTCCTTTGGGGCCAAGACCTACAGGAGATGCTGGAAGTCTAAGTAGAGAATAAAAACAAGTGGACATAGCATTGATTCTTTTGAGTTAATGAAGAATATTCAAGGTCCCCGTGCTAGGGGAGTGGGGAAAGCACACAGTCAAGAAGGTCCGGATAATCATTCAGATCAAACAGCAAACAAGACAAATGGACTTAGGCTTATACAGTTTGGCTGGATAGATGTTTCACAGAGGCATGGCTTGTGCTGCTGAGGTCAAGGCCAGAAATGCCAATCTGTGGACAGACCTTGAGACTTAAAGGAGCTCTTCCCTGGAATTGTGTCTGTTTCTTTATATTGATATCTTGACTCAGGGCTTTGTTTTGTTTTCCTTCTACTTTTCTAGTAAACTTCCCCTTAAAAATTTTCCACCATGTGATTAAAAAGCTGGAGGGCACAGGCGAGGTGATGGCAGCTGCCGTCTCAGCTGGAGAACATTCACTCCTCTTCTTTTCCTTTCTCAGCAGCTGCTGAGGCTGAGGCTCAAACAGACAGAAAGGTGAAACCCCTGGAGGAGAAACAAGGCAGCTGTGATCACTGGTTCCTTCCTGCCTAGGAGGTTCTCTCACTGTAAGGCTATGTCCCCTTTTAAATATATAAATGTTTATATATATATGTATATTTACAAATATGCACAAAATAGTGAAGTCATCAGTAGCTACTGCATGCTCCCTTAGTCTTTAACAGAAAACAATTACTGCTTTTGAATTTAAAAGTACAAATAAGCTGCCCCTAGAATGGTTTAAGATATTATACATAAACTACACATAAATGATAATGCTAGAATAATGTGTTCTAACAGTATACTGTGCCTTGAGCAAACTGCATTCCAACATATTTCCAATTTTATTTTGTGTTGAGAAGGAACAAACCTCCCTAGGCACTTTATGGCTCAAAGTATAAAACATACTGAAAAACCACTGAAAATAGTATTGTATTGTTTCTTCCCTTCACCTGTTGTGCAATGTTGGTATGACTTCATCCAGATGAGAAGTAGCTAGATTTCAGTATTAGCACAGGAATAATAGGTAAAGTTATTTTTCCATGCTGGTTGCATTGGATTTCACTGGCTCCAATTGAACCAACTTCCCACTGATCTCAATGGGAGTGTTGCCTGAGAGAAGGTGGTAAAATTAAGCCTTGTAGTTTATAAAGTACCTTGGACTTTTTAAAAAAGTATATAGATTTCTGTTCTATGGTAGACCTCTGTGACTCTTCCATGCACTAAATTCTCACTGACTGTGGAGATAATGTGGGACATGGAAAAGAAGGGGAAAATCCAAAGCAAATTAAGATCTAGCCAATATCACTATGTGTGAAGAGGCAAATGCTAAAGCCTTTTTTTTTTTTAAAGAAAAAGTCTAATGCATGTCTTGACTATTTGCTCCACTGAGAAATTGAATATTGAGAAATCAATCTTGCAGCTTTACATGAGTTGAGGTTTATGGGATGGGACAGAGCCAAGCTGATATTGCCAGATTTATTTTGCATATAACCTTTTTAATCCTGCAGATATGAAATGCAACATTGAAAGTATTCACTACTCAATANCATGAGCTGAGGTTTATGGGATGGGACAGAGCCAAGCTGATATTGCCAGATTTATTTTGCATATAACCTTTTTAATCCTGCAGATATGAAATGCAACATTGAAAGTATTCACTACTCAATAAAGACTTTCTATTGCTTAGAGAAATAGTCAATAAACATGCTATTCTTCTAAGCCAAGATAATATTGCTGAAGCCCCTTGAGATTCATGCAGCCCACACAACCTTTTGGCACAGCTTCTTAAAGTGATCACAAAATACCTAATACTAAAAATTAGACTATATATCAATACAATCATTAAAAACATCATATTATTTTATATGTCATTCCCTTGCTGGAGAAGGGAACAAAAGCATATATTTTAGGGTGGAATAAAGTGGTAAAAGAGTTCAAGGAAGGATATAAGAATATGTTATCTGAAAATGAAATCAGAGTCCTTGTTGCTGGTCAATAAGGGAAATGAGATTTTGTGATACCATTTATATCCTTCTCAAGAAGGAACATTACAGACACACCAAGGGCTTGAGAATTATGAAGGATAACTTTGCTGTTCAGAAAACTGGATAGAATCCCATAAAGGGTATAAATAACTAATAAACACGACCCTTCTATGGGAATTTTAAATCCAATGTAAAAGCTTGACAAACTTCAGTGAACTACATGCCACGTGGAATATTTTCATGGCTTTCAGCATATGGAGATATAATTAGAGCTAAGCCCAACTACACAGAGACATATGCAGTGAAATTGCTATAATTACTGAAGAAATTGCTATTAGCTGGGAAGTTCTGTGAAGGCCTTGAGTTCTGGATAGAGTTTTAAATGAAATGAACCACGGCCCACAGTGAAGAGAACATGTCAGACTACACATTTCAAAGGTCAAAGTCAAGAATGATGAATTCAGATTTGGAGGCCAGCTAATAGATTTGGAGACAAAAACCCAAAGAGCTAAGAAGGAGAAATGAATAAAAGGCCTGCCAGGAAGCACAGTTAGGTAAAGAAATCACTAAGAATAGGTACTTAAATGCATGTTGGATAAATTAGTATTAAATGTATATTATATTCTATTACCTTAGTAAAAAAGTAGTTTCTGTTTACTGGGTCTCTACCATTTCCCAGGCAGTGTGTTGTTTTATATACATTATCTTTTTTGACCCTTTAAACATTGTGAAATAATATTATCTTTATTTACAGAGGAGCATAGCTGTATGCAAGGAAATTAAGCAACTTTCCCATGGTATTGTGATTTGATAAAAGAGGCAGTTCAGACACTCAGTGCTATTACTATAGAATGACAACATTACAATGACTCTAGAGAAGGACACTCTGTTGTCAGCACTTCGGCTAGATCAGAGAGAGAGGCCTCAGAAAAGAATCCTGTGGTGGTTCAAACATGAAGTTAGAGCTGTGAACTGTTGCTGCAGAGGGCTGATCTAAACACTGCAGGGTAAAAATCAACAGAGGCTGTAAACACTAAAATGCTGTTGTTTAGTTGCTAAGTCATGTCCAACTCTGAGACCACATGGACTGTAGCCCTCCAGGCTCCTCTGTCCATCGGATTCTCCAGGCAAGAATACTGGAATGGGTAGTCATTTTCTCCTCCAGGGGATCTTCTCAACCCAGGGATTGAATCTTCAAACCTGCGTCTCCTGCTTGGCAGGCAGATTCTTTATCAGTGAGCCTCGTGGGCAGCCAGACAATAGTATAAACAACATCAAAGATTTATGACACTGGCCCTTAACGTATAGAATATGTTTAGGCTAAAAACGTCATAGAAGCATAGTTTGAAACACAGGTTAGGAAGTCAGATTACCTAGGCTTGAGGGGATCCTTCTAAGTGCAAACTTTGAGATCTTTGGCAAGTTGCAAAGATTCTGTTATCCTGAGTTTTCCAATTTCAAAATAATTGTTACCATTAATATCTCCTATCCCATGATACTGCTGTAAAAATTAAATTAGATATTGCCTATAAAATGCATAACATAAGGATTGATTAAGATAATACATCTTCAATAAATGTTACTCTTATTGGCATATGGACCTCTAATTGTNTAAATGCATGTTGGATAAATTAGTATTAAATGTATATTATATTCTATTACCTTAGTAAAAAAGTAGTTTCTGTTTACTGGGTCTCTACCATTTCCCAGGCAGTGTGTTGTTTTATATACATTATCTTTTTTGACCCTTTAAACATTGTGAAATAATATTATCTTTATTTACAGAGGAGCATAGCTGTATGCAAGGAAATTAAGCAACTTTCCCATGGTATTGTGATTTGATAAAAGAGGCAGTTCAGACACTCAGTGCTATTACTATAGAATGACAACATTACAATGACTCTAGAGAAAGACACTCTGTTGTCAGCACTTCGGCTAGATCAGAGAGAGAGGCCTCAGAAAAGAATCCTGTGGTGGTTCAAACATGAAGTTAGAGCTGTGAACTGTTGCTGCAGAGGGCTGATCTAAACACTGCAGGGTAAAAATCAACAGAGGCTGTAAACACTAAAATGCTGTTGTTTAGTTGCTAAGTCATGTCCAACTCTGAGACCACATGGACTGTAGCCCTCCAGGCTCCTCTGTCCATCGGATTCTCCAGGCAAGAATACTGGAATGGGTAGTCATTTTCTCCTCCAGGGGATCTTCTCAACCCAGGGATTGAATCTTCAAACCTGCGTCTCCTGCTTGGCAGGCAGATTCTTTATCAGTGAGCCTCGTGGGCAGCCAGACAATAGTATAAACAACATCAAAGATTTATGACACTGGCCCTTAACGTATAGAATATGTTTAGGCTAAAAACGTCATAGAAGCATAGTTTGAAACACAGGTTAGGAAGTCAGATTACCTAGGCTTGAGGGGATCCTTCTAAGTGCAAACTTTGAGATCTTTGGCAAGTTGCAAAGATTCTGTTATCCTGAGTTTTCCAATTTCAAAATAATTGTTACCATTAATATCTCCTATCCCATGATACTGCTGTAAAAATTAAATTAGATATTGCCTATAAAATGCATAACATAAGGATTGATTAAGATAATACATCTTCAATAAATGTTACTCTTATTGGCATATGGACCTCTAATTGTCTATTCATTTTTACCTATAAAAACCTGGGGAATATGAAATTCATTCTTTCCCCTCTAAATACAGTCACTTTGAAACGTTTTTGTAGCTTACAATAAGAAAAAGCCTTATGTAACTATCACGTGTGCAAGCTGCACACACATTTCATGAAAATACCCTCATTGACTGTTATAAAAACTGATATTCCCTTATATTACATTCTCTTCTATTTCTTTCTTTTTAAAAAATACAAGTTGTGACTCACTAAGTTAACTTTATGATTCACTAAATGGTGTCAATCCACGATGTGAAAAACATTTCTAAATCTCTCCTTGGGTTCATCAAAATTATTACTGCATTGTGAATCTATATCCCATTGTGTAGCATCTCAAAGATTTGATTTCTTTGAATTGAGCTTAGGCATTATACTTTTGGAATATTTTGAGAGGCTTTATAAGAATAAACCTCATGAAATTTAGAACTTTATTCACTGAAGGCATTTTTTGAGGGTCTAGTACAAAATCTCACACAACATCTCATTTACAAGAGCTCTTGTATGTTTAGATCTTACTTGTTCTTTTTTTTTTTTTTTTTAATGTAATCTATGGGTCATTCAAGGTAGCAAAATTAAAGGGTCTAACTTTCCTGAGAGAAAATAAGGTACAAACAATAATAAGATAGAAATTATGTATGTGGTCCTTACCACTGTATTTATCTTATCATCTCATCATATTTTTTTATACTTAATTCCCATTGTTCCATTCACTTTCATATTTTCATGGTATCATTTTTTAATGATTTTTAAAGAGATGGTATTGCTGCATGGTTCAAAATCCAATAGATTCAGAAGGGTGTATGGTCAAAAGTCTCCCTCTCATCTCTGTCCTGCAGCCATCCAGGTTGCTCTCAAATCAACTAATACAATCAATTTCTTGTGAATCTTCTCAAAGATCTATAATACTCCAAGAGGCATAAGGGTAAACTGACATTTCTTTTTATGATCTACCTAGCTAGCTAGCAAGCTGCTTCTCCTCTCCCAAGTGTGTTCCCTATTTACATAATTCGGTGAAGGTCATTCCATATCAGTATGTGGCCTCTTCAGTGTTTTCCATGGCTGAATGATAGCCCACTATGGATGAGAATAATTGTTTAACCAATTTTCTACCATTGCATATTTGTTTTTAATGTAATTACAAACAATGACAATTACAGAAATACCATATCATTTAGCATGTGTGTACATATGCTTTACGTGAGACTCTTAGAAGTGGAATTTATGGCTGGTGCATAAGTGTGTTTGTATTTTTGATAACTATTGTCAAACTGCTCTCCATTCAGACTGACCAATTTATGTTCCCAGTAGCAAAATGATGATTTTGTATGTACTTCTGTAAAATCATTCCAAATCCTCTTTTAAAACTGACATGCCATTGACATCTAATTATGTTATTAAAATGGGAATTAAATTTGGTTATAGACACAGTAAGATTTAAAATTAGAGAAACTTCCCAGTCACTATATCTTATAGAGAAAGGAAGATATAAAATTAGTGGAGGATTTGAGAACTGCAAACATAAAAATTATAGTTTTAACTAAGAATGGATAAGTTCATTGGATATGAAAATGGATAGGTGGATGGACAGGTGAATGCATGTGGATAGATAGATCAATACATTAATAGACTGATAGACTAATAAGTGATTCTGAGATTTTTCAGTTAGTGGTGAAGGAGAACAAGTCAGCAAAAGAAGATGTATTTACAAGGAGGGGTTAATAAAATATGACAAGGAGTAGGGGAGTACCCATATACCAGGTTAAGGAAAGAATTAAGATGGAGAAGAATCTGGAACTTCCAGGGTAGTCCAATGGTTAAGACTCCACAGTTTCAAGTCAGGGAGCAAGGGTTCAAGCTCTGCTCAGAGAACTAGGATCCCACACACCATGTGGTTTGGCCAAAAAATAAAATTAAAAAAAAAAAGAAGAATCTAATGAAAAGAAAGGCTACAATGTCCAGAAATAGAGAGAAAATCTCTGAGTGTGGCCAAGGTAACAATACTAGTGATGAAAGCAACCAAGGCNCAAGGGTTCAAGCTCTGCTCAGAGAACTAGGATCCCACATACCATGTGGTTTGGCCAAAAAATAAAATTAAAAAAAAAAAGAAGAATCTAATGAAAAGAAAGGCTACATATCCAGAAATAGAGAGAAAATCTCTGAGTGTGGCCAGGGTAACAATACTAGTGATGAAAGCAACCAAGGCAAAGAGAAGGGTGGAAGCCAGGTTTAAGGAAATCAAAAGGCAAGATTTTCTATGGATGCTGACTATAAATGCTGTGCTGACTTTCCAGGAATAGTCCATGTGATTGTGAACATTAAAAAGATGAAAAAGTTCCTTTCTACAATGGAGAGAACCATATGACCAAACTATATTTTCTACATAATTAGAGTATAACTATCATACAACAAAGGAAGGATACAATATGTAAAAGGCAAAGACTGCAACTGCTTCAGCCCTCACAGATATGCAAGATAATTAGTACAAGCTTCCTTAAACATCTTGTACTCATCCAGCCAAACTATTTATGGAATGTGCCAGTTCCAAATATGAATAGGTTAATTAAATACTCTGCAGTATTTATAAATACCAACCTGTGGTTAATATAGTTAAAAGACTGTTCACTAGCATGGAGGAACATCTTCCTAGCAATTCGCATCTAATGTGCAATATTAGCCAATGCACATTAAGATACTCACCACAATAGAAAAAGATGAAAAAGGAGTTACTATTGTTGTAGAGTTTTCTACTTAACATTTTAAAATACTTTAAACATTGTATCCTTTCATCCTTTGAGAAGAATTTAGAGGATAAAGTGGTATGGAAGAACAGTAAGTCTAAAGGAGATAAGAATTGTGGACAAATGGAGAGTAAAGTAACAAGAAGGAAAAATAATTGTCAGAAATGAGAAACCGAGGACATGGATAAATAGCTGGGAAATAGGGAACTGAGAAGTCCAGCACTTAATATCTAGAAAACTTACTCTGCAATATAGGCCCTGAAACTGGTCTCAGTGTTAACAGTATCTAGAGAAGGGCTTCCACTGCAGTGAGGAGGGGCAGGTGAGATCAACAGGGACTGACATGCATCATAGAAAACACATCTTAAGAGACGGCTTTGTCTAGAACTCTCATTTTATGAACTGGAAAACTGAAATCCAGGGAGGGGAAATCATTTGCCTTTGTCATTAGGCTATCTTGCAGGAAAACTGAAGTTTTTAGTTTCCTCAGACTCTAGACAACTAAAGCCAAAGTCAAGACCCAGCAACGATCACAGTCCTTCAGTTCAGTTCAGTTACTCGGTCATGTCCATCTCTTTGCAACCCCATGGACTGTAGCATGCCAGTCTTTCCTGTCCATCACCAACTCCCAGAGCTTGCTGAATCCTATGTTCTTTGAGTCAGTGATGCCATCCAACCACCTCATCCTCTGTTGTCCCCCTCTCCTCCTGCCTTCATTCTTGCCCAGCATCAGGGTCTTTTCCAATAAGTCAGTTCTTCGCATCATGTGGCCAGAGTATTGGAGTTTCAGCTTAGCATTAGTCCTTCCAATGAATATTCAGGACTGATTTCCTTTAGGATTGACTGGTTTGATCTCCTTGCAGTCCACAGGACTCTCAAGAGTCTTCTCCAACACCACAGCATCAATCAAAAACATCAATTCTTCATTGCTCAGCTTTCTTTATAGTCCAACTCTTACATCCATACCTGACTACTGGGAAAATGTGCCTACATTCCAATGATCTTACTGAATACTTTCCAAGTAACATCCTCCCAATCACACATTCAATGGTTCAGATAACTATGTAACCTAATAAGACCTCAGTGGACCCATAGAACAAGTCCTCTATCACTCCATCAACAATGTAGAAAAGAAAACAAAGATCCCAGAATTTTCTATGCTTAGCTAGACAGTGGCAAGTCTAACACATTATTACTCACCTGAGTCATAATACAATTGCTATCATTTATTTTCCAAAACTGATATGTGATGGGCTATCTATCTATCTAGAGTGAAGTGAAGTTTTGCTCAGTCCTGTCTGACTCTTTGTGACACCATGGACTGTAGCCTACCAGACTCCTCCATCCATGGAATTTTCCAGGCAAGAGTACTGGAGTGGGTTGCTATTTACTTCTCCAGGGGATCTTCCTGACCCAGGGATTGAACCCAGGTATCCCACATTGCAGGCAGACGCTTTACTACTTTACCGTCTGAGCCACCAGGGAGATATATATATATATATGTCTATATATATATATATACACACACACACTCATTTTAATATTTAATCATACAGCACCTGTCATTTTTACTTAGTTGTTACAGGTGAACAACTTCTATCTTCTCAACTACTTTGTTAAACTCCCAGGAGGCAGAAATCCTGTCTTACATGGTATTTTGTCATCTCATCCCATTAACACCTCAGGCTTGCCCTCACCATGTAAACTGTACTCACCTAAAGATTTGCAGACAGGTGGCTGTTTATCTCAATCCTTACTTGAGCATGATTCTAAGTGAAAATTAAACTACGTTTCTGAGGACTCTCAGGAGACTCTGCTATGGAGATGCTAAGCCATTTCTACATTTCAAAGGCTCACTGACCAGCTAGATGCTCACTTTGAAGAATGCCATTTGACAACTAGCTTTTATTCTAATTCATAATCTCCTTTTCACCACTCACGTTTCTTGAATTTGCTGTCAGTTTAAGCTGGCCCAAGAGAAGTGACTTTTACTATTTGCAGTTTCTCTGTTGTTTAATCAAATGGTGGGCGGAATCAAGGTTGGCTGCTCTAAAACTGCATCCAAGCAGGGACTCTTAGAGGGTGGAAATGTCAGCCTACCTACTGGGAGCTATTCCAAAGCCAGCTGGATCTGCCTCCAACACTCTTAATTACCATTTTGTATTTTAAATGTCTCAGCCAATGTGCCCTCTTTACAAAAAAACATAAATAAAATAAATAAGTTCAGGTAAACACAAAAGAAAGGAGACTCGGCAGAATGCAAGTTTCCCCAAACTTCACCTGGTGGAGAAAGCATAGGTAAAACGCTTCTTAGCATGTTTTTTTGAAGAGGGTAGTCAACTGCTGAAATGCACAAAGTTATCTCTTCTTTCAAGGATTAATTACCACAAGTCATAGCTCAGCCCTCACCTATACTGCCAAGACAGGCATTTAATTTTGGGTATCCAATGATTTGGAAATTACTCTGCAAATAAAACCCTATAATCCTAGGTGTTGCCAATGACTTCATCAAGGAAGTTAAGCTAATTTGATGTAAGTGAGGAAATTTATGTCAGGCTGCACACAACTTTTTTCATTAGCACCCTGGTTCCAACTTCTTTCTTCCATTTCCCTTGTCTTTGGCCCCACCTTTTAAACCCAGTTTGTTTTGTTCAACTCCCATACTCTAGTAGTCAATGAAGTTTCAATCATAGCTGTCAATGGAAGACACCTGAATGGAGAATGGTGGTTGTGGTGGTTTAGCGGCTAAGTCGTGTCCGACTCTTGTGATCCCATGGACTGTAGCCTGTCAAGCTCCTCTGTCCATGGGATTCTCCAGGCAAGAATACTGGAGTGGGTTGCCATTTCCTTCTCCAGGGGATCTTCTCGACCGAGGAATCGAACGTAGGTCTCCTGCATTGCAGGCAGATGATTTACCAACTGAGCTATGAGGGAAGTCCCAAAGGGAGAATATTGTGCATTTATACCATAGAAATGTTCCCTTTGGATATACAGTTCAAATAGACTTAAGATGAGTCTTCAGACAGAGTTGACATTTCTTTAACTTTCACTTTATGGCAGCCATCTTCAAAACATAAATGGTAATCCTAGTAACATAGTATCACAGTAATTCACCGTTGGAAACTAAAAATCATACGTCTATATGTATGGGTTACACAATTCTCACTAGAATTTCCTATTCTATATTACATTGTAGATAAAATTAATTTAAGACAAAACTTGTTCAGATCACATTTTAAACGTAAAATCCCTATAATAATAACATTATAGAAATTTTACTTCTTTGGGAAGTAGTGTAGCACCAGTGGGAGGGAGAAGGCACTAACTGTAATGGTATTAAATGTATATTGTGTTTTATTCATTGAAAGATATTTACTATTCTCATCATACTCTTTAGAAAATCCAGCGGGAAACAAGTTTTAAATGAAATTTATATCAGATACGACTTTAAAGAAAAATGCAATTTTCACAGGAGACAAGGGTGGGATTATTTTTGTTATGCATGTGTATATGGGTGTGTATTTCTGTATGTGTGTGCTAGTTTCACAAATAAGCTGAATACCCATTCTAAAAAGCACTTCTCTTCCCAATATATACTTTGGGAGATCATGATGTCTTTCCTTACTCATTTATGAAAGTCTTTTTTGGAATGAGTCTATGAATGAATGGTCATAGAAAAAAGTCATTTTATTAATGGCTTGTCAAACTTTGTTTCAGATGAAATATAAAACTGTTTAATTTGCCACAGTTCAGTTCAGTTCCGTCGCTCAATCATGTCTGACTCTTTGTGACCCCATGAATTGCAGCACGCCAGGCCTCCCTGTCCATCACCATCTCCCGGAGTTCACTCAGACTCACGTTCATCGAGTCAGTGATGCCACCCAGCCATCTCATCCTCTGTCGTCCCCTTCTCCTCCGGCCCCCAATCCTTCCCAGCATCAGAGTCTTTTCCAATGAGTCAACTCTTCGCATGAGGTGGCCAAAGTATTGGAGTTTCAGCTTTAGCATCATTCCTTCCAAAGAAATCCCAGGGCTGATCTCCTTCAGAATGGACTGGTTGGATCTCCTTGCAGTCCAAGGGACTCTCAAGAGTCTTCTCCAACACCACAGTTCAAAAGCATCAATTCTTTGGCGCTCAGCCTTCTTCACAGTCCAACTCTCACATCCATACATGACCACAGGAAAAACCATAGCCTTGACTAGACAGACCTTAGTCGGCAAAGTAATGTCTCTGCCTTTGAATATACTATCTAGGTTAGTCATAACTTTTCTTCCAAGGAGTGTCTTTTAATTTTATGGCTGCAATCACCATCTGCAGTGATTTTGGAG
>SJYW01014153.1:98688-160021 GCA_006410735.1 Raphicerus campestris
ACCCTGCTTATTTAACTTCTATGCAGAGTACATCATGAGAAATGTTGGGCTGGAAGAAGCACAAGCTGGAATCAAGATTGCCAGGAGAAATATCAATAACCTCAGATATGCAGATGACACCACCCTTATGGCAAAAGTGAAGAAGAACTAAAGGACCTCTTGATGAAAGTGAAAGAGGAGAATGAAAAAGTTGGCTTAAAGCTCAACATTCAGAAAACGAAGATCATGGCATCTGGTCCCATCACTTCTTGGGAAATAGATGGGGAAACAGTGTCAGACTTTATTTTTCGGGGGGAGGGGGATCCCCAAACCACTGCAGACGGTGATTGCAGCCATGAAATTAAAAGACACTTACTCCTTGGAAGGAAAGTTATGACAAACCTGGACAGCATATTAAAAAGCAGAAACATTATCAACAAAGATCTGTCTAGTCAAGGCTATGACCTTTCCAGTGGTCATGTATGGATGTGAGAGTTGGAATATAAAGAGAGCTGAGCACCAAAGAATTGATGCTTTTGAACTGTGGTGTTGGAGAAGACTCTTGAGAGTCCCTTGGACTGCAAGGAGATCCAACCAGTCTATCCTAAAGGAGATCAGTCCTGGGTGTTCTTTGGAAGGACTGATGCTGAAGCTGAAACTCCAGTATTTTGGCTACCTGATGCGAAGAGCTAACTCATTTGAAAAGACCCTGATGTTGGGAAAGATTGAGGGCAGGAGGAGAAGGGGATGACTGAGGATGAGATGGCTGGATGGCATCACTGACTCAATGGACACGAATTTGGGTGGACTCTCGGAGTTGGTGACAGACAGGGAGGACTGGCATGCTGAGGTTCATGGGGTCACAAATAGTCGGACATGACTGAGTGAGCTGAACTGAACTGAAAGGGTAGAACTCATATTAATATATAAATTCTATTTTGTGTAAAATAAAAAGACCTCAGCCATTGTATCTTATATTCTCATCATGTATATAGGTGGAAGAAAGGAAACTATCATTCATTTATTAATGCATTATTTTTAATAATTTTTTTGACCATGAACTCTATGTTAGGCATTATGGTAAATACTAGCTATATAACAGGAGACTGTTTATCACATGGGACCACTCTCACAGTGCTTGCAGTACCTACAATAATAACTGTATAAATATACTTTGATAAAAATTTTGAAGTAAAAATACAGTGTACTAGGAAGGCAGAATATCAGGGGACCTCTAATCCAGTTGGGGGGGGTCACAGAAGACTCCCTGAAAAAGCAAGAAAAGCTAAGTTCCAGCCACTGTATTAACTGCTTTGGGTATATTATCATTATTTTATTTCCATAGTAGTCTCAACAATTATATATTATTTCACAAAGAGTCAGACATGACTTAGCAACTGAACTGAGCTGAACCCCCATTTTATGGATGACAAAAACCAAGACTTAGGGAGATTAAGTCATTTACCTCAGTGTACACTGCTTACATGAATCATAATATTTCAATCATATCTATCAGATTCTTAAACTTACGTTCTTTCCACTCCACCACACTGTCTCCAACAATGCCTCAGATACTCTGGCAAACTATGCTGTACTTATTTGCTAAACTTGCAGCGATCCTCAATATGTTAAATGTCACTCAGTTGACACTGTCTAATGAAAACTATTTGTGCCAAGGGAATTTTGAAGATAATCCAATACAAATCAGTATCATTTTGGATGAGAACAAATTGGTAAATTGATCCAAATCTATCTTTTTCCTTGTAGAAATCAATTTTCATGGAAAATATAGATCCCTTTGGGGTAGTAAGAAGCAGCAATCTGGGACATGGTGGACTGTATCATTCAAACAGATTTTAAACAGATTCTCTGGCTAAATTTGCTTCATCTCTCATACTCAGAGACTGCTGGCACTCTTCACCAGATGAATTCATGTTCGAACAATCCAGAGAGTTTCAGTAAAATATATACACATTGTGTATGTTCACTTCAATTATATACATATTTACTGGGCACCTTCTAAAAGAAAAGCTTTGTGTGATGCTTCACCTCTTTTCTCCAGGAATGAACATACCTATTATCTAATAGAATGGTACCAGAACAACTTATTAACTAAAGGGACATAACTTAAAGGAAGTGATTTAAGTGTTGTCAGAACAAAGTGCCAGGAAGATTGAATGGAGGAAAGAAAGCATATCTGGTTGCTGAGAGAAATGGCATTTGAGGTGAAGTGGAGAGAGTGGGTTGGGGGGAAGGAAGAAACCCCATGAAAGGGGACAAATGTCCAAATCATTGGCTGTGGGGAAGCTTTTGGCACACTTGGACAGAGTAGTTGCTTTTGACTGCAAGATAGAGTAGCTAAGTTCTGGGGGAAGGAGTTGGTAATATCCTGGAGTTGGTATTTGAAGGGTGGTGGTTTAGTTGCTAAGTTGTGTCTGACCCTTCATGGACTGCCAGACTCTTCTGTCCATGGGATTCTTCAGGCAGGAATACTGGAGTGGGTAACCATTTCCTTCTCCATGGGATTTTCCCAACCCAGGAATCAAAGCTGGGTCTCCTGTATTGCAGGCAGATTCTTTACCAACTGAGATACTAAGGAAGATTTATTTGAAGGGAACTGGAGAACTTAAGGATTTTGAGGAAAAGATGAGTGTGTGTTAAGGAACATAGTTTAGAAAAATAAATTAGGTGAAAATGCAGAGAATTATTGGAATTAGGGGAAGAAGAGATAGCGAGGAGAAAATTTTGGAGACTATTATTAATAAATATTAACAAAGTGAATGAAAGGACCATGATGAGAAAAGGTAGTGGTATATCTACAGAGTACAGTGATTTATAGTACTACTGCTGTGTTACTGCTGACTGTAAAACATCTAAGTTCGTGTGTGTGTGTGTGTGTGTGTGTGTGTGTGTGTGTTAGTTGCTCAGTCATGTCAGACTCTTTGTGACCCCCCATACTGTAGCCCGCTAGGATTCTCTGTCCTTAGGATTCTCCAGGCAAGAATGTTAGTGTGGATTTCCATTCTCTTCTCCAGAGGATCTTCCCAACCCAGGGATTGAACCCTGGTGTCCTGCATTGCAGGCATATTCTTTACCATTTGAGCTACAGGAAGTCCCAGGTTCTTTNGGTCTCATGGCTCCTCTGTCTATGAAATCTTCTAGTCAAGAATACTGGAATGGGTTGCCACTTCCTACTCCAGGGGATCTTCCCAACTCAGGGGTTGAACCCACATCTCTTGCATCTCCTGCATTGGTAGGCAGATTTTTTGCCACTAGCACAACCTGGGAAGACCCAATGGAATATTACTTAGCCATAATGAAATACTGCCAGTTGCAATATCAGGGATAGATGCAGTAACATCATATAAATTGGTAAACCCATTTTGAAAAACTGTTTAACATTAACAAACCTGAATGTACTTACATCTATAACCAACAATGTCACTCTTCAGTTCAGTTAAGTCACTCAGTCATGTCTGACTCTTTGCGACCCCACGAATTGCAGCACGCCAGGTCTCCCTGTCCATCACCAACTCCCGGAGTTCACCCAGACTTATGTCTATCGAGTCGGTGATGTCATTCAGCCATCTCATCCTCTGTTGTTGCCTTCTCCCCCTGCCCTCAATCCTTCCCAACATCAGAGTCTTTTTCCAGTGAGTCAACTCTTTGCATGAGGTGGCCAAAGTATTGGAGTTTCAGCTTTAGCATCAGTCCCTCCAATGAACACCCAGGACTGATCTCCTTTAGGATGGGCTGGTTGGATCTCCTTGCAGTCCAAGGGACTCTCAAGAGTCTTCTCCAACACCACAGTTCAAAAGCATCAATTCTTCGATNTTTTTTTTCTAGTTGACAAAGCAGTTTTACCTGTATAACCTTCTAATATCACTATGAAATTAATAAAAATATGATTATGTAAAAAAAAAAAAGTGATGGAACCCAAGTTTGGGGATGAATTGTGCTCTCTCCAAATTTCTATGGTGAAGCCCTAGCCCCCAGCCCCTTAGAATGGACTATATTTGGAGATAAGGATTTTAAGGAATTGAGGGTGAGGAGGCTGTGATGGAATGCCCTAATCAATCTGACTGGTGGTGTGAAAAAAAGAAGAGATACTAGTGAGGGGCACAGAGAAAAAGCCATGTAAGAACACAAGGAGGCGGCCACCAGCAAGCTAAGGAGGGAGGTCTCAGGAGAAATGCTACCTGCCTACACCTTGATCTTGGACTTCTAGACCACACAACTATAAGAAAACCAGTAACTGTTTAAGTCATCCAGTCTATAGTAGTTTGTTATGGTAAATCCCTAGCAGACTAATACAACAACCCTGTTCAACTTTTTTTTTGTCCTGATTTTTACTTTTTTCCTACATTGACACATTGCCTGAGTTCACTTATCGAAGAGTTGCACAGGATTCATCATATGTATGTGCTGCAGCTGGATGTATCCACTCCATAATGGGCATTCAGGTCACTCACAAAGTTCTGCTAAACTAAGCAATGTTCAAGTGAACTTCCCTCTACATTGCATACTTGAGAGCGGCTCTCTACCTACATACTTATATCTAGAAGGAATTTTTTCTGTTTTATGAGGTGTAGGATACATATAACACCACTAGTTTAAGATCCTGTCAACTCACTATCAAAAGTGATTGCAACGAAAAACCCTCTTCCCTCTAAGTGTAATATGAACAGTATGTTGCTTCTTTACATTCTTCCCAAGACTTGGTATTGTTAGACTTTTGTATGATTTTCCTAATCTGATGGATGAGAAGTGTGGCTGTTTCCATTTTTATCTTGCATTTCTTTGATGGTAATGAAGTTTGAGCCTCTTTTCATGCTTATTAAACATTCCAGTTTACTCTTTCTAAAATTGTCTAGTTGTGCCATTTTTTTCATTTTTAGTTGAATTACTTTACCTCTTTTTTACTGATTTGTATGACTTATTTACATATCCAGGCACCTGATCTTTGCAGGTTATATACAATTGTGAAATCTGTCAAAGGCTGTGGCTTGTATTTTAACTTTGTGAATGGTGTTTCTAATTCAATGGTAACAAAATATAATAAAAATCATCTTTACAGTTTGATACTTTTGTGTCTTGTTTCAGAAATTGTTTCCTATATCATTATAAGCGTACATTTTTTTTCTAAAAGCTTTCAAACATTGCCTTTCATATTTTATCTTTCAATCATCTGTAGTTCATTATATTGTATGACACAAAACAAAGATTTAATTTTACATTTTCTATGTAGCCAATTGTTTCCATACCATTTATTGAAATACATCATTACTTCTCTAATTACACCCTCATCTACTAAATACTACCTCATTTCTATATATGATTAATTTCTATACACAGTTAAGTCTGTCTTAAAATTGCTAATTCAGTCACCTATCACTGAAGCAATGACACTATGTCCAAATAACTACAGCTTAATAGTAAGTCTTGACTTTCATAGCTGCTGAATTGGAAGACTGGATTAGCTCAAGCTTCTAGCATCCAGGATCCCTGGTCGTGGAGAACAGGACCAGTAGTCACTGTTCAAGGACTTTGGTCACAGATATGTCACTGTACTAAAGGAACAGAAGAGAGACGAGGGATGAAAAAATAGAATTGGGATGCACTTTAGAACAGTGTACTTCAGCCAAGCAGTACTGTGTAAAGAGGAGAGAAAAAGGTCTGCAAATCCTAAATGTTTAGAATATATCATTCAGTTCCTTGGTCATTTAATGTTATATAATAAATAACACCTGGCATCTGGGAACTTTTAACACTGATCTTGACTTCAGAATGACTGATAAAAAGTTTAAAAACATTATTATTTCATTTTATAGAACAATAATTATATTTGAAAATATGGGTCATATTGTGTATCATTTATTTTGTTAAAACAGTAGATGGTCTTCATATGTATTCACGAGTCATGATACACTGTTTATGTGGACTCTAGTGAAGGAGGAAGTCAAGAGAGAACATGAACCAGGGACAGACAAACATCAGTGATGAACCAGTCATGAGTATGATTTTTATATTGGTCTATTTTAGCTCTGAGGATTCAGATGCTAATTTATAGCAAATGAGCAAATACTGAAGCCTTGGACTTGGTTTGTTCAATTAATTGCAGGTGGTAAGGGAGATAAAAGCAAGGGGACTTCAATTTAAAAAGCATGACCCATATTTTCTGTCAGTTACACTAGTAAGTTGTGCACAAAACAGAGAAACATACGAAAAGAGAGAACTTACTATTCATTTCAGGCTAAATCTTTGAAATTGAGTATGGGGGGAGGGGTTGTTTATGTTATCTGGTCTCTATAAGAAAGAAAATTGAAGAAGGTGAAAATCACTAATTCAATACCATTTCCCATTAATGCCATGCTAGGAAGTAAGATTCCTATAAATATTTCTTACTTTTATAGCTTTACCAACTGAACTTTAGAAAAATGTCCTTTCTATTGAATGTCCCTTGATCTTGAAAGTACTATCCTATCTCCTTAAATGTTACTCCGATGTACCTCTCCCTACCCAAAATGCATCCCAATAGACACAACCATTATGACAAAACTCTCTTCATGGATACAACAGCTTTTTGATTGTTAAGGAAAAAAAAAAAAAAACAGATACAAGAGTGTTTTCCTGCGTGGATCTATTCCAGGACAGAGGTGTTTTAGAGTCTATATTCTGCAGCAGAGCAATGCACAAAAGTACTTCAGAAGCATCAGGGAGCTGCAAGCCAGCAAAATTCCTATGGTGCACAACCACATCCATCCCCTCTGAGCCATGCTGTTTAGTGTCTGCAGCCTGCTATTTCGGTAATGTCATTAACACTAGGGAAATGACTGAAAAGCTGGAATAGGGTTAAAAAAATGTATCTATGGACACATCAGGCTTGGGCAGAATGAGTAGTTTTATTTGGGAGTGTGTCCAGATGGTTGCTACTAAAGAGCTATGAAGAAATATATACAAATACATGCAACTACACATAAAAATACCTAAACACATAGGAAATAGGGCCATCAAAGTGCAATCCCAGCTAACTCTGTAGGGCCAAGGCAGCCACCATCCCAGGTATGCAGACATGTCCCCGATGTCTCAGGCTGCTGATGGCTCACAGCCAAATCCCTCTCCAGTCAAAGTTTGTTGAAATGCTTCACTTGAGATTATGCCTCTTTGCCCAGGGTAGCATGCATCCAAAAACCGGTCGATATGGTGACATAAGGGTCCAGTTCCCTTGCTTTCGTTGGGGGACAAGGGGTCATTCTAGCTCCAGAACCCCACCGAGGGTTGCCTGAGGGCTCTGATGTGTTGCTGTGCTTTACTCAACTGTATCCTCTGCCCTGGCCTGTGTCCCTTCTCAGGTGTTGTTTCCAGGAGCCTATCAAAATTTCTGTACGGAATTCTGAGACTCTGTCTCAGGGAATCTAACTTAAGACTGTTGATACCAGAAGGGAGCCTAGGGAAGATTTTAAAACAAAACCTGGGAGCCAGATCACCTACTAGCTTGCTGGTGATGAGTCTCTCATCTCAAATGGCAAGTCAAGCACTGGCAGCCCCCAATATTTGACTGCAATACTATTGCCCCAACTTTCATCATTGCAGATGTAATACCTCAGCTTTTTGAGAGGTCTAGGGAAATATAGAGAGGACTAAGGAATCTGATATCTGTTGCTGGAGACCAGCAACCATCATGCCTTGGAGAAAGACAACTAAAGGGTAAAGGTGATTAATCATCAATATAAGGCAAAGTGTGAGAGTCAGAAGGGCTTCCTGTGGACTCTCTTCTCTGACAGGCGAAGGGGAGAAAAAGCTGAGGATTGACCCAAGATTTAATTATAACAGAAGCAGAGCTCCAGATAAGGTTTAATTCCCAACCCGGCCAAGGCTGGTACCAAGGTTAAGAGTGGGACTTAGAGACTAAGGGAGGGAACATCTGGGCCGTGTTCTTAAAAGTAGTGAATTCACAGGATCCCAAAAGCATGCTAAGCTTCCAGCAGAATTCCAGGCTTACCTGCTAAAATTTAGTGTTCATCCCTTATTTAAACATAATGCAGAGGCTTTTGTGTTACAAGACGACAAGCCCTCTGAGAGCTACCACCACTTCTAGGCCAGTAACTAGAATCAAATTGCAACAAAACCTGGCTAGGGAGGCATTGAACCTACTAAAGGAAAGAGGGCTGATATCATGGTACAATACTCAAGGAACTGTAGGATTTAGCTAACGTGTACTGGCAGGATTTGGGATTGTGCATATGGGCCTGAATCCTATGAGACAGTATTTTTTGGAATTGGATCTTGAAGGTGCTCATCAATATGAATGAAATCTGAAGTTGGATAAAGAAGAGTCTACCAATTTGGCAGCATTCTCCCATGATACAGAATTTAACACCCTAGCAAGAACATTGGGAAACAATGCTCCTGAGATAACTCAGGAAGATTGGATAGAGTATTGTGTGCATGTGAGTCACTCAGTAGTGTTTGGCTCTTTGCAACGCCATGAANGAATTGGGATGCACTTTAGAACAGTGTACTTCAGCCAAGCAGTACTGTGTAAAGAGGAGAGAAAAAGGTCTGCAAATCCTAAATGTTTAGAATATATCATTCAGTTCCTTGGTCATTTAATGTTATATAATAAATAACACCTGGCATCTGGGAACTTTTAACACTGATCTTGACTTCAGAATGACTGATAAAAAGTTTAAAAACATTATTATTTCATTTTATAGAACAATAATTATATTTGAAAATATGGGTCATATTGTGTATCATTTATTTTGTTAAAACAGTAGATGGTCTTCATATGTATTCACGAGTCATGATACACTGTTTATGTGGACTCTAGTGAAGGAGGAAGTCAAGAGAGAACATGAACCAGGGACAGACAAACATCAGTGATGAATCAGTCATGAGTATGATTTTTATATTGGTCTATTTTAGCTCTGAGGATTCAGATGCTAATTTATAGCAAATGAGCAAATACTGAAGCCTTGGACTTGGTTTGTTCAATTAATTGCAGGTGGTAAGGGAGATAAAAGCAAGGGGACTTCAATTTAAAAAGCATGACCCATATTTTCTGTCAGTTACACTAGTAAGTTGTGCACAAAACAGAGAAACATACGAAAAGAGAGAACTTACTATTCATTTCAGGCTAAATCTTTGAAATTGAGTATGGGGGGAGGGGTTGTTTATGTTATCTGGTCTCTATAAGAAAGAAAATTGAAGAAGGTGAAAATCACTAATTCAATACCATTTCCCATTAATGCCATGCTAGGAAGTAAGATTCCTATAAATATTTCTTACTTTTATAGCTTTACCAACTGAACTTTAGAAAAATGTCCTTTCTATTGAATGTCCCTTGATCTTGAAAGTACTATCCTATCTCCTTAAATGTTACTCCGATGTACCTCTCCCTACCCAAAATGCATCCCAATAGACACAACCATTATGACAAAACTCTCTTCATGGATACAACAGCTTTTTGATTGTTAAGGAAAAAAAAAAAAAAACAGATACAAGAGTGTTTTCCTGCGTGGATCTATTCCAGGACAGAGGTGTTTTAGAGTCTATATTCTGCAGCAGAGCAATGCACAAAAGTACTTCAGAAGCATCAGGGAGCTGCAAGCCAGCAAAATTCCTATGGTGCACAACCACATCCATCCCCTCTGAGCCATGCTGTTTAGTGTCTGCAGCCTGCTATTTCGGTAATGTCATTAACACTAGGGAAATGACTGAAAAGCTGGAATAGGGTTAAAAAAATGTATCTATGGACACATCAGGCTTGGGCAGAATGAGTAGTTTTATTTGGGAGTGTGTCCAGATGGTTGCTACTAAAGAGCTATGAAGAAATATATACAAATACATGCAACTACACATAAAAATACCTAAACACATAGGAAATAGGGCCATCAAAGTGCAATCCCAGCTAACTCTGTAGGGCCAAGGCAGTCACCATCCCAGGTATGCAGACATGTCCCCGATGTCTCAGGCTGCTGATGGCTCACAGCCAAATCCCTCTCCAGTCAAAGTTTGTTGAAATGCTTCACTTGAGATTATGCCTCTTTGCCCAGGGTAGCATGCATCCAAAAACCGGTCGATATGGTGACATAAGGGTCCAGTTCCCTTGCTTTCGTTGGGGGACAAGGGGTCATTCTAGCTCCAGAACCCCACCGAGGGTTGCCTGAGGGCTCTGATGTGTTGCTGTGCTTTACTCAACTGTATCCTCTGCCCTGGCCTGTGTCCCTTCTCAGGTGTTGTTTCCAGGAGCCTATCAAAATTTCTGTACGGAATTCTGAGACTCTGTCTCAGGGAATCTAACTTAAGACTGTTGATACCAGAAGGGAGCCTAGGGAAGATTTTAAAACAAAACCTGGGAGCCAGATCACCTACTAGCTTGCTGGTGATGAGTCTCTCATCTCGAATGGCAAGTCAAGCACTGGCAGCCCCCAATATTTGACTGCAATACTATTGCCCCAACTTTCATCATTGCAGATGTAATACCTCAGCTTTTTGAGAGGTCTAGGGAAATATAGAGAGGACTAAGGAATCTGATATCTGTTGCTGGAGACCAGCAACCATCATGCCTTGGAGAAAGACAACTAAAGGGTAAAGGTGATTAATCATCAATATAAGGCAAAGTGTGAGAGTCAGAAGGGCTTCCTGTGGACTCTCTTCTCTGACAGGCGAAGGGGAGAAAAAGCTGAGGATTGACCCAAGATTTAATTATAACAGAAGCAGAGCTCCAGATAAGGTTTAATTCCCAACCCGGCCAAGGCTGGTACCAAGGTTAAGAGTGGGACTTAGAGACTAAGGGAGGGAACATCTGGGCCGTGTTCTTAAAAGTAGTGAATTCACAGGATCCCAAAAGCATGCTAAGCTTCCAGCAGAATTCCAGGCTTACCTGCTAAAATTTAGTGTTCATCCCTTATTTAAACATAATGCAGAGGCTTTTGTGTTACAAGACGACAAGCCCTCTGAGAGCTACCACCACTTCTAGGCCAGTAACTAGAATCAAATTGCAACAAAACCTGGCTAGGGAGGCATTGAACCTACTAAAGGAAAGAGGGCTGATATCATGGTACAATACTCAAGGAACTGTAGGATTTAGCTAACGTGTACTGGCAGGATTTGGGATTGTGCATATGGGCCTGAATCCTATGAGACAGTATTTTTTGGAATTGGATCTTGAAGGTGCTCATCAATATGAATGAAATCTGAAGTTGGATAAAGAAGAGTCTACCAATTTGGCAGCATTCTCCCATGATACAGAATTTAACACCCTAGCAAGAACATTGGGAAACAATGCTCCTGAGATAACTCAGGAAGATTGGATAGAGTATTGTGTGCATGTGAGTCACTCAGTAGTGTTTGGCTCTTTGCAACGCCATGAACTATGGCCTGCCAGGTGCTTCTGTCCATGGAATTCTCTAGGCAAGAATACTGGAATGGGTTGCCATTCCCTTCACCAGAGGATCTTCCCAACCAAGGAATCGAACCCAAGTCTCCCACACTGCAGGCAGATTCTTTATTTTCTGAGCCACCAGAAAGCTCAGATAAAGTGATAGTCCATGCTAATTGAGTAGAAATGCTCAGTGTTTCATGGTAAATGGCAGGGAAGCTCAAGGAAGTAAGCTTTCTAGAGTGGATACACTATCTGGGGTCAGAAACCCCAGCAGATTCTGTATTCCATGGAAGATAGTTTCCTTACCAAAGCAATAAGGGATGCCCTGGTAACAAAGCTACCAGCATCAATAATCACAGTGATATCCATTCTTTATAGGCTGGGGCTGATGGTAGGAGACAATATTAAAAGACCTGGGCTCTCTAATAGCAATAAAAAATGGTTGGATCCTCAAATAACAGAGGCCAGGTAGAAGCACTAAGTCCAGGCAGAAGCGAAGTAGCTTCTGCAGTTATTGTAATGAATGGCACTGTCAGAGTAGCAGTCAGGCTAGAGGAGGGTGGTTTGGGAAACAAGTGTTCTTTGTGAAGCTTCCCACATAGAGCTACGACATAGTAGAACAGTCTTCCCAGGACCAGATTAGACGGGCAGCCAATAAAGATACCATACAATCAAGACAAAACGACGACACCCAGATATATGACCAAAAAGCTAAGGGTGACAGCTAAAATAAAATGTCACTATCTCAAGTCTAGTTATCATACCTGGGGATAGTCTCAGATTTGGAGCCGTCTCAGTGAAGATCAGGATAGATCATAACCTCTAGCTCTTACCTATGGCCTATAGACATTTACTTAAGTAATCATACGCTGGCATTTGAGACTCTCAGACAAAGGCTTAGGTTAACGTTATTACACATTGACCTGAAGCGTGACAATGGCCCCATGTTAGAGTGGAGGGTGCAAGTGTGCTAGGCATCAGAGTCCTGACCCACTCAACTCACACTGAGCTACTCAATCATTGTTGGACATACGTAATAGCTGACAGAATCTCTACATAGGTTCCTTGATCTGACAATATGAACTATTATAGTGGGGAAGGTGAAATGGGAATTTCTGAAACTGCTCCTATTTTAGTCAAAATTGAAAAGCATGAACAATACTGCATCATAAGAAGATGGAAACAACTAAGACCACCCTTAGAATAGAAAATTCTGAAGGAGATGGGAATACTAGACCACCTGATCTGCCTCTTGAGAAACCTATATGCAGGTCAGGAAGCAACAGTTAGACCTGGACATGGAACAACAGACTAGCTCCATATAAGAAAAGGAATATATCCAGGCTATATATTGTCACCCTGCTTATTTAACTTATATGCAGAGTACATCATGAGAAATGCTGGGCTAGAAGAAGCACAAGCTGGAATCCAGATTGCCAGGAGAAATATCAAAAACCTCAGATATGCAGATGACACCACCCTTATAGCAGAAAGTAAAGGGGAACTAAAAAGCCTCTTGANGGTAAGATTCCTTTATAACACGGATAGTTATTCAATGTATCTGAGTATGTCTTAAGAAAGTTTTAAAGGACTATGAAAATATGAAGGGCTTTTCCGCACACTACTACACTTGTCCTCATGCTCCCAGAAGTCAATGGATGAGCATCAACAAATTCCTATATAAAATAGGTATGCATAACTAAACCACTGTACTAGTATTAAAATAGGATTACGTTGTATTGTAAATTTTCACAGTGACTTGTGAGGAAGAAAAATGAGATGCTGGATGCTTATGTGGCTGCTTGTGCCTTTGGATATTGACTTGTCTATGTCAAAAATCTGTTAAGTAAAGCAATCAGATGAACTCTGTGATACCCAAACCTAATGTACCATAAACATGTATCTTGACAAAACTATTGACCATTTGAGGCTTAGTGAACTTGAGGTTAGTATTATTTTAACTTAGTTTATAAGAGGTCATAATAAAGCTAGGAAAGCAATAATGATGAAGCTGGATAACTAATCTCATGTTCATAAGTCTTCAAGTTGTTTTGAAGCCAGAAAGAGCTTTTTAAAATGGCAGGAAAAGGCTGCTGAAGGTGGTTTGGATTGAGTCAGAAGAAGCAGGGGAATTCCCTGCTGTCCAGTGGTTAAGACTCTGTGCTTTCAATTTGCCCCACCCTCTCCTTCCCCTGCTGTGTCAGGATCCATCTCAGGAGGGAGGAGATACATGTCTACCTAGAGCCGCTTTACGTTGTTGTACAGCAGAAACACAATAATGTAAAGCAGTTATCCTCCAATGGGAAAAAAAGAGAGAGATTCTGCGCTCTCTGCTGAGGGTCTGGGTTCAATCTCTGGTTAGGGAACTAAGATTCCACAAGCCACACAGTGTGGCCAAAAGATAAATAATAAATAAATGAACAAGAAATGCAATGTTAAAAAAGGAAGGGGGGACTTCCCCGGTGGCCAGCGGTTAAGAATCTACCTGCCAGTACAAGCAACACAGGTTCGATACCTGGTCTAGGAACGAGGATCCCAGACGCCACAGGGCAATGAAGCACGTGCCCTGCGACTGCTGGGACCACGCTCTAGCATGTGACGACGCAAGCCATACGCCGCGTGAGCCGCAGCTACAGAGCCCAAGTGCCGCAGCCTGGGAAAGCTGTGTGCTTTACCGAAGACCCGGTATGGCCCCAAATAAAACTGATTAATTAGTTGATTTAAAAAAGAAAAGAGTAGATCCTCAAAGTTCTCATCACAAGAAAATAATAATAATCATAAAGGAAGCAGCAGCAATCTGATATTCTGGAGGCAGTATCATGGAGTGATTAAATGAGTATGCTCTGGAGTCAGAATTGCTGGGTTTGAAAAGCTTCTTACACTACATATTCCTCAATTTTTTCATCTGTAACATGGTAATAATCCCTACATCTACCTCACAATAGCACCTAGCCTATGTCTGTTCACAGGAGCCCAGTGTTGTTGCTGCTGCTGCTGCTAAGTTGCTTCAGTCGTGTCCGACTCTGTGTGACCCCATAGACGGCAGCCCACCAGGCTCCCCCACCCCTGGGATTCTCCAGGCAAGAACACTGGAGTGGGTTGCCATTTCCTTCTCCAATGCATGAAAGTGAAAAGTGAAAAGGAAGTCGCTCAGTCATGTCCGACTCTTAGCGACCCCATAGACTGCAGCCCTGTACATGTTAGCTATTATTCTTATTTTCTCTTGGATAATCTCAGCTACATCTTCTTTGCTTTGTTGCAGTAAAGGGGACATGGAGATAGAAATAGAAGCGGAAACTACATGTAGGTTTTCTTTTATGATTGGGCACAGAATTGGCTGAATGACATCTCTTTGGCAATGGCTTAGGGAACTCACTGAGGGAAGGAGGTATCATGAAGATATGAGAAGGAAAATGATACATTAGAAGTATGGGACCTTTATTGCTTCCTGAACTTCTCCTAGGCAGGCTTTCATGGCTTCTCAGGGTTGCAGAGACGACATGGAGGCAAGAATGGATAGAGGCTCAAACAGACTCTCTTAGCTCACAGGCAGGCACCACATTCTGTGTCTTGGTATTGCTGGGATACTTAAAACTTTCAACACAATATTCTGGCCAGGAAGTAAATGAAACTATTTTTTTTTCAGGTTGTTACTGGAATAAAATGGTAAAGTTTTAATAGTGTTTCAGTGCCTAGATTATTGTCAACAAAAAGAGAAAGAAATGTTAGGAGAAAGTGTGACCCCACAGTATATCACCCTTTGTTTCTAGAACCTGGAGCAAAACTACAACTAGAGGTCTATATGCCATATGTCTAAATATTTAATCATTATAAATAAAGATAACAAACTGTTAAAAAGACATATTTTATCCTACTACCTTGATGATATGCCTTCATGATGACCTGTAAGGTCAGGTTAAAAATTAAAATTCTAAGACCACTTGGAATTATGTACCAGAATGTGGTACCACAAAGAAAACTGGCCCCAACCCCGACCTCTGAGCCATGGGGTTCCTCCTGTTTCTTTCCATCCTTGTTTCAGTCAGCACTGTAGGGAGACACAGATTCATGAGGACACCCACAGACTACACGGTTAACCTTTATCTACACCCATGCAAACAACTGCAACACTGGGCTGCCCTCTGGCCTTGACATGCACACTCTAGTGGTCAAGGCTGCTCTTGGATGAAGAGACCCATGGAAGAGTTCCTGCCAGAGCCTGCAAGCGGGTTCAGGGCTACTAGGACAGGGAATTTAGGAGTCCTCTGAATCTGGATCGCGGCCTACAAGAGGTGATGCAGGCCCTGGAAGGGCATATGTCTTTGACCTTCAGAGATTCCTCCACCGCTTGAGATGCATGCAGCTGATGGAGGGGAGGATGCTCTAAAGCAGGAGACTCATAGAAGCATCCGCCTTACCCAAGGTTAAAAGCCATACTGCTCCATGGAGTCTTGGGTAATATTCACAGGGGAGAAGAAAATAGATTTTCTAAGAATAACCAAGGTCATTATTGCCTTCCAAGTGTATATTGAACAACAACCCTAGAAGACTCTCCCCCACACACTCTAATTGCATCCCTCCTGCCTCACTCATTGTCGGCCTTGTTTTTGGTTTTTGCCGCCTTCTGAACACTGCGATTTTCTCTCAGTTTTCAAAGGAAATTTACCACTTGGAGAGCACAACAAGGCAGCTGCCAAACAGTTTCAGCTAAACAAGAACAAGACAATATAACCCAAAATGTCTTCTCCAAGGAACCCTGGACATATGAAGAACAAATACCCAAACTGGAATTTGGCTAGGCATTGAAACTAACCCTGCCACTCTATCAGATGTGTCATGGGATCCTCAACCATCACCCTTGATGGGTTTTAAATCTCTTCTGATGGATATAAATACAAGATCCCAAGAACACAGTGCGAGAAACAAATAGTTCAGTGCTGATTCATGAATACGATTCTTGCAATGATATTTTTCATAGGAGAGCTCCCACTGGAAGTTCCACATAAATCAAAATCATAAATAAATAATATTGTGTAAGCACTAAATGGACCTAACATCCCTAAGATAGTTTAATCAAAGCTTCAGGCATTTGAAAATCAGATTTGTTTTGATTTTCTTCAGGCTCCATTTTTTACTTCATGATAATGAAACAAAAGCTTTCCTAAAAACAGACAAAAATGAATCACTGCTACCTCGGGTAAAAGTCATTCACATTTCCTGCAAAAGTCACCTTGTGAACTTAATGTAATCAAAACAACAGGAGGAAAATTCTAAACTCTTGTTAAATAATCATTAATTATTTATCTGAAGAGTCCATTGCTTATGAGTAGATGTAATTTTTGGCCTGGAGAAAGAAACAAATAACCAACAATGATTTTTGTCTGTTGAGGTTGTTGAAGTATAATTGCAATTTTTTATCAAAGAGAGTCTACAGAAGTGCTATGGAAAGGCAGAATTTGGCCTATATTATCTACATGAATGGGCTATACTGCCTATGTGAATACAGTTAGCCTGAATGCTAAGACAATTATAGCAACTCTGCTCTCAGCCAGGATTCACATTGGCTGGTTAGATGAAACTGCAGTAATGAATGAAGCTCAAACAGTAAAGAATCCGAATCTGCCTGCAATGCAGAAGACTCAGGTTTGATTCCTGGATTGGGTAGGTCCCCTGGAGAAGGGAATAGCAGCCCACCCCTATATTCGTGCCTGGGAAACACCATGGCTACAGTCCACAGTGTCACAAAGAGTTGGACACTACTGAGTGACGTTCATACTTAAATACTTTAAAAGACTAAAAGTATAATAAGATAGTCTTATAGTTTAACTCTTTATAATTAATTTTTTAAACCATGTATTTCATTTCATCCACAAGAAAATGATGTGCAATACTGTATCTAGAAAATATTCTCACCCATCATCTGTCTTTTACCGTTTTCTGTTCCATCTCTAAAGCATACATGGAGAATCACCTCCATTGATAGGGAGGGAACAGACAGAGCCAGGACTTGTTCTTTCCACCAGGCTTCATTTTCTCCAAGAGCAATCTCTGGGATTTATACATAGAAGCAAACATCATGCATGTCCTAAATTGCATTTTATTTTACCTGAAAATTTATTCTTATACTTTTCTCTCCAAATTAAAGGATGAGAACATAGGGAAGAATCATTTGTGTAGCCAGTTATGGAAACAAACTAGTCTTAATAAACTTTCCCTTCCCTTTACTTCACCTCTGTGTTGTCATCATTTTCATCTTCTTCTTAAGTTCCTCTAATTGATTTAATGGAATTATTCCTTTGTGCTAATTCCCTCATATTATTTATACGTGAATTTACTGATTTTTACTCATTAGGTGCCCCAAAAGGTCAGATGACAAACTATCTTTTTTCTGCTGCATTATACATATTTTTATCTCTGGTAACTTAGGACTTTGGGACAAACCAAAATTAGCACCAAAAATGCAAACTAAATCAACAATGACAATTAGTGAAACTTTTGTCATATTTCAGTGTAAACATTACATCTTCTAGTATCCTTTGCATCAAAATTTACTTAGTTGCAATTGTTCTTTCTAAATTTCATCATCCTCTGTTCCACAAACTCAGACCAAACTATTTAGCTTGCTTTCTTTGACATTCTTTTCTTTCTCTGTCATCATTTAAAACACTTCTATTCTAAAGAAGAAGATAAGAAACCTTCCTGAGCTCATACAGCTAGTAAGACTGAGCCAGGAATTAAGTGAGTTGCTGGATGTGAAAGATCTGCCTCTTGACCACCTGCATTTCTGCCTCTAGGAAACATCCTCACTCCTCACCATCTGCCTTCGACATTTTTTTCTTCATTCCATCTATAAACCACAAGTGGGAAAAAGGCAATGAAGCATAAAGCAGTGAAAGGAAGGAGGACTTATGAATATTTTCTTCAATAATAAAGCAATCGGTATGTGTGTAATAGAGTGAGGCGATTCGTGTGCTTGTCCCTGGTGTTCTCCACCAGTGATTCTGATTTTGCACATGCCACAGATCAGGCCCCATGATCAAGGTCTTTTCTCACACATTCATGTATCCATTATCTAGGAACCATCCCAAGTTTCATTTTGCTGAAATGCTATTCTACTCACACCCAGATTTTATAGGTAACTAACCTGACTTTGCTCACTGCCACCCCTGAGAGCCGAAGCTACTTCGAGAGTTGCCCCTTTAGCAGCTACACCATCTCCATAACTACTGTGCTTTATCCTTCACGTCCTCTGCTCCCCCTCACTGCCCCCTCCCTTTTGCAGCATGGATGGAGGAGTAAATTACATTATATTCCTCTGCTCCATAAACTATGTCAATTTCTGTGGAAACAATATTAAATATGGTAATATCCCCTCTCTTTTTCTTAATCCATTACATTCTCTAACCTCAATCACACCCGAACTTTGAAAGAAAACAACCACAAAGGCGTCTGGGTAATGTCATTATGCTAATTTGCTGGCGCTAATCTCTAGAAATCACAAAGTAGCTATGAGAGTGGGAAGTCTCTGAAAAAAAGCATGGCATACCCCCTTGCCCCAAGTCCTCTCTGTGCCTGTAGTCCAGCTGAGCAGTGCTGTGCCTCTGTTGTTTGGAGTCTGTGACCCAACACCTGCACCTCTCTCACCTGAAGGAGTGATTGTCAGGGTTGAACTTGATCTTCTGAAAACAGGAAACAGAAGAAGGAGAATCCTAGTAGGGGAATCACGTGCCCCTCTGGCAGGGATGGCCTGAGAGCAATTATTGGGAGCAGTATTTCACAAAAGGGGCAAGGTGTCAGCTTTTTCTAATCCTCAGTAAGGAGCTGTAGAGCAGAAAAGTTTAATACAACGACCGTATCACACAACACTGAGTTACGAGGCTGCCGTTTTGTTTCTTTGACCTTCCCTGTGATTAAGCTTTCCTGTGTGTACTTTTCTTAACATGCCAGAGATTGTTCAACTGCCCTCAGGGGGCATCAGTGCTCAGTCCAGGACCCCCTAGGGGCTACCAGGAACCACAGAATCACAGAGTGGAAAGAGACATGTTCCAAAATGAAAGAAGACAAAGCTGGCCATGTACAGCAGCTTCCCATCTCTCGCGTGCTGGTGTTGACCTTGATGCTTATGAGAGCAACGGCTGCCGTGGAACTCTAACACCTAAATATCTCCTTTGAACTCTTAAACTTGTTTGTAGTTACTGCACTGTCTACATGGGTCTGGAAGAAAGCATTTTGCATCATTTCAAATCTATGTTAAATTTCATACAGAATCATATTTATTTTAGAAATGACAGTCTCATATATTCTAATTGGAATTAGGTATAAATAAATAACCCTCATCTGTCTCCAATTCAGACATACTGCTCAGCTTGAAATTTGTCTAATAATTAGAGCAAAAATAAAAAGGTAAACCATGCATAGTGATGTTTTGTTTTGACATAGCCTCTCAATTTTTCTGCAGTTATAAATGTGTTGAATCCAGCTATATTTTCCCACATATATTTCAGCAAAATCTCTGCATTATGACAGCAGACATGCATTAATTATCTAGACATCGCTTAACCCTATAGCACTGAAAGTACATTATATGAATATGACGTGGAAGAATATTAGAGGTTGTGCACATTGTTAATTCATGTGACAGTAGTGGGCTCAGTGCAGTGGGAGGCAAATGTAACCGAGGGTTAAGTGCCAAGTCTCCCAACACCTGTATGTTTTTATTACAGTACTAGTCACTGAAGGAACTTTATTCTATGCTGAGATTTTTGGTGAAGGTTTTTGTTCATTTGTTTAACATTTTTGAATCTAGAAAATCAGCCAGTTTGCTGCAGATAGCCATATCCCTAAAATAGAGTTATATGAAGGGTAAGAAAGAGCTGTTAGGAGTAGAAACTAGTAATAAAAAGCTAGGTTGACGGGAAGCTTTGCTGAAAAGAATGCTAGCCTAAACCCAGAGAAATGTACAGTTGTTAGCTATTAAATACAGTGCAGCACAGTGAGGGTGAAACCGNGGAAGGGCATATGTCTTTGACCTTCAGAGATTCCTCCACCGCTTGAGATGCATGCAGCTGATGGAGGGGAGGATGCTCTAAAGCAGGAGACTCATAGAAGCATCCGCCTTACCCAAGGTTAAAAGCCATACTGCTCCATGGAGTCTTGGGTAATATTCACAGGGGAGAAGAAAATAGATTTTCTAAGAATAACCAAGGTCATTATTGCCTTCCAAGTGTATATTGAACAACAACCCTAGAAGACTCTCCCCCACACACTCTAATTGCATCCCTCCTGCCTCACTCATTGTCGGCCTTGTTTTTGGTTTTTGCCGCCTTCTGAACACTGCGATTTTCTCTCAGTTTTCAAAGGAAATTTACCACTTGGAGAGCACAACAAGGCAGCTGCCAAACAGTTTCAGCTAAACAAGAACAAGACAATATAACCCAAAATGTCTTCTCCAAGGAACCCTGGACATATGAAGAACAAATACCCAAACTGGAATTTGGCTAGGCATTGAAACTAACCCTGCCACTCTATCAGATGTGTCATGGGATCCTCAACCATCACCCTTGATGGGTTTTAAATCTCTTCTGATGGATATAAATACAAGATCCCAAGAACACAGTGTGAGAAACAAATAGTTCAGTGCTGATTCATGAATACGATTCTTGCAATGATATTTTTCATAGGAGAGCTCCCACTGGAAGTTCCACATAAATCAAAATCATAAATAAATAATATTGTGTAAGCACTAAATGGACCTAACATCCCTAAGATAGTTTAATCAAAGCTTCAGGCATTTGAAAATCAGATTTGTTTTGATTTTCTTCAGGCTCCATTTTTTACTTCATGATAATGAAACAAAAGCTTTCCTAAAAACAGACAAAAATGAATCACTGCTACCTCGGGTAAAAGTCATTCACATTTCCTGCAAAAGTCACCTTGTGAACTTAATGTAATCAAAACAACAGGAGGAAAATTCTAAACTCTTGTTAAATAATCATTAATTATTTATCTGAAGAGTCCATTGCTTATGAGTAGATGTAATTTTTGGCCTGGAGAAAGAAACAAATAACCAACAATGATTTTTGTCTGTTGAGGTTGTTGAAGTATAATTGCAATTTTTTATCAAAGAGAGTCTACAGAAGTGCTATGGAAAGGCAGAATTTGGCCTATATTATCTACATGAATGGGCTATACTGCCTATGTGAATACAGTTAGCCTGAATGCTAAGACAATTATAGCAACTCTGCTCTCAGCCAGGATTCACATTGGCTGGTTAGATGAAACTGCAGTAATGAATGAAGCTCAAACAGTAAAGAATCCGAATCTGCCTGCAATGCAGAAGACTCAGGTTTGATTCCTGGATTGGGTAGGTCCCCTGGAGAAGGGAATAGCAGCCCACCCCTATATTCGTGCCTGGGAAACACCATGGCTACAGTCCACAGTGTCACAAAGAGTTGGACACTACTGAGTGACGTTCATACTTAAATACTTTAAAAGACTAAAAGTATAATAAGATAGTCTTATAGTTTAACTCTTTATAATTAATTTTTTAAACCATGTATTTCATTTCATCCACAAGAAAATGATGTGCAATACTGTATCTAGAAAATATTCTCACCCATCATCTGTCTTTTACCGTTTTCTGTTCCATCTCTAAAGCATACATGGAAAATCACCTCCATTGATAGGGAGGGAACAGACAGAGCCAGGACTTGTTCTTTCCACCAGGCTTCATTTTCTCCAAGAGCAATCTCTGGGATTTATACATAGAAGCAAACATCATGCATGTCCTAAATTGCATTTTATTTTACCTGAAAATTTATTCTTATACTTTTCTCTCCAAATTAAAGGATGAGAACATAGGGAAGAATCATTTGTGTAGCCAGTTATGGAAACAAACTAGTCTTAATAAACTTTCCCTTCCCTTTACTTCACCTCTGTGTTGTCATCATTTTCATCTTCTTCTTAAGTTCCTCTAATTGATTTAATGGAATTATTCCTTTGTGCTAATTCCCTCATATTATTTATACGTGAATTTACTGATTTTTACTCATTAGGTGCCCCAAAAGGTCAGATGACAAACTATCTTTTTTCTGCTGCATTATACATATTTTTATCTCTGGTAACTTAGGACTTTGGGACAAACCAAAATTAGCACCAAAAATGCAAACTAAATCAACAATGACAATTAGTGAAACTTTTGTCATATTTCAGTGTAAACATTACATCTTCTAGTATCCTTTGCATCAAAATTTACTTAGTTGCAATTGTTCTTTCTAAATTTCATCATCCTCTGTTCCACAAACTCAGACCAAACTATTTAGCTTGCTTTCTTTGACATTCTTTTCTTTCTCTGTCATCATTTAAAACACTTCTATTCTAAAGAAGAAGATAAGAAACCTTCCTGAGCTCATACAGCTAGTAAGACTGAGCCAGGAATTAAGTGAGTTGCTGGATGTGAAA
Source organism: Raphicerus campestris (assembly GCA_006410735.1). Classification (NCBI taxonomy): domain Eukaryota; kingdom Metazoa; phylum Chordata; class Mammalia; order Artiodactyla; family Bovidae; genus Raphicerus; species Raphicerus campestris. The sequence continues at coordinate 121,517 of SJYW01014153.1, forward strand.
GATCTGCCTCTTGACCACCTGCATTTCTGCCTCTAGGAAACATCCTCACTCCTCACCATCTGCCTTCGACATTTTTTTCTTCATTCCATCTATAAACCACAAGTGGGAAAAAGGCAATGAAGCATAAAGCAGTGAAAGGAAGGAGGACTTATGAATATTTTCTTCAATAATAAAGCAATCGGTATGTGTGTAATAGAGTGAGGCGATTCGTGTGCTTGTCCCTGGTGTTCTCCACCAGTGATTCTGATTTTGCACATGCCACAGATCAGGCCCCATGATCAAGGTCTTTTCTCACACATTCATGTATCCATTATCTAGGAACCATCCCAAGTTTCATTTTGCTGAAATGCTATTCTACTCACACCCAGATTTTATAGGTAACTAACCTGACTTTGCTCACTGCCACCCCTGAGAGCCGAAGCTACTTCGAGAGTTGCCCCTTTAGCAGCTACACCATCTCCATAACTACTGTGCTTTATCCTTCACGTCCTCTGCTCCCCCTCACTGCCCCCTCCCTTTTGCAGCATGGATGGAGGAGTAAATTACATTATATTCCTCTGCTCCATAAACTATGTCAATTTCTGTGGAAACAATATTAAATATGGTAATATCCCCTCTCTTTTTCTTAATCCATTACATTCTCTAACCTCAATCACACCCGAACTTTGAAAGAAAACAACCACAAAGGCGTCTGGGTAATGTCATTATGCTAATTTGCTGGCGCTAATCTCTAGAAATCACAAAGTAGCTATGAGAGTGGGAAGTCTCTGAAAAAAAGCATGGCATACCCCCTTGCCCCAAGTCCTCTCTGTGCCTGTAGTCCAGCTGAGCAGTGCTGTGCCTCTGTTGTTTGGAGTCTGTGACCCAACACCTGCACCTCTCTCACCTGAAGGAGTGATTGTCAGGGTTGAACTTGATCTTCTGAAAACAGGAAACAGAAGAAGGAGAATCCTAGTAGGGGAATCACGTGCCCCTCTGGCAGGGATGGCCTGAGAGCAATTATTGGGAGCAGTATTTCACAAAAGGGGCAAGGTGTCAGCTTTTTCTAATCCTCAGTAAGGAGCTGTAGAGCAGAAAAGTTTAATACAACGACCGTATCACACAACACTGAGTTACGAGGCTGCCGTTTTGTTTCTTTGACCTTCCCTGTGATTAAGCTTTCCTGTGTGTACTTTTCTTAACATGCCAGAGATTGTTCAACTGCCCTCAGGGGGCATCAGTGCTCAGTCCAGGACCCCCTAGGGGCTACCAGGAACCACAGAATCACAGAGTGGAAAGAGACATGTTCCAAAATGAAAGAAGACAAAGCTGGCCATGTACAGCAGCTTCCCATCTCTCGCGTGCTGGTGTTGACCTTGATGCTTATGAGAGCAACGGCTGCCATGGAACTCTAACACCTAAATATCTCCTTTGAACTCTTAAACTTGTTTGTAGTTACTGCACTGTCTACATGGGTCTGGAAGAAAGCATTTTGCATCATTTCAAATCTATGTTAAATTTCATACAGAATCATATTTATTTTAGAAATGACAGTCTCATATATTCTAATTGGAATTAGGTATAAATAAATAACCCTCATCTGTCTCCAATTCAGACATACTGCTCAGCTTGAAATTTGTCTAATAATTAGAGCAAAAATAAAAAGGTAAACCATGCATAGTGATGTTTTGTTTTGACATAGCCTCTCAATTTTTCTGCAGTTATAAATGTGTTGAATCCAGCTATATTTTCCCACATATATTTCAGCAAAATCTCTGCATTATGACAGCAGACATGCATTAATTATCTAGACATCGCTTAACCCTATAGCACTGAAAGTACATTATATGAATATGACGTGGAAGAATATTAGAGGTTGTGCACATTGTTAATTCATGTGACAGTAGTGGGCTCAGTGCAGTGGGAGGCAAATGTAACCGAGGGTTAAGTGCCAAGTCTCCCAACACCTGTATGTTTTTATTACAGTACTAGTCACTGAAGGAACTTTATTCTATGCTGAGATTTTTGGTGAAGGTTTTTGTTCATTTGTTTAACATTTTTGAATCTAGAAAATCAGCCAGTTTGCTGCAGATAGCCATATCCCTAAAATAGAGTTATATGAAGGGTAAGAAAGAGCTGTTAGGAGTAGAAACTAGTAATAAAAAGCTAGGTTGACGGGAAGCTTTGCTGAAAAGAATGCTAGCCTAAACCCAGAGAAATGTACAGTTGTTAGCTATTAAATACAGTGCAGCACAGTGAGGGTGAAACCGACATCTGGGGGAGCCCAAGAGTGATCTGAGCAGAAGGAGGGCTCCCAGGCTAAGCTACACTGCTGTTCTCTTCCAGGTCACCACACCACTGGTCCAGGCCAGAGCCTCTTCCTCCGTCTCAGGGACAGACTGCAGCCTTCATCCTCCCTATCTGCAGCCAGTGCTCCTCTCCCATCCAGTCTCCAGAGGCTTCACACTTCCCTCCTTCACAACTTCAATCTAATACCACCAGTCCTTCGTCAGAAAAACACCACGTGGTACCCAACGCCTCCATGATAAATGGGAACCCCTTTACATGGGTTCAAAGCCTTTCACAATCAGGCCACACCCCTCTTGCCAGACTTTCTAGATACCAGCCCCCTCTATGCAGTTCTCACAGGAGCCACAAAAGTTCTCCCCATGTTTATCAACTTCCCCAAACCCATGTCTCTTGTCACAGAATTCCCTCTTCCTGTAATGTGTGATCTCTTTCTCAGGCCTGGCAAAACCCATCATTCTGCCAGCTTCTGTTCAACTGTTCTTCACCCTCTGAAGTTGTCTGCAACGCTTCTCTCCTGACCTGATTCCTATCACAAGCATCTGTGTGTGGGACTGCAATACTATGCCCATAGCATCTCCTTTTTATTAACCACCATGTCTCATGCTGACTTGCCATCCCTTTAGTTGTTTATGAGCCTGTCTTCCTCCACTAGGTGGCCAGGTCCTCAAGAGCAGAGAAGGCAACTGAATGATTCTGGGTGTTCTGATTCCCAGAAAAGCACCTTGCACCTAGCAGGTGCTGAATTAATATCTGTAGACTCAAAAGACTTCATTAAGCTCCATTCAAAGGAACACAGCATCTCCATTCTACCTATTCAGCGGTGCTCCACAGATAACAGCATGGATCACTTTAACCAATATATTATGCTACATCTGTTTGGCGCATTGTAATTCCCTGAGAGCAACGGCAGAACACAAGGAAGAAAGGAACCCGCAGAAATCTCCGTGTCCCGAAGGCAGAGCTTTGACGGTGTCTGAAGCCGCTTGGGGATGTCTTCCGTTGTTTTCAACAGAAACAGTTACAGCAGGCTTTGGTAAAGGAGAGAAAGCTAAAACAGCTCTAATTTCCCCCTTTCCTAAAGCTCCTCTTGCTTGGCAGAAGCTCTCCATGTGTGGGAGGGCCTTTGGGACAATTCTCTCCAGGGCTGCCAGGTAGCTGTTTTCCCTGTATCTGATGAGGCTGCCTGTCAGACTCCCTCCATCCCCTCCGCCTGCCAGGTTACAGGAGGATGAACTGACATTACATGTAAAATAGCAGAGGTTAGATGTGAGACCTGGGTGCTTTCATAAGTGAGCACATTCAGCCCAGTTCCCCCGGGGGTAAAACCAATAAGGATACTGACATGGGAAACGGATGTTATCTTTGTAAGATATTCCTAAAGCATCTCTAAAAACAATTTCCACAGTAACATTTGCCTTTTCCTTTTCTACCTTGAGTACCCTCTTCTGACCATCCAGCCTCAAAGCTGAATGCAATAACAGTGGATCCAGAAGAGTAAACAAGAGAGGAAGAGAGGAGTTTAAAAAACAAAAACAAAAAAAAACCCCTGCTCTCCCGTACAGCGTTTTGAGTTAAGCGTTCAGCTGAATTGCTTAGGAAACAAGAATCCGCTTCCGGACGGCTAGGGGGAGCCCGAACACAGTTCAACTCTCTCATAAACTGAACTCATTTAAATTTCCTGTCCCGCAGCTTGAGAGCATCTTTTGAAAGTATCCCCTTTCATTGGTTCGGGCAAAAAGTCTAGGCGTCTCTGATTGGAGGATGGAAAAGTAAACGCAGCAGAATCTCCCAGATACATTCTAGGGTTGCTTAAAAAAAAAAATGGTGTTTGTATCAGACTGTCGGATGATACTGTTTCCTGCAGTTGTCCAAAGCCACACAGCAGGAGTAACCAGGAAGATCATTTCATAGCTGGATTGTAAAATTCCGGACAAATAGAGACAATTTGCAGCTGGCTTGTTTTTTCCACCTAACCCACTTAATGTTTGATCTGATGCCTTCTGTAATAGCATTTTTTAATCTTTTTCAGCGTGTGACGGGGCTTCATACTTCATTTATATATTCTTTGGGCTTTCAAATGAAAAATTTAGGTAGGTAGGAGTGAGTTTGTAACATATAAATCAATAACAATATTCCTAAAACAAGTAGGCTAGAATCAGTTCTTAAATTACCAACAGGTAGTTTGCATAATGATTTTTTGGAAGTGGGCCATCGTCCTTTAGAAATAAGAAATTTTCAGATGGCAATTAAAAATTGTCATTAAATACAGTGTACTTGATCCTAAACTGATATGCAAAATAACATAGTAGAGTTGCTTTACTAATTGTGTGAACTTTCAATAAGCCATTTAACTTGACTGATGATCACTCTTCACTTCAAAGTGAGGACACTTTGGGGTTATTTTGAGGCTTAAAGGAGAAAATGGTTATAAGGCACTTGCCACATTGCTCGGCACACATAAATGCCTGATATTCTTAGCTATCCATATCTTCATGGGAAATATACCAGATCCCATGTTCCTGACTACCTTCTCTCACCCCCTGTTGCTTTGCTAAACTGGGTGGAAGACTCCTCTCCTTAACTACTCCTTGAGGATTCTTCCAACTGTACTCCACTTACACAGCTTCAAGACCCAGTAAGCACAAGGGCTTTGGGTAGAAAGAAGAGGAGTGAGTTTGGGGTCAGGGGTAGGGGAGAGGGGAGCATCTGTCAGTGGTTCTGGTCCAGAGTAGAAAAAAGAGTATAAATACTACTTTTGAGTCCCTCAAGATTAAAGGAAGGGAAAGGCTCAGATTAGGAATCTAGGGAGAACCCAACAGCATGAAGGATTTCAGCAGAGAGAAAATCATGGCTATAGTAATGAAAAAGGCAGGAACTCCGGGAGTGCAAAGAGAAGACTGACGGGGTGAAGGGAGAAGGAATATGCTGAGTTGAGGTCTGTCATAGGATAGTGGGTAGGCAGCAACAGCATGAGTCATGTCTATGTTAACAAGCAAAGGGTAAGAAAAAGGGGCAGAGAAAGAAACTCTCTCTGTTGAGGAGCAGTTCAATCTCAACAGCAGGATGGGTAGCAAGGTAGAAACCATACTTGGACAGGTAGCTCAGATGGGGTAATTATATTACTAATTAACCAAAGCTCGCAGCCTCTGGAGATGGGGAGAAGCCATGACTTCTGTTCAGGCAAGAGAAATCAGAAAGACACCAGATCAAGGGCAAAGTGGGGGGACATAGAAAAAAGGAAGGCAGAGACCCAGCTGGAGGATGGTTCCATCAACAAAGTTTAGTGAGACCAGCTTCTCAGCCACCAGAGTGGAGAATCCCCTCTGCACCTGGAGCAGCTANGTCCCGCAGCTTGAGAGCATCTTTTGAAAGTATCCCCTTTCATTGGTTCGGGCAAAAAGTCTAGGCGTCTCTGATTGGAGGATGGAAAAGTAAACGCAGCAGAATCTCCCAGATACATTCTAGGGTTGCTTAAAAAAAAAAATGGTGTTTGTATCAGACTGTCGGATGATACTGTTTCCTGCAGTTGTCCAAAGCCACACAGCAGGAGTAACCAGGAAGATCATTTCATAGCTGGATTGTAAAATTCTGGACAAATAGAGACAATTTGCAGCTGGCTTGTTTTCTCCACCTAACCCACTTAATGTTTGATCTGATGCCTTCTGTAATAGCATTTTTTAATCTTTTTCAGCGTGTGACGGGGCTTCATACTTCATTTATATATTCTTTGGGCTTTCAAATGAAAAATTTAGGTAGGTAGGAGTGAGTTTGTAACATATAAATCAATAACAATATTCCTAAAACAAGTAGGCTAGAATCAGTTCTTAAATTACCAACAGGTAGTTTGCATAATGATTTTTTGGAAGTGGGCCATCGTCCTTTAGAAATAAGAAATTTTCAGATGGCAATTAAAAATTGTCATTAAATACAGTGTACTTGATCCTAAACTGATATGCAAAATAACATAGTAGAGTTGCTTTACTAATTGTGTGAACTTTCAATAAGCCATTTAACTTGACTGATGATCACTCTTCACTTCAAAGTGAGGACACTTTGGGGTTATTTTGAGGCTTAAAGGAGAAAATGGTTATAAGGCACTTGCCACATTGCTCGGCACACATAAATGCCTGATATTCTTAGCTATCCATATCTTCATGGGAAATATACCAGATCCCATGTTCCTGACTACCTTCTCTCACGCCCTGTTGCTTTGCTAAACTGGGTGGAAGACTCCTCTCCTTAACTACTCCTTGAGGATTCTTCCAACTGTACTCCACTTACACAGCTTCAAGACCCAGTAAGCACAAGGGCTTTGGGTAGAAAGAAGAGGAGTGAGTTTGGGGTCAGGGGTAGGGGAGAGGGGAGCATCTGTCAGTGGTTCTGGTCCAGAGTAGAAAAAAGAGTATAAATACTACTTTTGAGTCCCTCAAGATTAAAGGAAGGGAAAGGCTCAGATTAGGAATCTAGGGAGAACCCAACAGCATGAAGGATTTCAGCAGAGAGAAAATCATGGCTATAGTAATGAAAAAGGCAGGAACTCCGGGAGTGCAAAGAGAAGACTGACGGGGTGAAGGGAGAAGGAATATGCTGAGTTGAGGTCTGTCATAGGATAGTGGGTAGGCAGCAACAGCATGAGTCATGTCTATGTTAACAAGCAAAGGGTAAGAAAAAGGGGCAGAGAAAGAAACTCTCTCTGTTGAGGAGCAGTTCAATCTCAACAGCAGGATGGGTAGCAAGGTAGAAACCATACTTGGACAGGTAGCTCAGATGGGGTAATTATATTACTAATTAACCAAAGCTCGCAGCCTCTGGAGATGGGGAGAAGCCATGACTTCTGTTCAGGCAAGAGAAATCAGAAAGACACCAGATCAAGGGCAAAGTGGGGGGACATAGAAAAAAGGAAGGCAGAGACCCAGCTGGAGGATGGTTCCATCAACAAAGTTTAGTGAGACCAGCTTCTCAGCCACCAGAGTGGAGAATCCCCTCTGCACCTGGAGCAGCTAGAGCATCCTCAGCCCTTTCCCTTTATTTCCCCATTGGAGACTTGAAGGTCAGGCTTAATGTTTCTGGCCTGGCTTTACACCACTGTTGCTGTACTCAGTGAAGTGCCTAAAGACAGGTTGACCGTACTTGGGTAGATCATATTTTCCCTCAATCCTGTGAGTAAAGCTTCCCTGAAGTCTTTTACCCACTTGTCTTCTTCTAGAAATGCATACTCTCATGGAGTAGAGACTAGACTTTAGCAAGAAGCTAGGCCCAAGGTTCATGTCTCTAGTGAAACCTTCTACGACAAGGCATGAGGGCTGGACCTACTTAGTGCAGAGACAAAGGACTCCATCCCTGAACAGGGATATCTGTCCTGTGAAGATTTCCCTGTTAGTCAGAGTTTACATTGCTGAGCACCTTAAATGTCGGTCTGGTAATTTAATAGAACATATAGTAAAACATTCCTAGTACTTCCAAACTTAAAATCATAAAAGCTAAGAGGACATGCTTTGCTTAACACAAAGAAAAACTTTCCTAGACCTAGATCCCATGTATTTGTGAGTAAGGAAAGTCTATTTGATTTCAATTCTGTCATATTTCGTGATATGATCACAAAGATAGACTGTGCACCGGTGCCTAGAACAGCACCTGCATGAAAGAGGAATGGGTTTTCACACTTTATATATGATGTGTGATGCAATTTGTCATCTTGGGGAAAAAAAAAACCAAAATAGCAATAAACAAATTTCACAAACATTTTTATTGTTATGATTTTAAAGGGCTAGTGAAAATTACTAAGATATGTGATTTCTCTGAGGAAGATTACTACCTCTGGAATTACATGCTTAAATAATGTGCCCCTTAGTATTCTGAAGATTTTTCCAAGACACAGAAATATTCATTCACTGAACACCTCACTGTGTCTGTCTTCCTCTTTATAAAATGAAAACTGCTATTCAAACGCACAAAGTTGCTGAGAGAACTAACTAAATGCCAAGGACAGGAGGGAAAAGTGTTTAAATGGATACGTATGCAATTTTGTTCAAATTTAACATGTTTAGTTATATATATTTATATACACTTAACATATGTAGTGCTGGGAAAGATTGAAGGCGGGAGGAGAAGGGGACGACAGAGGATAAGATGGTTAGATGGCATCACTGACTCAATGGACATGAGCTTGAGTAAACTCTGGGAGTTGGTGATGGATAGGGAGGCCCGGCGTGCTGCAGTTTATGGGGTCGCAAAGAGTCAGACATGGCTGATCGACTGAACTGAACTGAATATATTTAGTTATATATAATTGTATTTAAATTTAATTTCTATATCTACCATTGCTTTTTTCTAGCGTATTGGGAGTACAATATATGGAATATATGTATATGGAAGTGGGACTAACTAACATAGGCTTTAATTTGACATCTCATTGCTGTGTGCTTGGTTAAGCTACTAACCTTTTCTGAACCTTGGTTTTTAGGAAGCCCTGATGTGAAAATTCATATGAAAACACTGTGTAAACAACAAAGCATTTTATAAATGTCTGTTTTGCTAGAACCTAAAAGGATCCTGGAGCAAAAAAACATATAGTTTAAACACATTAAGCCACAGGGGGATTTCTTTTTAGCTTACAGATGCCTAATTTAGATTCCAAAGATTAGAATATAGAGGTATTCCAAAGAAAAAGTGTTAGGCTTGAAGTAACAAATAAGGACATAGATTATATATGTTAGAAACATGTTAAGTATCTTCTCTTTCCACCCAAAGAACAAGCAAAGACTTAAAGACTTTTAAATTCACAGGGGAGGGAAAAAAATAAAGGAATGGAAAGAAAAGGCCACCAGTAACACATGTTATGAGGTGTATCTTTATAGGAATCCATTTTCTATTGCAGTAGCATGGCTGATGACTGCCATGGACAGGAGATGCCTGTGCCTGACTTTACTTTTCTTCTCTGAATAGAGTTCCTGGACTCAGACTCTGCCATAGAGCCATGGTAAACAGTGCCCCGCCACTATCTCTCCTCTCCACTCCTTCCCTTTCAGATTGCCCTTCCTTTTGCCTCCTTTGTAGAGGGCAAAAACTTGTGACTGGTACAGGCACATCAAGAGGTCCTCTGATTTCAGGGGTAATTTATCCACTGGGGGCTTCCCAGGTGGTAAAAGAATCTGCCTGTCAATCCAGGACACATAAGAAATTGGATCTCTGGGTCCAGAAGATCCCCTGGAGAAGGACATGGCAACCCACTCCAGTATTCTTGCCTGGAGAATCTCTATGGACAAAGGAGCCTGATGGGCTATAGTCCATGGAGTTGCAAGGAGTTGGATGGGACTGAAGCGACTTAGCATGCATGCATACCTGTTTGACTTGTGTGCAGTCTCTCCAACACTCCTAAGAATCCTAAAGGACTCCAAGAAGTTAAAAGCTTTCCTTAAGGTGACACAGCCGGTGAGAGAACCAGGGTTGACATTTGAACCTGGTTGGCTTCAGTGACTCTGTGTGTGTGTTAATAGCTCCGTTGCGGCCAACTCTTTGAGACCCCATGGACGTAGCTTTCCAGTGTACTGTCTGAGACAGCAAGGAATGTATACTTTCCCAAAGAGCTTAGGAAGAGCGTTCTAGGGGTATGGAATTTGATGTAAGGAAAGAAGGCACAAAGGGGACAACCAGGGAAGTGTGAGGAGGTTGACAGTCCCTTCCCCACATCACTTGTTTTTCTAGAACACCAGCTCAGGCAATGCAAGGAAAAGAGCAGACTTGCAAAAGAACCCATTAGGCTGATAGGCCTACAGAGAAAATGACAAGAGCTACTCTGTGGAAGAAGGAGTGAATATCAAAGGGTTGCCTCTGACTAGAACAAGTCAGATCTGCAGTTAGAACCAGAGTGGGAGGAATGAGCTGCCCTACCCCCGACAACCGGCCCCTGACAGCTGCAGTAGGCACATCCTTTACCCTCATGGTCACCCTGACCTCAGGGCTAGATTTGTATTCAATCTCAGCTTGCTGCACTCAGGAAACCTTTTTACCCTTTTAGCATTCTCTGTAATGTCTTTCTACATTTATATAACAAACTATAACTCATGTCCTGGTCACTTTTTAGAGGATGTTACTGTAGTCATCTCCTTCCCTTTTGCCACACATGCCCTGCCTGTGTGACACCTACCTACCTTCCTTCCTTCCTTCCTCCCTTCTTCCTTCTCTCACTTTCTTTCTCAAATGTTAACTGAGCTTCTTCTGTGGGCACTGTGGTAGACACTGGCTCTGCCAAACCTATAGAGTTCCCTATGTTAGTCACTCAGCTATGTCTGACTCTGCAAACCCTGTGAATTGGGGCCTACCAGGCTCCTCTGTCTTTGGAATTCTCCAGGCAAGAATACTGAAGTGGGCTGGCATTCCCCTCTCCAGGGGATCTTCCCAACCCAGGGATAGAACCCAGTTCTTCTGCACTGTGGGCAGATTCTTTACCATCTGAGCCTCCAGGAAAATCCATATGGTTTTCATGACACTTGCATTTCCACTGTTCTCCTGTTTTCCTGTTTTCTTTTTAAACATGATTTTTAAATGAATCCTTTTGGCCAAATGCTGGAATCAGATTCTTTTCCCTTCATTGTCTTTGGAGGAGACAGTCTTTTTTTTTTTTTTTTTTTTAATACAGCTTTTCTAATAAGTCAAACAAAAATGTGCATTCAAGAAGTTTTTTTTTTTTTTCCTTATCTTTTTGAGGTGTCCTTAACATGAACATGGTCATTAAGGAATTCATAACTGTACTTCATTTATTATATCACCTCCTTGAAACTATAAGTAAAATTTTGTTTATGTAAGTGTAGATAATTTTTTCTGAAAATAGTTTTCATCAGATTTTCAAAGGAGTCTATAACCTACAAATAGATAAGAACAACTCTCTGTATAGGTGTTACCATGAGGCTGCCTCTCATACATCATTTGATTCCATGATGATCATAATTGTGATGGACACAAATGGAGACTATTATCACTGAGGATGACTTGATGGTACATTTCAAAGTTTGACTTGTCTCAACATGATACAAAAGGAATTGGAATTACTCACAAGAAGGAGTCAACATAAAATTTAATTTATGATGTATCTTCTATTTCAAATGAAATCATTGAAACTATATTCAATATAGAGCATTTTGATGCATTCACATAGCAGATTAAAAAAGATAAAACACATCTTTATGGGATCACTGGGGGAAAAATGTTTTGAAAGAACAAAAAAGAGCAATACATTTTTTTTTAATACATATGTTTTTTAAGTCAGCTTTGCTTAGTACAGCCCTATAGACATGAGGAGCTGGACTCTTGCACAATGGGATCTGATTTAGAGTTGATTTTACTATACAGAGTAATAGTTCAGTGGTTTAACATGCCAAAATAATCCTCTCTGCATTTATACACAAGAAGTTTATAGCCTATTCTTGCCTTGTCTGTACAGTGGGGTATAAGAAGCCTTCAGGCTGAAAGAGTTAGCTGGCCATATCCTAGAAGGAAATTCTGCAGGTGACATCCACTTACTTGAGCATTCCTGACTCTTCACCCTTTTACCATAGTGACATCAGACCAGCTCAGTCCAAATGAGTAAGAAACAGGATTAAGAGTTCTACACACTTGGACTTCCCTGGTGTAGTGGTTAAGAATATGCCTTCCAATTCAGGGAAGAGGATTTTGATTCCTGGTCCAGAAAGATTTAACATGCCTGAGAGCAACTAAGCCCAAATGCCACAACTACTAAAGCCCATGTGCCCCAGAGTCTGTGCCCTACAACATGAAAAGCCTCTGCAATGTGAAGCCTGCTTACAATAGCTAGAGAATAGTTCCTGCTCACCACAACTAGAGAAAGCCATGCAGCAACAAAGACCCAGCACTGTCAAAAATAGAGTTCTCAGTCCTTGATGTTCATTAAATAAAAATTAAATCCTTCATCAAATCATTCTCACACTTGACATTTCAGGTGGCAACACTAGGTTAATTATTCTAAAAACTAGATTAAGGTGCAATAGGCATTGGAAATACCAGCCTCGTTGCATTGGCAGCATATGGAAAAATGAAACTGAGAAGCTTATAGAAAACAAACAAAAATCATCATATCAGTCAATCCATTCCGTACTTCAAACAACGAAGGTGTATGTGACCCACACTAAGCTATGTATCTAAGTAAAAAGGAAACCTGTGTATGTCCTCAGTTGCTTCAGTTATGTTCAACTCTTTGGGACCCCAGTATCCAGGCAAGAATACTGGAGTGGGTTGCCATGCCCTCCTCCAGGGTATCTTTCTGACCAGGGATCGAACTCACATCTTTTAAGTCTCCTGCATTGGCAGGCAGGTTCTTTACCACTAGTGCCACCTGGGAAGCCTGAAAAATAAAACCTATGTTCACACAAAAACACTTTACCCTAATGTTTATAGCAGCTTTACCTATACCACCCCACAAAGGAAATAAGCCTGACTGTCCTTTTACTTGGGCATGGATAAACAAACGATAGTACATCCATACCATGGGATACTAAGAAATAAAAGTGAACAAGGTATTGATGCATGTTACAGCACGGATGGATCTCAGCTTCATTGTGGGAATTAAAAGAAGTCAGAGTCAAAGGCCAAATATTGCACCATTCCATCGATGTGGCATTCTGACAAAGGCAGATTATCAGGACGGAGAACAGATTAGTCATTGCCAGAGGTAAAGAATAGAGAAGCCTTAACTACAAAGGATTAATGCAAAAATGTGTGTGTGTGTGTGTATACATGTGTGTATTTGTGAAGGGGAAAGGGCCATGGAACAATTCCACATCTTGCCTGTAAGTGGTGTTACATGACTCTCCATCTGTCCTAACACAGAGAATTGTACACCAAAAGGAGTGGATCTCATTGCATACATACTGAAAAGTAAATGTTGTAGAAAAGGATGGTAATAAGACAGTCCAAGTTCAGAAGCAATTCAATTCTATTGTGGTTTTTTTTTGGGGGGGGGCACTGTGAGGAGATCAGAGATGGAAAAGCAAACAACACATTATCAAAATTCAAAATCCTTTCCCTTGACCTTAAACATCGCAAACTAATGACCAAAGCAAGCTTGTTGGGAGAAATGGAAAAAAAAAAAAAAAAAAAGAAAGAAAACTTTAGTAGCTATAGGAGAGGTATGTGTGATTTAAAGAAAGAGGAAAATCTATTATTAGTGGAATATATTTTCCTGCCCTGGTCACTTTTGTCAGAAATGTATCCTCATAGCTGTGCCTTTTGCCAATAAAACAAATTCAGCTCTCCCAAAGTGAAGGAGGCTTCTTCTGGGGGGTTGCTCAGGCTGCCCCTGGTGTTTTTCCATTCTGATGTACTGTGTGAGACTGGTGGGCATCATGCCCCTCTCCTCCCTTCTACATCACCTCAACCACTGCTACTCATGGTGGATCAGTACACCTGCAGGAAAAGGGAAGGATGGCAAAGACATCCTCCTCCAAACAGTTCATGGTTTGGGGGGTATCATGAGCTATCCACTGAAATAGATGGCTTTTAGGGACTACAGAAGGGGCAAGGTTTATTTCTTTATCTCTGATGGATATATAGAATTGATAGTTTAAAAAATAACTAAACCGCACTTCTTGTAGGCTTTCTTTCTTTCTTTTTTTTTTTCCTTTTCTGCTTTCTCCATCCCCTGGGAGCCAACTGAGCAGCTCCCTCCCTGCCTTATCTCACTGACTACAGTAATGAGCTCCAGGGGGACCTCGATACTGCCTTTGAAGTAACACGTTTCTCTGAATACACTTTGAAATTTCTCTGTACATTGTTTGTTTCTTGTTTGCTCTGACTGTCTCCTTGTAGGTGGGTCTGACAGCTGTTGGAGGGAGGGGCGGTCCAGCATGACAGGTCTGGAATGTGTAAATTGAACAACAACAACAATACAAACACAAACAAAACAAGAAAGCAAAAAGAAGAAAACACACACAAATCCCTTCCAGCCTACTGCCAGAGCAGGAATGGAAGCCCAAGAACCAGTGGAGCAGAAGCATCCTGTTGGCTGCGGGCAGAGAAAGACAGCCAAGGACAGGCACAGCTGGGCGGCTTGAAAACTGTCACAGAGGAAATGGTCTGCTGGAGACAGCTTCTTGTGGGGACAGCTGAGAGACAGCCCAGGGGAGGGGCAGAGAGGGAGAGGGACTCTGCCCTCCTCTCCTTGGGATTTCAGTGCACAAAGACCCTGCATCTGAAATAGTTGAGCATCCTGCACACCGAGCAGGGGGAATACACGGCACAACCATTTTAATCTTATAGCTTCCACACTGCAAAGACCTAAAGCAGGTTTTGGAGATTTGGGGAAAGGAGGTTAGATTTAGCATTTAGGAGACAAGGAGGGGATAAAAAAGATACACAGTATAAGGAGAAAACCTGGTCTAGACCCTTGATTTAGCCTAGCATTCATAGTCTGAATGAAAGAATTAAATTTCCATTTACGGAGAATTTATCAGCCACTATTTCCAACTAACTGGATTGCAACTTGACAGTGTATAGTAGTGGGAACAGAGAGAAAACCAGATTGCTCTAGTCCTTGAAACAGGAAGAGAACCATCCCTGGCCCAGAAATTCAGTATAGAAGGGAAAACCAGACTGATAAAGTCAATTCAATATTCTTGGACTTCATTTTTATGAAAATACTTGAGAAGACCATGAGATCTGGAAATACAGGCTGGAGGCCGAGCATATCCAGGGAAACTTGTTTTGCTTCAGCAGAATAGCAAAAGGTAGGTAGAATAAAACTCGCCCAGCTGTGAGGACACTTGAAACTTTCAGTATGGTCTCGCTTCCGCTTCTCTGGGCTCCTTCTGAACTTGTGCCTCTCTTGTTTTTTGTTTTTAGTTTATTTTTTAGTTGGAGGAAAATTGCTGTACAACGTTGTGTTGGTATCTGCCAAACAACAACACAACTCAGTTATAATTGTGCATACATCCCCACCCTCTTCAACCTTCCTTCCCTGCCCCATCTCACTCCTCTAGGTTATCACAGAGCACCAGGCGGAGCTCCTTGTTACATAACAACTTCCCACTAGCTATATATTTGACACATGATAGGCATCCCACTCTAGTACTCTTGCCTGGAAAATCCCGTGGACAGAGGAGCCTGGAAGGCTGCTGTCCATGGGGTTGCTGAGGGTCAGACACGACT
This sequence comes from Raphicerus campestris, assembly GCA_006410735.1. Lineage (NCBI taxonomy): Eukaryota > Metazoa > Chordata > Mammalia > Artiodactyla > Bovidae > Raphicerus > Raphicerus campestris. The sequence continues at coordinate 136,964 of SJYW01014153.1, forward strand.
GAGCGACTTCACTTTCACTTTTCACTTTCATGCATTGGAGAAGAAAATGGCAACCTACTCCAGTGTTCTTGCCTGGAGAATCCCAGGGACGGGGGAGCCTGGTGGGCTGGGGTCTATGGGGTCGCACAGAGTCGGACACAACTGAAGCGACTTAGCAGCAGCAGCAATGCATATATATCAGCGCCACTTTCTCAGTTCATCACCCTCTCCTTCCCCTGCTGTTTACAAGTCTGTTCTCTATATTTGCATCTCCATTCCTTTCCTGCAAATAGGCACATCAGTACCATTTTTCTAGATTTCATATATGTACATTAATACATGGTATTTGTTTTTTTCTTTCTGACTTATATCACTCTATACAACAGTGCCTGTGGTTTTATAATCACAACTCAAACTACTGTGTGAACAACAGACTTATAATTTCCTTGACTCTCTTGCCTTACATACTTAGTAAAATTTTAGTCATCTTTGACTCTTCTGGCTTCTCTTTCCTGTCCTCCAGGTCTAATCAGTCTCTGAGTCATGTTTTTTCTTCTTTTGTGAGATATTTTATCTTAGTCCTTACCTTCTTCTTACTGCTTCAAGTACCTATCATCACCTAGCTAAATTCTGGAAGTGAAATGAAAGTCACTCAGTCATGCCCAGCTCTTTGCAACCCCATTGACTATACAGCCCATGGAATTCTCCAGGCCAGAATACTGGAGTGGGTAGCCATTCCCTTCTCCAGAGGATAATCCTGACTCAGGAATCAAACCAGGGTCTCCTGCATTGCAGGTGGATTCTTTACCAGCTGAGAGGCTTATGAATAAAAGAAAAGCAAGAAAGAAAAAGTCAAGACTCTCCTGTAGGTGAATTTGTTCCTTGAACTGTGATGGACTGAAACACTGAGGGAGCAATTTCAATTGTGTCCTTCATCTTCTCTTTTTTCTCCCCCTCCCTCTTCTGTGTGGGCTGATCTTTGTCTGCCTGTGTTTTATTGGTCCTGGGATCATAGGTTAGAGCTGAGAGCTGCTAAAGCCTCATTAGGGTAAAAAACAGATAAGAAAACCAGATTCTGTTTCAGCTTACATGGAATATTCACAAAAGTTAAAACTGCCCCTGTCCAGAGATCCATCAATTTCAGTGATTCAACATCCAAATATGTTCTCTAATCATACTGCAAGGAAATTAGAAAAGCAATAATGAAAAAGAGCCAAAGATATCTCCTGTGTCTTGAAACTAAAATGCTTGCTATTAAATTACTTTTGGGTTAATGCAGAAATTGTCAGGGAAGTTATGAAATATAAGCGAATGACAATGATATCACCACATATGAAAGCTGGCAGGGCACAACTAAAGCAGAACTTGAGGAAAATGCGTAGTTTTAAAAACATTTATCAAAAAAGAAGAAGAAATAGACTGAAATAAAACAAGCCATGATTCTACTTGATTCACAGGGAAAAGAACAGATCAAATTGAAATCAGGAGACAATTATTGAAGAAAAAGGCAGAAATTAAGAAACACAGAACAAAAAATGCAAGAATAAATATTGCTCAAATCTAAATCTAACTCTTTTGAGACTAGCTAGACAAACCTCTGATAAGATTTGTTCAAGGAAAAAGGAAAAATTTTCAATCAAACAAAATATAGAATACAAAGTTGGACACAGCCAAAAATAAAACAGTGACCAACAAAAGAAAGAACGTTGCAACCAGTACTTCACTAATACATGTGAAAATGAATGAGATATGTACCTGAAAAAACATAGAAATTACAGTGGCAGATTGCATTTTTCATAAATGTCTACACGTACTTTCAGAATCTTGACACTTTCTCATCTGAAATGAAATTCATTCCCCATCCCTTTGGGCCTGGGCAGGCATGTAACTGCTCTGACCCACAGAGTGTGGCTATATCTGGAAAACGGTGTGATTTCCAATGCCATGTCTTTCTCCACTCTGGGAAAACCAGCCATCATGAGGAAAGCCTAAATTAGCTGACATAGGAAGACACCATGACAAGACCAGATGGAGAGGTCCACAGGGAAAGGAACCCAGGCTTTCACAGAAAGCTGGCATCAACAGTCAGATGTGTGAATAAATGAACCTCCAGATGATTTTAGCTTCTAAACTTCCATTCTTTCAGCTTCAGGAACATCTCACTCGGCAACAAGCCACCCCACTATACTCCTGTCTCAATTTCTGACCCTCATAATCTGTGAGGATAAACAATTATTGTTTTCACCACTAGGTTTCAATGCAATTTTTAACACAGCCATAGTAACTGAAACAACTGCTAGATTTGGAATAGAAATTAGAAAGTTGATCATTCAGGTAATTGGAGGCATTCTGCTACCTCTATTTTAGGAAGATCAAAATTTTGAAGAAAAGCTCATTCCTATTTTACACAAATTGCTTAAGAAAATAGACCAAACTCTATAGAGTCACTCCCAATAAACATACCACCATTATCAGCAGAATTATTTCAAAGAAATGCAATAAATTTATTCTAAAGATGTATACAAAAAATAAAAATCATAGATCACTAAGTCCACTTTCAAAAAATAGATCAGAGAAAAATCTTATAAGCATTGATATATATTATAAAGCTATGGTAATGAAAATATTATAAAATTGTCACAAAATTAACTAAATAAAACAGAATAAAGGGCTTATTACAAACAGATCTATGTATATATAGGAACTATGTAAATGATAAAATAGTAATACAAATCTATAAAGGAATAATTATGTGAAAGATATTTGGGGAAAAATAGGTTCATTAAATGGAGACAATAAAGCTGAAAATCTACCTTCTGCATAGATACAAAGGTAAATTCCAAGCAGATTTATAATTTATGTGAAAACTAAAGCAATTGTGCTAACAAAAGAAATCAAATATATTTGTTACCTTGGGGGTAGGAACATAATTTTAAACAAGACTCAGAAAACACAAACTATAAAGCAAATAATAAAATAATTATTGGCTTTGACTACACTGGAAATTAAGTATTTATGTTCATTGTAGATTACTGCTGATAAAATTGAATGATGACATGTGTTGAGAGGATATTTGAAATCTTAAAAGGATTAATATCAAGAAAATGTAAGAAAATTCCTATAAATCCACTAGATCAAGGCAAAGAACTCAAAAGAAAAAGGGCAGAGAATTCAAAGTAAAGTTCACAAAAAGAAAGAAAAAAATGCACAGCAAAATTATAATTAATCAGAAAATATATAAATTAAAATTNATTGTGCTAACAAAAGAAATCAAATATATTTGTTACCTTGGGGGTAGGAACATAATTTTAAACAAGACTCAGAAAACACAAACTATAAAGCAAATAATAAAATAATTATTGGCTTTGACTACACTGGAAATTAAGTATTTATGTTCATTGTAGATTACTGCTGATAAAATTGAATGATGACATGTGTTGAGAGGATATTTGAAATCTTAAAAGGATTAATATCAAGAAAATGTAAGAAAATTCCTATAAATCCACTAGATCAAGGCAAAGAACTCAAAAGAAAAAGGGCAGAGAATTCAAAGTAAAGTTCACAAAAAGAAAGAAAAAAATGCACAGCAAAATTATAATTAATCAGAAAATATATAAATTAAAATTTCCTTGAGATACCACTTTACTCCAATCTGGAAAGGAATTAAAAAAAAAAAAAAGCTGACTTAAAACTCAGTATTCAAAAAAGTAGATCATGGCATCTGGTCCCATTGCTTCATGGCAAATAGATGGAGAAAAAAATGGAAACAGTGGCAGATTTTATTTTCTTGGGCTCCAAAATCACTGTGGATGGTAACTGCAGCCATGAAATTAAAAGACGATCATTCCCTGGAATAAAAGTTATGACAAGGACTTCCCTGGTGGTCCAGTGACTAAGACTCCAAGCTCCCAATTCAGGGGGCCCAGATTTGATCCCTGGTCAGGAAACCATCACTTCATGGGAAATAGATGGGGAAACAGGGGAAACAGTGTCAGACTTTATTTTGGGGGGCTCCAAAATCACTGCAGATGGTGACTGCAGCCATGAAATTAGAAGACGCTTACTCCTTGGAAGAAAAGTCATGACCAACCTAGATAGCATATTCAAAAGCAGAGACATTACTTTGCCAACTAAGGTCTGTCTGGTCAAGGCTATGGTTTTTCCTGTGGTCATGTATGGATGTGAGAGTTGGACAGTGAAGAAGGCTGAGCTCTGAAGAATTGATGCTTTTGAACTGTGGTGTTGGAGAAGACTCTTGAGAGTCCCTTAGACTGCAAGGAGATCCAACCAGTCTATTCTGAAGGAGATCAACCTTGGGATTTCTTTGGAAGGGATGATGCTAAAGCTGAAACTCCAGTACTTTAGCCACCTCATGCAAAGAGTTGACTCATTGGAAACGACTCTGATGCTGGGAGGGATTGGGGGCAGGAGGAGAAGGGGACGACAGAGGATGAGATGGCTGGATGGCATCACGGACTCGATGACGTGAATCTGAGTGAACTCCAGGAGTTGGTGATGGACAGGGAGGCCTGGCGTGCTGCGATTCATGGGGTCGCAAAGAGTCGGACACCACTGAGTGACTGAACTGAACTGAACTGAACTGAGGAAACCATATCCCAGGAGCTACAACTAAGAGTCTGTATGCCACAACTAAAAGATTTGGTGTGCTGCAATAAAGATCTTGTGTGCCACAACTAAGATATATCACAGCCAAATAAATAAATAAATTAGGGGGAAAAAAAAGCTATTTACAAACCTAGACAGTATATTTAAAATCATGGATGTCATTTTGCCAACAAAGGTCTGTCTAGTCAAAGCTATGGTTTTCTCGTAGTTATGTATGGATGTGAGAGTTGGACCATAAAGAAGGTTGAGCACCAAAGAATTGATGCTTTCATACTGTGGTGCTGGAGAAGACTCTCGAGAGTCCTTTGGACTGCAAGAAGATCAAACTAGTCAATCACAAAGGAAATCCTGAATGTTCATAGAAAGGACTGATGATAAAACTGAAGCTCTAATACTTTTGGCTATCTGATGCGAAGAGCCAACTCGTTGGAAAAGACCCTAAGGCAGGGAAAGATTGAAGGCAGGAAGAGGAAGAGACCACAGAGGGCGAGATGGATGGATGGTATCATTGACTCAGTGCACATGAATTTGTACAAACTCTGGGAAGACAGTGAAGGACAGGGAAGCCTGGCATGCTGCAGTCCATGGGGTTGCAAAGAGCAGGACATGACTGAACAACTGAATGACAGCCACCACTTTCTACCAATCTGTCAAAAAAATGAAAGGTGGATAATAAAAAATGTTATAAGAATATAAGGAAATGGGATTTCATTGGTAGAAATGTATAAAATAGTTCAGGAAAACTAGATCAATCTGGCAGAATATAATACATTTATGCATGAGTTGAACTGAGGAAGCTTATTTATTATCCCAATACTGGGTCTGAAGGGAAAGAGTCTGCCTGCAATGCAGGAGACCTGGGTTCAATCCCTGAATCAGGAAGATTCCCTGGAGAAGGGAATGGCTACCCACTCCAATATTCTTGTCTGGAGAATTCTGTGGACAGAGGAGCCAGGTGAACAACAATCCATGGAGTTGCAAAAAGGCAGACATTACTGAGCAACTAACAGTCATCATCAGTATCATGAATAGAGGAAGTTCATTTATCCCACTATTGGATATATACTTTAGCACAGCAGCCTTCAAAAGAGGTACCTCTGAAAGTACAAAAAGAACTACACAAGGATGTATGCAACATAAATAATTTTTGTTGTTGTTCAGTCATTCAGTCATGTCCAGCTCTTTGTGACCTCCATGGAGTGCAGCATGCTAGGCTCCCTTGTCCTTCACTATAAACCAGAGTTTGCTCAAACTCATGTCCATTGAGTTGGTGATGCCATCCAATCATCTCATCCTCTGTTGCCCCCGCCTCCTTCTGCCCTCAGTCTTTCCCAGCATCAGAGTCTTTTCCAGTGAGTCAGCTCTTTGCATCAGGTAGCCAAAGTATTGGGAGTTTCAGCATCAGCATGGGTCCTTCCAATGAAAATTCAGCATTGATTTAATTTTAAGTGAATCAATTTTCTGATCCTCAGATTTCTTGTAGTCTTGAATTTATCTGTTGGTTTTCTTCTATCCCATTATTTCTTTGGTTATTGCTCTTCTTTCACTTTAAGAAGAAAGGCTCATGTCTCACCCAACCAGAGTCTTACTATGGGACATTTGCTTTATTAAAAAAAATCTTAATTCAAACAAAGGAACAATGTGAAATCTGTAGAGTGATGTATTAAATTAGAAACTGGATATTTTGGTCAATGTTGGGATATTCTGAACTTAAATATATTGAAGAGTGTGGCAGAGGTGAAAAAACATAATTCTTTATATGACCTCATTTTTTCTACCTTGACTACCTCCAAAGAAAGCATGAATTCTGAGGAAGGGTCTGATGGCATAGCAAATCTAACAAAGTGATGCTAAAAAAGTTGATGGTGCCTCATGTCATCCAAGTAAATATAGTACACAAAGGATGATTCTATGCCTTTCTTAAAAGTATAATCTTAAAAATTATAATATTCAAAACCTGTAAGAACTATGATGGATAATTTTGATCTGATATGAAAGAGTCCCTCTCTGCCTATTTATTATTCCGTTATGAGAAAGGCCCAGGGAAATCCTTTTATTCACCCTGTTTAGTTTCTGCCTCAGCTGAATATTTTGCATGATTTGAAGAAAAGGGAGAAACTGCTACCTCAATTTCTCACAGATTAACCTTACATCTTTAAATTTAAAAAAACAAAAAAAAATATATATATATATGAGAGGTGGTTTATATGTTTTGAACATTTATTTAGATCCCTAAACATTTTAATGAACTTTTATGAAGTTTATATGCTATACTAAAGCATTAAAGACTTAAAGACATATGATTGCAGAGTTAAGAAAAAATTTACATTTTAATTTATATACAAATTTTTGTTGCAGAGGGTTATGATAGGATGATTAACACCCTTTCAAATGTAAAACTGTATTTCATTAGAATAAAATTATGTGAGGGAAGTAAAATGGGAAAAAAGTTCAAGGAGACAAAAGAACAATATAGAAATTGTTGATAGTTAAAGGTTTTATTTAGGTATTTTTACTCTAATGAATTTTTACTCTAGTGAATGACAAAACTCTATACTGTGTCCAGACTATTGCCTCTATATATCACTTATGTATTGGCTAAAAACCAAACAAAATAACAACAAAAAAACTGCTCTTTTAGGAAGATGGTTGATTCCACAGAACAAGGCATTTATGACTTTTGCCACAGCTGAAAGAAACGTCATCAAAGACTGCTTGGGTCTTAAAAAGGACACAAACATTAGCTTAGCAAGTTGCCATGGCCCAAACTGGGAAATTCTGAGCCTCACATGAATAAAATAATAACGATGACTGCAATAGACTGAAACATATATTAAAGTCCAGAGGTTCATACTGATTTAAAAAAAAAAAAACTTCATTGATAATCCTTAAAGGTTGCTAGGGCAACATCTCATTATTCTGAAAACTGATTAAGGGAAAAGATCAAGTATTTGTCTTGCTTTTCCCACAGAAGCTGTTTTTCAGAGTTACCAAAGAGTTGATAAGGAAAAGTGGTTTGTTTTTTTTTTTTAAACAGGAAACCACAGATAATAAATGCAGAAAGAAGGAAAGAATTAGAAAGTCAGAATTTAGTAAACTTAAACCACCAGATCATAGATAATTGGGAAAACCATTTGATGGCTTATGGTAAGTTTTAATAGATAGAGCAGGCTACCAACACTTGAACCCACAGATGAATCTTGACAGCACTAATAATAGGACCACCTGCTATTAGGTACCTCCTGAAATTAACAATCTTTAATTAATCCACTAGATCGAACTTTCAATTTCTAGGAAATGTGAAGAAAAGAATGGTTTAAATAAGACCATAAAGACATAACTGTGAAAAATGAAGAGCTAATTTTGCTGGGACATTTTGGGGAATATTTTCTTTCATAATAAAATGAGATAAAGTGCTCCCTTCATGCCTTGGTCTACATTCCTGCTTGCATGACTTTGCCTAATGTCATAAAAGAATGTGATGGCAGAAACTGCAGCAGCCATTCTGTGAGTAGGAAGAGGCTTTATCTGAAGGTGACAGAAAAAGCTGGAGGTTGTACTCTGCAGACACAAAACCAAGAGTGTTTAGGATCGACATCTGTGAAAGGAAATTGGAGGAAGCTATTTCTGGAAGAAACCACACTCTAATCAGGTCTGATAGAGTCTCAGCTGAAATACAGTGAGTTCTTGAATATGGCATTTCCAGTGTCCTGTGGACCTTACCTTTAAATCCCAAGCCCAGCCTTGCTCAGTCACTAGAGCCAAGACTCCCTGAGAAGAGCTGGCTCCCTACAGCTCAGGCTGACCGTGAAGACGCTGAAAGAGAGCAGCTCTCTGTGTTCCATACAGCTGGGCTGCAGGACCTTCCTAAAGGGGAAATTTCCCCTGTGTCCAGTAGAAGAACCTCAGCTCTTTGAGGCTATTGTTGAATCTCTGAACAAGTCAAGAGAGGTGGGGTAGCGCAGGAGCATTTGAGGAACAGGATATACCCTGCCCCGGGCTTGTTGCGAAGGCTAGGTGTGGTCAGAGTAAACAGCAAACAAGCTTCTAATCCCAAAGGTTGTATTATTTAGTCACTAAATTATGTCTGACTCTTCGTGACCCCATGACCTGTAGCCCATCAGGCTCCTCTGTCTGTGGGATTTCCCAGGCAAGAATATCGGAGTAGGCTGCCTTCTCCAGAGGAACTTCCTGATCCAGGGATTGAATCTATTTCTCCTGCATTGCAATCAGATTCTTTACTGCTGAGTCACCAGGGAAGCCAGTAATCCCAAAGGGCCTTCCCTATATTTACTTGCTAAGTGCTTAAAATCATATCATACATTTTTAAGGTCCAATGGGGAACCAGTGAAAGAGTTTTAAGTGGGAAGTCAGACTAGATTTTCAGGTTTGATATTTTGCCGACTAAAAATTTGAGTGCTTCAATGCTTAGGATAAGTGGAGCAGGTAAGAGATACAGTAGCATGCCTTGAATAGTGGCACTGAAAATGGAAATTAGTAAATGTAGCTTCAGCCATGTTTATGTTTTACCTAGTAGCTGACTGAGGGTGCAGACATAGTGAGATAAGATTTTCCAGGAGAGAAATAATAGGAGTTGGGGGTGAGCCTGAAACAGGGTACTTAAAAAAGAAAATTTAGTCAGAGGGGTTACTGGGTTGAGTAATAATCACAATTACTTCCTATTCAATATTACTTTTCCAAAATGCTAGAAAAATTGCATGTGAAGGTATCAGTTCAGTTCAGTTGCTCAGTTGTGTCCGACTCTTTGTGACCCCATGGCCTGCAGCACGTTAGCCTTCCCTGTGCATCACCAACTCCTGGAGCCTATTCAAACTCATGCCCATCGAGTCAGTAATGCCATCCAACTATTTCATCCTCTGTCGTCCCCTTCTCCTCATGCTTTCAATCTTTCCCAGCATCAGGGTCTTTTCCAATGAGTCGGTTCTTCAGATCAGGTAGCTAAAGTATTGGAGTTTCAACTTCAGCATCAGTCCTTCCAATGAATAATCAGGATTGATTTCCTTTAGGATTGACTGGCTTGATCTCCTTGCAGTCCAAGGGACTCTCAAGAGTCTTCTCCAACACCACAGTTCAAAAGCATAACTTCTTCAGTGCTGAGCTTTCCTTACAGTCCAATTTTCACATCCATACATGACTACTAGAAAAATCATAGCTTTGACTAGATGGACCTTTGTTGGCAAAGTAATGTCTCTGCTTTTTAATATGCTGTCTAGGTTGGTCATAGCTTTTCTTCCAAGGAGCAAGCATCTTTTAATTTCATGGCTGCAGTCACCATCTGCAGCAATTTTGGAGCCCAGAAAAATAAAGTCTCTCACTGTTTCCATTGCTTCCCATCTGTTTGCCATGAAGTGATAGATATAGACACAGCTATACATTTATATTAAGGGCCTGCAATAGGTTGATCTGAGCCTAAGTTTAAAATCAGCTTGGTTGTCTGCAAGCGACTTAATCTAAGAAAACTTGCTTATTTCTCTTCTTCTCAGTACATACCTCAGAGGTTTGTTGGAAACAGTGATATAAAGTGCTAGATATATAATAAATCCTAAACAAATGGAAGTTGTTCTTATGCCTTATGTCATCTAGGAGAGATGAAAATAAAACTTTTAAAAGATAAACAAACTGGTTCTATAAAAGGAAGAACTGTATCAACATTCAAAAGCATAGCAAGAAAACAAAAAGAAAGAAAAGATTTAGGACTAGTAATGAATACAAAAATGCTCTATTACTTATAAAGAATGAGTGACTTTAAAGTCATAAATCTGAATAAAGTACATATGAACCTACCAGATATGTTTCAAGAAATTTGATTTGCATGCACAAGTGCCATACAAATTTAATATATTAATAATATCATTCAATTATATCCAATTAAATCCTATTATCTATTTTCACACCAGACTCTTTTGTTTTCATGACAAATATGTACTCTAGAAAACTTGTTTGCTAACGACAATTTAAGCTTAAAGTACAGCTATTTATTTGCAAACTTCAGGCTGTGTACAAAATTGATAAGATAAGAAAGTGATATACTGGGCTTTGAATAGGAAAAATAGGTCCCTGATATAATTAGTAGATCATTCATTGTCACCGTTTTCCAAAAAGAATGAACCATGCATTCTTTTAACTGCCTCCCTATGTCAACCTAAAGCAAAAGCTCCATGGATGTGAATCTTGGGTTAATATATTCTCCGTACATTGTAATTTGATGAATATTTTAGACCGAAGTACAGAAAAAGGGTCAATTGTATTTATAGATGACACATGATAGGAAGGGAAAACCATCATATAGGATTCAAAAAGATTTTGGCAGGCTGAAAAATGGGTGTGAACTAGCAAGATGTGATTAAGCCTGGAATAATGTAAAATTTTTCCTTAAGTTTTAAGACTTCTGGGATGGGGAAGACTTAATACATTTGCTTAGGGGGGAAAAAAAAGGCCAATTTTGTTGACTATACAACAAAAGGAAACAACAGTAGAGTTGTGCTATATACATTCAAGAATGCTTTAGAAACCTATTTTTCTTATAACCTATATCTTCTTATAATACACCGATATTATAATTTGCTAAATCCACCAAATATATTGTCTGTTATGTTATGTGCACAGTATTGTGATAATTTCTGTGAGAAATTCAAAGACGTTGTTGGAGGGTTTAAGATTTACTAGATCAAGAGATAAAATGGCCCCATTGTACCCTTTATATAATTATTGAATCCCACTATATTTAAAGCATGGCAATGGTTACGAGGTGGCAACAGGTAAATGACAACCACTACTTATAAAAGTCAGTAACTTTTAAAACAGATTATATGTTTGGAGAAAGTTTTCTTAAATTTTGAGATTTTTTAGGTTTATTACAAAGTATAAGTGCTCAAAGAAATCAATCATATACTCACAAATCTATACACAGATACATTCCTGTACAGAGTGTTCATCATTAAAATATCCAGAGGGTTTACCTCTGGTATCACTCCCTCACCTTGATATCAGTATGGCTGAAATTATATTTACAAGTCTCAGTAGGTCTCAGATCGTCAGGAATTCTAGCCTCTCTGATTGTCCCAGGCTTTTTTTTTTTTTTTTCTTTTAATCATCAGTTTTAGTCAGTCAGTTCAGTCACTCAGTCCTGTTAGACTCTTTGAGACCCCATGGACTGCAGCACACCAGTCTTCCCTGTCCATCACCAAATCCTGGAGCTTGCTCAAACTCAAGTCCATCAAGTAAGTGATGCCATCCAACCATCTCATTCTCTGTCAGCCCCTTCTTTTCCTGCCTTCAATCTTTCCCAGCATCAGGGTCTTTTCAAATGAGTCAGTTCTTTGCATTACGTGGCCAAGTACCGTAGTTTCAGCTTCAGCATCAATCCTTCCAATGAATATTCAGGACTGATTTCCCTTAGGATTGACTGGCTTGGTCTACTTGCAAGGGAGACTCAAGGGATTCTCAAGAGTCTTCTCCAATACCAGAGTTCAAAAGCATCAATTCTTTGGCACTCAGCTTTCATTATAGTCTGACTCTCACATCCATACATGACTACTGGAAAAACCATAGCTTTGACAAGACAGACCTTTGTTGGCAAAGTAATGTCTCTGCTTTTTAATATGCTGTCTAGGTTGGTCATAGCTTTTCTTCCAAGGAGCGAGCGTCTTAATTTCATGGCTGCAGTCACAGTCACCATCTGCAGTGATTTTGGAGCCCAGAAAAATAAAGTTTTTCACTCTTTCCACTGTTTACCCATCTATTTGCTATGAAGTGATGGGACCAGATGCCATGATCTCGTTTTCTGGATGCTGAGTTTTAAGCCAGCTTTTTCACTCTCCTCTTTCATTTTCATTAAGAGGTCCTTTAGTTCTTTGCTTTCTGCCATAAGGATGGTGTCGTCTGCATATCTGAGGTTATTGATATTTCTCCCAGCAATCTTGATTCCAGCTTGTGCTTCATTCAGCCTGACATTTCACATGATGTATTCTGCATATAAGTTAAATAAGCAGGGTGACAATATACAGCCTTGAAGTACTTCTTTCCTTGTTTGGAACCAGTCCATTGTTCCATGTCCTGTTCTAACTGTTGCTTCTTGACCTGCATACAGGTTTCTCAGGAAGCAGGTAAGGTGATCTGGTAGTCCCATTTTTTCAGAATTTTCCACAGTTTGTTGTGATCCACACAGTCAAAGACTTTGGCATAGTCAATAAAGCAGAAGTAGATGTTTTTCTGAAACTCTCTTGCCTTTTCTATGATCCAAAAGATGTTGGCCATTTGATTGCTGGTTCCTCTGCCTTTTCTAAATCCAGCTTCAACATTTGGAAGTTCATGGTTCAGGTACTGTTAAAGCCTGGCTTGGAGAATTTTGAGCATTACTTTGCTAGTGTGTGAGATGAGTGCAATTGTACAGTAGATTGAATGTTCTTTGGCATTGTCTTTCTTTGGGATTAGAATGAAAACTGACCTTTCCAGTCCTGTGGCCACTGCTGGGTTTTCCAAATTTGTTGGCATATTGAGTACAGCACTTTCACAGCATCATCTTTTAGGATGTGAAATAGCTCAATTGGAATTCTATCTCCTCCACTAACTTTGTTCATAGTGATGCTTCCTAAGGCCCACTTGACTTCACATTCCAGAATGTCTGGCTTCAGTGATCATACCATCGTGGTTTTCTGGATCATGAAGATCTCTTTTGTATAGTTCTTCTGTGTATTCTTGCCACTTCTTAATATATTTTGCTTCTGTTAGGCCCATATAGTTTCTGTCCTTTATTTTACTTTACGAAGTTAAGTAAAGTTTTTATTTAATGATGTTGATTTCTGGATTGAATTTCATCATGAGAAGAGAGATTTTAATCCATTCATCTGATAATGTGTTTGATTAATTGACAAACATAGGCTTAGGAAAGGAGACAATTTCCCTCATCTTCAAAGGTCATCTGAATTTTGGCAGCTCCATTTTAATCTTTGTTAGATACACTTCATCAATCCTGCTTTCTTAGACCTTGTTTCTAGGCAACTCAATACACATGTAAAGCTAATGTACAACCACTTTGTTTACCATTCTCTCTCTCCTTTCACTTTTTATCTATATAGATTTACTGATAGCTCAGTGCCATTGTCATGCTTTACTTATAAAATTGTGCAATCATTCTTACAACTACTTAAATTGCATTATTTTTTAGCAACCACAAATAATAATGGAGGANAACCACTTTGTTTACCATTCTCTCTCTCCTTTCACTTTTTATCTATATAGATTTACTGATAGCTCAGTGCCATTGTCATGCTTTACTTATAAAATTGTGCAATCATTCTTACAACTACTTAAATTGCATTATTTTTTAGCAACCACAAATAATAATGGAGGATATTTATATAGTATGCTTATTATATATTTATGTTTATTATTTATTTGGAAGTCTTAAATGTACTTTATACAGAATAACTCATTTAATCTGTCAGACAAACCTATGATGTAGTCACTATTATTATCTCTAAATGTTACGAAGTCTCTGTTGTATTTTGACCCGTAGATACTTACACAACACAGTTTTTTGGGAAAACCTAAGAGAAAGTGACTGCGAACTTCCTGATGTTCAAGCTGGATTTAGAAAAGGCAGAGGAACCAGAGATCAAGTGTCCAACATCCTCTGGATCATGGAAAAAGCAACAGAGTTCCAGGAAAACAACTATTTCTGCTTTATTGACTATGCCAAAGCCTTTGACTGTGTGGATCACAATAAACTGTGGAAAATTCTGAAAGACATGGGAATACCAGACCACCTGACCTGCCTCTTGAGAAATCTGTATGCAAGTCAGGAAGCAACAGTTAGAACTGGACATGGAACAACAGACTGGTTCCAAATAGGAAAAGGAGTATGTCAAGGCTATATGTTGTCACCCTGCTTATTTAACTTATATACAGAGTACATCATGAGAAATGCTGGACTGGAAGAAACACAAGCTGGAATCAAGATTGCTGGGAGAAATATCAATAACCTCAGATATGCAGATGACACCACCTTTATGGCAGAAAGTGAAGAGGAACTCAAAAGCCTCTTGATGAAAGTGAAAGTGGAGAGTGAAAAAGTTGGCTTAATGCTCAACATTCAGAAAACAAAGATCATGACATCTGGTCCCATCACTTCATGGGAAATAGATGGGGAAACAGTGTCAGACTTTATTTTTTTGGCCTCCAAAATCATTGCAGTTGGTGATTAAAACCATGAAATTAAAAGACGCTTACTCCTTGGAAGAAAAGTTATGACCAACGTAGATAGCATATTCAAAAGCAGAGACATTACACTGTTGACTAAGGTCCGTCTAGTCAAGGCTATGGTTTTTCCTGTGGTCATGCATGCATGTGAGAGTTGGACTGTGAAGAAGGCTGAGTGGCAAAGAATTGTGTGGTGTTGGAGAAGACTCCTGGGAGTCCCTTGGACTGCAAGGAGATCCAACCAGTCCATTCTGAAGGAGATCAGCCCTGGGATTTCTTTGGAAGAAATGATGCTAAAGCTGAAACTCCAGTACTTTGGCCCCCTCATGCAAAGAGTTGACTCACTGGAAAAGACTCTGATGCTGGGAGGGATTGGGGGCAGGAGGAGAAGGGGACGACAGAGGATGAGATGGCTGGATGGCATCAATGACTTGATGGATGTGAGTTTGAGTGAACTCCAGGAGTTGGTGATGGACAGGGAGGCCTGGCATGCTGCGATTCATGGGGTCACAAAGAGTTGGACATGACTGAGCGACTGAATTGAACTGAACTGAAGAGAAAGTTTGTTTTTACTACAGACACGATATAGGAATATATAATTTGATTTTGTGGCTGTCAAGAATTTTCATTAAGGAGAGAACAATCAAGGTAGGGATAATGGGAAAGTGAAATGCACATTCCAGGTATAGGTATAAAGAAAGTGCAAAGTATATTAGGAATAATTTAGACAGGGACTTCCCTCGTGGTCCAGTGGCTAAGAATCTGCCTTCCAATTCAGGGGACACGAGTCTGATCTCTCTCCCACATGATCCACTAAGATCCCACATGCCATGGAGCAACTAGGCCCATGCAGCGCAACTACTGAGCCCGTGCACTTTNAAGTGGAGAGTGAAAAAGTTGGCTTAATGCTCAACATTCAGAAAACAAAGATCATGACATCTGGTCCCATCACTTCATGGGAAATAGATGGGGAAACAGTGTCAGACTTTATTTTTTTGGCCTCCAAAATCATTGCAGTTGGTGATTAAAACCATGAAATTAAAAGACGCTTACTCCTTGGAAGAAAAGTTATGACCAACGTAGATAGCATATTCAAAAGCAGAGACATTACACTGTTGACTAAGGTCCGTCTAGTCAAGGCTATGGTTTTTCCTGTGGTCATGCATGCATGTGAGAGTTGGACTGTGAAGAAGGCTGAGTGGCAAAGAATTGTGTGGTGTTGGAGAAGACTCCTGGGAGTCCCTTGGACTGCAAGGAGATCCAACCAGTCCATTCTGAAGGAGATCAGCCCTGGGATTTCTTTGGAAGAAATGATGCTAAAGCTGAAACTCCAGTACTTTGGCCCCCTCATGCAAAGAGTTGACTCACTGGAAAAGACTCTGATGCTGGGAGGGATTGGGGGCAGGAGGAGAAGGGGACGACAGAGGATGAGATGGCTGGATGGCATCAATGACTTGATGGATGTGAGTTTGAGTGAACTCCAGGAGTTGGTGATGGACAGGGAGGCCTGGCATGCTGCGATTCATGGGGTCACAAAGAGTTGGACATGACTGAGCGAATGAATTGAACTGAACTGAAGAGAAAGTTTGTTTTTACTACAGACACGATATAGGAATATATAATTTGATTTTGTGGCTGTCAAGAATTTTCATTAAGGAGAGAACAATCAAGGTAGGGATAATGGGAAAGTGAAATGCACATTCCAGGTATAGGTATAAAGAAAGTGCAAAGTATATTAGGAATAATTTAGACAGGGACTTCCCTCGTGGTCCAGTGGCTAAGAATCTGCCTTCCAATTCAGGGGACACGAGTCTGATCTCTCTCCCACATGATCCACTAAGATCCCACATGCCATGGAGCAACTAGGCCCATGCAGCGCAACTACTGAGCCCGTGCACTTTAGAGCCCATGCACCACAGCAAGAGAAGCCCACACACTGCAATGAAGGCCCAGCATAGACAGACACACACAAAACAGCTGATTCTTGAAGAAGACACTCGGACAGCAGTTGACAAGCCAAGCACGTGGCTTGGAATGCCATGTTGAAGATTTGGGGCTTTATTCTCTTAAAAAACAAAAATTATTTCAGAAATTGAATCATTTTCCTCTTCATATGTAAAATGAACAAAGGAAAAAAAAAAATCACTTTACTGATCATCACTTCACAGCTAGCAAATATATTGACCCTTCTTGGAGAAGTCTGGGCCTGGCAAGAGTTCCTAGAAAATGCTAGAGTGTGAAGATGTCAAAATCTTTTGACCTTCTAGCTGCTTCACTCTTAAATGACTCCTGAGCCATATGACAGCCAAACTCAGCCAACCCAAGCACACCTAATACAATTATCAATATACTGAGTGCCCCCAGTCACAACTACCATCCACGTTTTTTCTAGTGTATATATAGTATTTATAGGAACTATGTATGTGAGGTGTGATTATAAGAAAAGACTGGTATTTTCACAGTCATGCTGGAACTTACATATCCATGTAAGTGTTTCACTTTGTGGGTATTAACTTGCACTTTACTGTTGATGCTGTTGTCAAAAACCTGCAGGGAATGACTTTTACCTCCAGATCCCAAGCCACAGGAGAAAGGCCATTTTCTTCTTTTACTTGTCTATTTTGTTATTGAGGCCAAATGGAATTCCAGTTGAAATTTCCCACTCTACCCACCCTTCTTAGTTTCAAAATGATGTCAGGCTGTTCAGAAAAATAAAATGTATACTCAAAGTAAGGAGATTCACTATCAGCATAGGAACAAAAGCTACCATTATTCAGCACTTAAGATGTTCTGGAAACAGTCATGGTAAATGACATAGGTGTATGATTTATTATGTACGTTAAGCTGGGGAGGAACTTTGATATACTTGAGATAAATATCAAAAAGTCACACAGACACAATTTAGCAGGAAAAAAATCTGCATTATGGTATGTAAACTATTTAAATTGATTACTTATGTAGCATAGTGGTTAAGAGTTAGTGACAGGGTGAAGATGTCCAGGGTTTAAATTTTGGCTTTGATACTTGATGTCTGATCTTGGGGTAGTTATTTGTAACCTCCCTTGGTTTTCCTCATCTTTGAATTATAGTAAAATGCATACTTGTACATTATACTTAACAAAGTACTTGGTGCTGGCGGTTGGCTGGTGGTTTAGGTAGCTTCAGCTGGGAAGTCTTGAGTCTACTCCATACATTCCTCCCATCCTTCAACAGACTAGACTGTGCTTCTTCACATGAGGGTTTCTGGACAGTACTCCCAGAGGATGAAAACAGAAGCCTCAAGGCCTCTGCATGCCCAGGCTCAGAACTCCTGCAACATCCTACCACATTCTTTTGGTCAAAGCATCTCACATGTTTCATTGAGATTCAAGGGATAGAGAAATAGACTGTACTTTCTTATGAGAAGAGTAGCAGTCACAAGACTAAGTGCCAGGCATATGCATACAGGATGGAAGGAATGAGCTTTTTTTCTTTCTTTTTTTTTTTTAAATAATATATATACTCCAGTAATGTTAGGAGCTGGGACCTAAGGGCAAAGAGAAACAACTTCTGAAAACCCTAAACCTTTAAAACCTTTAAGTAGAAGATCAAGTTTACTTTTAAATAATTGCTCTGTCTAAAGTGTGGAGAATGGATGGAGAGAGAAAAGACTAGGTGCAGAGAACCTAGTTGGGGTTCAGTTACAGTAACCCATTTCAGAGACAACGGTGACTTGAAATAGGTAGTGGCAGCAAGACAGATGGAAGTGGACAAATGCAGAAGCTCTTATAAGATACAGAATCAAAAGACTTGGTAAATGCAACTGGTTTTTGGAATAATAAGACCTTTTAACCAAACTAAATAAAGCCAAGGTGCTGCATGCAAGCCACAGGTTTAAAAGAAAAAAAAAAAAAAAGATAACAAATTAAAGTTTGCTTGAAATGGAAAGACTTAGCTGCTGGTGACAATTATTTTTGTTAAAGTGTCTAGTGATACCATGAAATGGTGGAAAATCTATTAAGAATTAGTTGATAGCATCCTTTTACAATGTCATTTTCAATAGGACTTTAATTTACATTTTATAAATTATGCAATATTTTATAAAGTAAGTAAAATCTTTTAGTATTCTAAAGAGTAACACTATATTTTTAGCAGCTTAGAGTTTTGAACATATAATTTCACATTCCCTGATTCAGTAATAAGCTTTCCAAAAGGTGAGACCTGTGGAAATGTTGAAATGAGTTATTCCATCTCCTTGTCAATTTTAAAAAAAAGTAATTTCCACATTAAGTATTATTCATTTACAGACCATAATGGGGATGTCTCGTATACCCACAGTAAATGCCTAAAGTAAGTTAATGTTTAATCAGGAATGTTTGTTTTAATCCTTATAAAGATATTAAAGGTAAACATTCCAGCGGCAATTGAAATGGACTCTATTTGCAAGAAAAGTGTACTTAAAGTTTGAGAAAGGGGACAGGGTCCCTTGTACATACCTCATTAACACACGGAGACTTGGTAGATGGTACTGTTCCCAACAAGGTCGATACAGATGCTTTGGGATTTGTGGGCCACTCTGATATGAACAGTAAAATTTAATTACTTACATGGAAGCTGACCACTTCTAAGAAGCACTGAAATCATTGTTTTGAAGCGTTGAAGCCATTGTGTTTCAAATTAGCACAAATAAGACTCTTTACATAATTGGAACTTGAAACTATCGGATACTAGGTAGATGGTGTACCCTGATCTGTTTAGAGCAGACTTCTACTGCATATGTAGACTGAGGATTTACAGCCTTATTTCTATGATATTGCTGCATATTTCTAATAGTGTCGTCCAGAGATGCCTGAATTTCTAAGTTCATAATATATTTCAATTCACTTAAAATGTAAGATATAGCTTTTTAAAAATGATATGGTATGAGTGAAATTGGTGAAGGGGACCAACTGTAGGGTGATGTATGGTAACTAGACTTGTGATGGTGACCACTTTTAGAAAAAAATTATATGAAGTATGCAATAAGAAAGTCATGCATCCTTAAAAACTCTGTTCTTGATTGCATAGACTCCTCCTTAGATACTTCTTAAAGTGGGAAAAGGGAGAGTTATTAAGTACTCTAATTAGTTTTTACATCAATATAAAATAATATTTCACCCTAATTGCATTTTATGTGGATTCAGGGGAAAGAGGGAGAGAGGAAGAGAGAGAGTAGAGAGAAAGAACTATGACACTTTTAGCTGCAAGATTAAGTGCTGGTCCATAGGAACTCCTTTCTCATTTTAATGGTTAGAAGAAACTTCAGAAATGAGGTGAGGAGAGATTTTATAATAACTCTTATTGACTATTAAAAGTCATTATTGGACTTCCCTAGTGGTCCAGTAGTTAGGACTCTGCCTGCCAATGCAGGGGATATGGGTTCGGTCCCTGGTCTGGGAAGATTCCACACATGCCGTGGGGCAGCTAAAACTGTGCCACCCTACTGAGCTCATGCTCTACAGCCCTCAAGTCACATCTACTGAAGCCGCACATTCTGGAGCCCGTGCTCTGCAACAAGAGAAGCCACCACAATGAGAAGCCCAAGCACCACAACTAGAGAAAGCCCATGCCTAGCAAGGAAGACCCAGCACAGCCAAAAAAAAAAAAATAAAAATAATAATAATAATAATCTTTTAAAAATAAACATCATTATTAAAAACGAGAACATTTTTTAAACTACAGCATAGATTAGTCATGACAAGGAAGTCATAAAATACAGCTAATGGAATCAGAGAGTAAAAGAAATAAGATATAATGGACTAGAAATGAAAACAAAGTTTTAAGCCAACTTTGCAAGGGCTTGTAGGATTTTGTTGGGGCTTATATTTCAGTGGGTCCTTGGTGTGTTATGGTTGGACAATACTCATGATGTCAACCAGACAGAACCCATTCACAAGTCAAGGGGAGAAAGGGCACTCTTAAACTTGACTTTCTCCTTTACCTCAAATGTGTTGATGAGGACATTGGCTCCTAAGGCCTGATTTCTCTCTTGATGTAATAGTCTTACACAGTTTCAAAGACAGATTGTTAGAGTTTAAGGAGCAGTCATGAAACAGACAAAATGGGAATAATTCAAAAACAGTAGCAAAGTCAATCTGATGTTAGCTCATCTTCTCATTTACTCTCCTCTCTCGTTTCAAACTCTGCAGGCACCCAGCTTTGTCCCAGACTTTTTCTATAGCTTCAAAAAGGAGCTATGAGGAAGNAATATAAAATAATATTTCACCCTAATTGCATTTTATGTGGATTCAGGGGAAAGAGGGAGAGAGGAAGAGAGAGAGTAGAGAGAAAGAACTATGACACTTTTAGCTGCAAGATTAAGTGCTGGTCCATAGGAACTCCTTTCTCATTTTAATGGTTAGAAGAAACTTCAGAAATGAGGTGAGGAGAGATTTTATACTAACTCTTATTGACTATTAAAAGTCATTATTGGACTTCCCTAGTGGTCCAGTAGTTAGGACTCTGCCTGCCAATGCAGGGGATATGGGTTCGGTCCCTGGTCTGGGAAGATTCCACACATGCCGTGGGGCAGCTAAAACTGTGCCACCCTACTGAGCTCATGCTCTACAGCCCTCAAGTCACATCTACTGAAGCCGCACATTCTGGAGCCCGTGCTCTGCAACAAGAGAAGCCACCACAATGAGAAGCCCAAGCACCACAACTAGAGAAAGCCCATGCCTAGCAAGGAAGACCCAGCACAGCCAAAAAAAAAAAAATAAAATAATAATAATAATAATCTTTTAAAAATAAACATCATTATTAAAAACGAGAACATTTTTTAAACTACAGCATAGATTAGTCATGACAAGGAAGTCATAAAATACAGCTAATGGAATCAGAGAGTAAAAGAAATAAGATATAATGGACTAGAAATGAAAACAAAGTTTTAAGCCAACTTTGCAAGGGCTTGTAGGATTTTGTTGGGGCTTATATTTCAGTGGGTCCTTGGTGTGTTATGGTTGGACAATACTCATGATGTCAACCAGACAGAACCCATTCACAAGTCAAGGGGAGAAAGGGCACTCTTAAACTTGACTTTCTCCTTTACCTCAAATGTGTTGATGAGGACATTGGCTCCTAAGGCCTGATTTCTCTCTTGATGTAATAGTCTTACACAGTTTCAAAGACAGATTGTTAGAGTTTAAGGAGCAGTCATGAAACAGACAAAATGGGAATAATTCAAAAACAGTAGCAAAGTCAATCTGATGTTAGCTCATCTTCTCATTTACTCTCCTCTCTCGTTTCAAACTCTGCAGGCACCCAGCTTTGTCCCAGACTTTTTCTATAGCTTCAAAAAGGAGCTATGAGGAAGAAAAAAAAAAAAAAAACCCCTTTCCTAAGGCCCCTTCATTCTCCCTCCTCCACCATCAGAATGTGGTCTGAATGCTCTCATAAAAGAGAAGTCATATTTAATGAGAAAGTGGAAAGAAGACAGAGATGAGGCAGAAATCACAGTGGCACAAAAACACAAAAGGACATCACTTTGCTTAATAAATATTTATTGCAAGTGTCTGCCAATTACCTTTCAAAGATTTTTATACACATCCTATGTCTTTCATCTTTTTCATGTCACAGTTTATTCAAGCCGTAAAAAGTGCACGTGTCAGGTAAATGTTGATTTACATGCAAATTGTATTTGCCAACTTCGCCTCTAAGTGAAAAAGAGATCCCGAAATTTATTATTTCTCTCATTAATTCCTACTTTTTACAAAATTCAAATATTCAATATCAGATGTAAATAGAAAAGGGTTTGCTCAGTTTTGTTTGGCACTTTTGCCCCTCCCTGTGCCTCATGGCATCTGGCCCCATCATTTCATGGGAAATAGATGGGGAAACAGTGGAAACAGTGTCAGACTTTATATTTTTGGGCTCCAAAATCACTGCAGATGGTGACTGCAGCCATGAAATTAAAAGATGCTTGCCCCTTGGAAGAAAAGTTATGACCAACCTAGATAGCATATTCAAAAGCAGAGACATTGCTCTGCTGACTAAGGTCTGTCAAGTCAAGGCTACGGTTTTTCCAGTGGTCATGTATGGATGTGAGAGTTGGACTGTGAAGAAGGCTGAGCGCTGAAGAATTGATGCTTTTGAACTGTGGTGTTGGAGAAGACTCTTGAGAGTCCCTTGGACTGCAAGGAGATCCAACCAGTCCATTCTGAAGGAGATCAACCCTGGAATTTCTTTGGAGGGAATGGTGCTAAAGCTGAAACTTCA